>OY540804.1:8514100-8839068 GCA_961205885.1 Ptychoptera albimana
AAAATGATTTTAGCAACTGAATATAAAAAGTGTTAATAAAAATTCGTATGTGTATATGTGGTAAAGCTGAATTAAAATAAATGCACGGTTTATATAGAATGTTGAATTTTTTTGCAAAAATGCAATTGTGTCGTAAATGAGACCATCATGTCATGCTTTTTATGCGGATTTTATTCATATGGAGCTAGTTTTTGTGAACCGAATTTTGTTTGCATTTTTATTTTTCTTCTAAAAATTTATTCCGCATAATCATGCAGCTGTTGTTGTTGCCGTCTTCTTAATTTAATTTTATATATATATATATTTTTTTTGTGCTTTATTATGACACTACATCTATGTGCAGTTTTTTTTATAGCTAAACCATAAAAAACATATATTATTATTGCATATAAATTACATTTTGCCAGCTCATTCGTTGCATCAATGCAACTAAGCATTATAAAATGACGATGTTCATTAGTTATGTGAATGTTTTTGATGTGTTAATGCTGATATGGTTTTCGCGACTTCACGCGCGACTTACATTAAATTATGTGAAACAAACATAACATGCACGTACTTTAACGTTAACAACAGTAAAGTTATAACATTAAGGTTAGTGATATTTAACTCTATCAATATTAAATGAATTTTTTTTTTTGGTTTTTATTATGTTTTACGATCTGCACAGAATGTTATTAAATCTACCATTGGCTGTATATTGTGTCCACCAAGATAGGGTTATTAAAATAACACGACGTTATATGTGTTTTAACCATAGAAAATATAATAAATTACATAAAATATGTAAAAAAAAAAATACAACTAAAAACATTAATATTTAAATAAGCAAACCTAAAAAAAAAAAAATTAAAGAAGAAATTTTGATTTGATATGAAACTCTGCATGTAACTTTTAAGCTTAAAACGGAAAATAGAAACGTTTTCTTTTTTTTCTCGTCCCGTTTGGTACAAAGATTTATTGATTTTATTTAGATGAAAGAAACATACTTATTTGTCATAAAATATTAAACAAAGTGTTTTTGAATTATTTATTTTCTTTTATACAACATATTTGCTGCCTATATATGTATATATATTTTTATTTTGAACAATTTTTTTGCTTCTGGTGGCTCCGTTTCCTTTTTTGCGTTTTTTTTTTGTTCTCAACAACATCAACAACCGTCATTACCACAATAAAATTTATTTATAATAAAACAAAACAAGAAATAAATAAACAAGCAGCAAAAACATTTTGTATTTATTTTTATAAAGCAAAACAGAAAACATAAAAAAAAGAACGAAAGAAACGAATCTTTTTAGTCCTTTAACTCAAAGCTCTCACAAGCCCTAAGAGTGTGTGAACAGTTACAGCAACAAGAGAAGTAAAAAAGAAAAAAGAAGAAAACAATCCACATTATTTATGCTAAGTGAAAATTTACCATTGTTCTTTTATTGTTGTTCCTTCGTAAACACAAAATAAAATAGAATTTTTGCAAAACAAGGATAAAAAAAACAAAATAAAACAAAACACTTTGCAACGTAGTGGTGCAACCAATTGGTAATAAGAAATGCAAACAATTTTCTTCAATAAAAAGTCATCAAAGAAAAGATGAAACAAGAATTGATTTGTCGTTTTATTAATACATAAATATATTCACGTTTATAACAACAAGAAATATTCTGCAATATAAGTGCAATAATAAACATCATAAGAATTGCATAAGAAATATTTAAAAAAAAAAAAATACTTCACCTCTTTTTTCTAGTAATAACACTTTGTAAATAATATTTGTTATTCACTCCGGAAATGAATATAAAATCATTAAACAAACATTATTAATAATAAAAGGGAAATAAAAAAATTTTTTTTTCGCCCAGAACAATATCAATAAAGTGAATACAAAAAAAAAAAAATAAAATTTAATTAATTTAGTAAAAAACGATATATAAAAAAAATTTAAGTAAATATTGAAATGAAATATTTTCAATTAGTCATTTATTTTAATTAATATTCATCCATCATTTCGATCAATATAAATATATTAATTAAATAAATTGAAAAAATAAAATAAAAAAAAATTGAGAATAAAAAATTGTGTCCAGACTTGATGTTCCTTCAACTTTATTGATTTTTAATAAAAAAAAAAAAAAATTAATGTTGTGTCATTATCGTTTGTCACAATCTTAGTTTATATGCACTCACAATATTCATACATATATTCATGCATATATTTGTAGGTGTCTGGTGTTAATAATTAATGAACACTAATCAATCATTTACAGCCAGTTGGTCATTTTACATAAATGTCATTTTCATTGCAATTTCATTCAATTAATTAATTTTTTTCATTCATTTTTTGTTACAACTTTTTTTACTACACCAAAAACAAAAAAAAAAATCTTGTGCAACAAAGCCCAAACAAATATTCTTTTTTTAATTGAGTTTATTTATTTGAAATTTGTTCGCTTAAATTGTAATGCAAATAAACATTGCAATGAAATTTTGTGAAATCAAATTGGAAAGAAAGAAATTTTTTTTTTTTTTTGTTACTTTTTTTTCTGTACAGAAAATAAAAATCAATCGGAAGTAAGTGTAAAAAGTTACGGAAAAAAGGAAAGAATCTGCAATGAAAACATTGAAAACGTATAACTTTGTTTGTATAGTGCATCGTTTTCAAGTTTAATGGGATTCGATTGATAAAAATGTTAAAATTGCCAGAAAAGTGCTGAATTTAAGGATTTCACTATTTTTTGTGTGTCTTCTGCCTTTTGCTTCATTTATCGTACATCATTCAGTTTATTTTTTTTTTATTTTGGGGAATTTTTATAAAACAAATTGACAATCATACAAACAAATATTGAAGACGTACAAACAACAGTGATAGTGACAAATCACACAGAGAGAATCAATGAACATATTACTTACAAATAAATAAACATTAAGGACTTTTTTTTTTCTCTCTATCATTCTTTTAGTTTACTTAAGTATAGTTTGATTTGCTTTATTCTTTCTCTTGATTTGCCTTTGCTTTTGGTTTTTTTTTTCTATTTTTTTAATAACGATAAATGCGAGTAAAACCTTTGTAAAAAAAAAAAAAATTCTTGTTTACTTGCAACAAAGTTTTCATTATTTTATTTTTTTCTTTGTTTCTCCATCAAATATAAGTTTCTGTGTTGTGTTACACACAAATGATTATTGAAAATAAGGGAAATTTATTTTTTATTATTACTCGCTATTATCATTTGTAATTTGAGACGATCAAATATGTACACTAAAATGTATACAATTTTGTAATAAAAAATATTGTTTCGATTATAAATATTTATTTAATATAATTTCTGTTGTTTGCATAAATTTTTATTTTCTTTTATTTTTGGTTGCTGTTGTTGTTGATTATAGAAATATTCCATTAAAATGTCATCACATTTAGATTGTGTAGGTAGGTGTTTAATAACAAATTATTTATATTAATTATAAATTAATAACGTAAAACAAGATAATTATTTTTATTTAGATGAAAAGTAACGAATAAAATAGGAAAAATTCAGAATCCATTACGGTCACTATGGTTTCATTACAGTCTGAAACTTTTTTCTTCTATTTTTAGTGTAAAAAAAAATATTTCATAACTCAACATCATAATATTGTTTCATTACTTTCCTTAACTTTACGTTAATTTAATTTTATTTATAAAAAAAGAATTTTTTTTTGTTTAAATAAAAATTACTACAACAACAACAACTATAAAACTAATTAGAAAAGTTTATGACAAAAGTTAATTTTTTTTTTTTTGTATTGTGTTTTACATAAAATATATAAACAAAAAAAAAATAAATAAAAAAAAAAGTATTGCTGTAGAAATCTGTTAAAATGAATTTAATTACTTAACGAAAGAATGACAAAGGTACAAAGCATGCTTAAAATTAAAGCATTGTGTAAACAAATTATTTTCTTATAAATGAAACACTTTTGAATTTACAGTGCAGTCACAAGACGATGCTGGAAGCTTTTCATTTTTTTTTTTTGTAATGTTAAATATTTGCTTAATTTTACAGCAAGAATTTTAATTGTAGACTAAATTTGATTAGTGTATTGCCTTGTTCTTGGTGTAATTTCCTGTACGAATCTTTTAATTGTAAAAAAAAATTACGAAATTATTCTGCTATAACTGATAGAAAATTTCCTAAACTGAAAATTCAAGCTTTTATTAAAATAATTTTAGATGAATTTTACTAGAAAATCAGAACCGTCCCGTATAGTTTTTTTTTTAATGTACTTTAACACTCAGTTTTATCATAATTAATTTAACTTTTAAATACAGCTTGACGCCTTTTGATGCCCTCGGATGGCATAAGATGATTATCAGCATTTCTCGCTTCTCGTCACAGCCCTGTTAAATACAAAAACATAAAAGTCGAAATGGCACGCGTTTACTTGTCGTTTAATTTCAAAGCATAACCAAGTTATGCTTTCAACTAAAAATCCATGTCTAGAGAGATAGATTTAAATGAAAAATAATTTCCTTATTTATTTTTAAAAACTTTGCTATTATTTATTTTTTTTGTGTTTTTTGTGTTTTATTTCATAATAACTATTATTAGAAAAGTTTTTTGTGCATAAATAGACACAAAAAAGAATACGAAGAAGTAAAATTCTCTATTCTTTTTCTGGTAAGGAAATAAGAGCGCAACAAAAAAAAAAAAAGTTCTATATACACGCTTGACGTATATTTTATCATGCATACGATGTTTGTGTTTTATAGTTTTATTTGTTTTTATATATAAAAAATAAAGAGAGGAAAAAAAGTTCGTTCGTTCATTTTTTTCTTTCCTTTTTATGCATGTTAATAACAAACAATATTAAACTGTGAACATTTTTAAAAGTAATTTTATGCAATTTAAACGCGCTCGACATGATTCGTTTTTGATGAAAATATTTATTCTATTTCACGTATATAATAAATAAATTTTCTATAAAAGTTTTTCTAATTTTTTTCATACACTATGTTTAGTTTCACTTTTTTTTTTTTTGCTGTTTGCGAAAAAAAAAAAAAATGAAAAGTTTTTCTTTATTGTTTGTTGCATTAATTATTTAAACATAATGGAATACCAAGAAAACTATTTTTGTGCTACATGTTTTTGTGCTGCATAAAAACTTTGATGCTAATTTTTATAAATGTTTATGATTTTTGTTAATTATTTAATTTGTTTTTCTTTTTTTTTCTTTTTTTTTTTTTGATACAATGTTTGACCTAATATTCTATTTTCTTTTAATTAAATTAACATTTTATGTGCAACCGCATATAAGGTATTGTCAGACTTGATTACATAAGATTACTTTATTCATGAAATTAAAATAAAATTAAGCTTATGAGTATAAAGTTTTGTCTTTTTTCAGCTACTTAATAAAAAAAAAAATGTTTATACGCTTTACTGATAAAAAATAATAAAATATAATAATAATAATAAAACGATTTAATTTTATAAGCAATTAAAATTAATTTTTAATTATAATCAAGGAAAACAAACTTAGTTTGTTTAATCCAAACAAAATAAAAAAAATATACATATATATATGAGGAGGAAAGAAACGCTAACTTTATCGTTACATACATAAAATACTACATAAATCTATTAAGAATATATATTATATATATATAAAATAATAAATAAAACAATGAGCGACTCTTTCACATGCAAATTTAAGGTGAAAAACTTGTTGTATTATAAAATTTGAATATAAATTATATTCATGTTAGAGATAATTTCGTTCGGTTGATGATATACAAAGTGAAGAGGTAACGTTTAAACTAAACTCATTCTCTCTACCTATTTATTATTATAATTTTTCTTCTTTTCTTTTTTTTTTTTGATTTGGTTAACAAAAACAATTTATATATATATATATATTTATGTGCTTTTGATCAAGTTTCATATATCACCATAATGGTTGTATTATTAGTGGGCGGTAAATGATTTTCCGTTTCGCTTAAAATATGGTTGTTCAGTTCGAGGGTAGATACAAATCGCTTATTTACAGCAAGCAAACACAAACAATGATGAATTTCACTTTAAGCCTCGACGCGATTAAAGGCATTATATTTTTAAGTGATGCAGAGTTGAGTAAAGTAGATGCTTGCCTTTTTATTATTACTTTTTTGTTTATTACACTGCGTCTCGTGTTATAATTGATTTATAATAGAAGAATGCTTCTAACATAAAGTATCCATATCGCTGTGTATGCTAAACATATTATCTTTTTGACATATATGATTTACTTGCACACCAAGTACGCCACATCATTTTTTTTTGTTTGCTGTTGTTGTTGTTGTTGTTGTTTCTCCCTTTTTTTTAGCCAAATAAACTAAATGACTGCATTATAATTATAGATATATGTATATCTATCTATCTACACACACCATTTATCCACCAAAAAAAAAAAAAAAACATTATTATATAAATTGTTTTGTAAACTTTTTTTGCGCTTTTCTATTTCGAAGTAGAAATATGTTACATATAATAATATTATTGGTTCTAACGAGATTGTAATCAAATAACGTAAGCATGATTAAAAATTGTTTTTTTTTTTACTATAATTAATTATTTGAAATTTTACTTTGAAAAGCTTTAGGATTTTATAGCTGCAGACATCAACTGTGACTTAGGTATGGTAAGAAATTTTAGAAACTGCATTTAAAGCTTTTCTTTAATTAATACTAGCTTAAGTGTATTGATAGATAACAAATATTTTTATAATATTTTCTTAATTTATCTGTGCTTTAAGATAAATAGCAATTGGATTCAATTTCTATTAAAGAAAGCAACATAAAACTTTCATTATTTTGTTGCAAATGAAAAGTCATTTGTTCATTTACCATGTTCCACTGTATATACAAAAACGTGAACATTTTCTTTGTAACTTTGTTAAGTGCAGTTTGCTCGTTGGTTAATTTTTTCGTTTTATTTTTTGTGGATTTATTTCAGAAAAAAGTAATTTACGTGTTTTAATTAATTTTTTAGAGAATTAAAAAATAGTTCTCGAAGTGATTTAATATAATTATGCTGAGCTTTTGTCCGTGGTCCACTAAAAGTAAATAATTTAAAAAAAACAAAACCAAAGACTGAAAAAATATAAAATAAAACATAAAAGCTGTCTTAATAGAAAGCTTGATTGATGGACCATCAGATAAAACAAACACAAAGTGAAAAATAAAATAAAAATAAAAAGTTTTCAACTAACCGATGTTAGTAGATTTTTCTTAATTACTTAAATTAAAGCTTGTGTAGAGATTAAAATCGTTTAGAACAGGTATAATACCTATGTAACAAGTAACAATAGCAATAAAAAAAATTACGATAAGTCACTATAAAATCGATAAAATTCAATTTAACGTCACGCAACATGAAAGTTACAAAATCATTGAAAACATGAGAAAATATTTATGAGGGAGAAGATTTTCAATATTTTTTCCTTTTTTTTTTTTAATTCATGCATAGCATCGAATAAAAAACTACGTTGGATAATATTCATAAAAGAAAAAATAAACTGTTCGATGACAAAACGAAATTTTTTTTATAAAAAAAAAAAAAAAATAACCAAAAAGGACGGAAAATTATTGCTGAAAACATTAAAAATCTTTAAGCAACGATTGGGGAAATGTGCAGTTTAGTGTGAGTAATCCACCCATGTACACCACCAATTAAATTATTCGTAATAATAAAAGCCACTTCTATTCTAACTTTCTATGAATAACAAGCTTTTTCCATATTGGTCACTTAAATTAACAATTGAATGTTGGAAATTATTATTTTGTAAAGCATCAAAGATTTACTTTTTATTGCCATTAAGTACTTTGATTACTTCATATTAATACAACGCAGATATTAAACATGAATGAGAATAGTGACGTGACGTGAAAATGTATGTTTTGATTACATAATTTTTAAACACATTGATGTTCTTTAAAAATAAAATGATAATAAAAATACTTGATTGAAAAGCTTCTAATATAGAGCCAATAAAAATTATTCTTTGTACGTCTGACAACACACACAGATACTTGAATCATCACTTGTGGTATTTTCCATTTATATCAATTGAATAATTTTTCATCTACATTAAAATAGCAAAAAAAAAAAAAAAATATATACGTTTTCGTTTTTTATTTAATTTCTGTTTATTTTTGACATTCACCGGTTGTTTATTTCGTTTTCTTAATAAAAACACAAAAAAAATTCTTTTAAAATGAATAAAAATTTTTCTTAAAAAAAAAAAAAAAAAAAATTATGACAAATTTTATTATTAAATGAAAAGCAAAAAAGAAAATTCATTTACTTAGTAATAACAATAAGCATTAAAAAAAAAATCGGATTTCGTATTGTTATGGAAAGAAGTAAAAGCGTTGCGTTATGATTATAATTTTCATAACAATTATTTGTTTACCCTCGCAAATACTGTAATTTCACATTCACCGGTTGTTTAATTATAATACGAATTTAAAGAATTTATTAATATTAATATAACAATGATTTTTTTTTTTTTTTAGAAATTGTGAAATTAGATTTGTAGACATTTTTCGAGGGGCATCACATTTTACATTTATTGTTTTTTTTTTTTTATTTTGTTCAAAATTTTTTAGAGGATATTCGATTAAAATAATATTGCAATCATATAGACAATAAATTTTAATAAATGTACCGGAAGTTGAATGAGTTTATTAAAGTGACTCGTTGCTATTATGCTTCTTGTTGATTTGTTATTCAAATAATCACAGCTATTGTCATTTATTTAGCACAACCTTGCATCCTGTTTAGTTGGTGACGCTGATTATTAGACTTTTAGTTAAAATGATTTACATAGATGAACAATGTAATTTCATAAATAATATATAAGATAGCAAATCATTGATATTTAATAGTATATTTAGGGACAATTGTATGAGAAATACCACTGTAGGTGTCCAATTTATCCTGCATACGTTAATAGTGAATATGAATCAAAACGTTCATCCGATTCATTGTTTAAAATATTTAATTTATTTTCGTAATACCTTACTAGTTACCGTGCCGTGCGATTATATAAAAGTATTAATTCACATTTGGTGTGCATTTCATTTTAATTATTTTCACACGAAAATCAATTACGCTATTGACGAATATTCAATAAATTGATTTGTTTTAAAACATTTTGTTTCATTTATTTGCTAATAATTTTCTAGATGTTTGTTAATGCGGTTGTTTTGCTTGTTTGTAAATTTTGGTAATGTGAAATCGGGCATAAAATTCTCTCTACATGTAAATTGATTCAATTTAATTACAGAACACGGTTGACTGACTGACACTAAAATTGTGGTTTACAATTTCTGACTTAATTATTTTTCCTGTTTTCATGTTTCCATTTTTAATCACCTATTTTTGAAATTTAAAATTAATTTACATAATGCCTGTGTTTTTGGTTTTTTTTTTAATTTTTTATTAATGTTGGTGCAAAAAAAAAAATAGTTTTATTTTTTTTTAATTTAATTAAATTTATGGCTTAATACATATGACAAGGAAATTTATTAAATTTTTCAGAGTATTATGAGATCTTTATTATTATTATTATTATTGTTTTTTTTTCCCCTTTTTTTGTTATTAATTTCCAACAAGTGTGTAGTTGATTATATTAAAAAAAAAGAAAGAAAAATTATCCGGAACGGTTTTTAGTGTTAAAAAATTGAATAATAAAATAGCGGAAAGGTAATTTTGTCGCAAACAATGCTTAATAAATAGTCCACGGTATACAAGGAATGGCAAATGAAAGGTAATTAATAAAAAAAGGTTTCCAGAAAAATATTAAACTTAACAAAAGAGCACAAAAACAAAAAAAACTCGCGCCTTTAATAAAAAAAAAAAATGTTTTTTTTTTACTGTTTCTCTCTGCATTTTTTTTTTATTTTTTAATTTTAATTGAGCATAAAATTTAATTTATTATAAAAATTCCGAATGTAAGCGAGTTTTTTTTATTATTTTTTATTTTTTTATATATTTATCATAATTTTTGCTTTATTGTTTTAAACAAAAAAAAAAAGTAATTTTTTTTTTCGCCTATATTTTATGCACTAGACACGTTTAGTGTTTTATTCACTGTATAGTGTAGGCGTCGCCATTTGATGTCCCGACTTTATGAATATTATTTTGAACTGTGCTGAACATAACGAAACGTACTCTGACTTACGAGAACAGTATTAAAAAAAAAAAAGAAAGAATTCTATAATTCTGCGATATATATGCAAAAGGCATTTTTGTGTCCGCGACCACCCGTCCATTTTTTGTTTTCCCTATAATGAATGTTGCAAAGGTTGTTAAGCCATATAAACAACAAGAAGGAAAAAAAAAAAAAAATTTAGTATTAAGACTTAGGCATTCGACTTTTTGCTATTATCATTCATCTTCCATGCATAGTACGCTCAAGAAATGAAAATTATATAATTTGAATTTTTTTTCTTATTCTAATGCAACGTTGATTATGATTTATTGGGAAAAAACTAATAAAATTTTAACGCTGATAATCTTATGTAAAGCTGATATTAAATCTTAAATTTTTCTTCTACATCTAAAAGGGTAGAACAAGAACAAAAAAAAAATAGAAAAAGGTTTACGTTGTGCTTGTCCAAGAAAACATGAAATACCAAGGTGGGATACAAAATTTAAACATAAACTAAAAATAAAGTATCATAATTGGTCTGTCATATGTACAAAAAAAAAAAAAAAAAAAACCCTTATAAATAATTTGTTAAGCTCCAAAAAAATAAATAAATAAACAAACAGATGAGAAATATTTAAATATTATTCATTGATCACATCGGAAAAGTATTGTTTTCTGAATGAAAAAACTTTTTTTTTATTTATCTCTATCCTATCCTAGCTGTTTAAATATTTACGCTACGTGACTATTGATAAGTAAAAATGGGAGAATTTTATTATTATTCGTTATTTGTTATTATTCAATGAAAATCAATTTTATTTATTTTTGTTAATAAAACTAGACACAAACACAAAGTGAATTAATTTTTTTTTTTTGGAATTTTAATTATCAATAACGATTGTGGTGATCGAGAGAAATAGAAATTCTTTTTTTTTTTTTTAAACTTTTAACCAAAACTTTAGTTTTAAAATTCAGATAGAAACGAGAAAAAAAAAGCTTGTTTAAAGCAATAAATAAATAAAAAAAAAAAAATTATTTCTATAGCTGTTTTAAAAAGTGTTCAGCAGTTCATAATTGCGCCAACCCTTTTCTTTATTTATTTGTATATAAAAAAATATCATCTATATTGCTATTGTTATTGCTATTAACCATTGAACATATTGCTAAGTGCAATATTTGTATAAAAAATTTTACATTTTACCTAGAAAGTTTATCATAGCCACAGATGTAAATTATCTATAGATACCAAAATAAATTTTACACTTAATATACATTTATATTAATAAAACCAAATACAACAATACGAGAAATTATTGTTAAATAAATTTATAATAATCGGTTTGGCTAGAGATTATAAATTAGTCATACGATTTTTATTCTAAATTCTTTCTAAATTAAATTTTATTTTCTCTATTCTTTAAATTATTCATGTCGTAGATTATATACGTGAAAGTTTATTATGTTTGCCAAAATATCGTAAATTAAACATTATGATAGGTAATTATGGTAGTCGAATTTATTACAATAATATAGATAAACAATGAAAAAAGTTTTGTCGGTTTTTTTTTTTTATTTTAATAGTTTATTTATTATTAGTAAATATTAATATAAATATTTAATGTTTAATAAATGATACACAATGGAGTTGTTTTCGATTTTATAACACATTATTAATAAATTTTGTTTTGTCTATTTCTGTTATTATAATAAAAGAGAATTAACAGGTTAGACGTTTTATTTGAAAATAGATTAATAAAGTTTAAAGTTTTAATAAATAATATTAATAATTATATATGACAATCACGGAAGCATTGTACCATAATTATATGTAATTCCAATTAAATTATTAATAATGGATATGTTACTACGCAACGTACAATCTTATTTATGCCAATTGATTATAATTTTTTTGAATAATTGACATACAAACGATTCAGGTGTTCTACTTCGCACAATTCATTTTCTCTTCAAAGTAATTATCAAATGGTTGAAATGAATTAATTACGAATTTATTTTCTTAAGTAAAAATTGCAATTAATTTATATAACATCCTTCCTTTACTATAGTTATTTCATACAAAAAAATATGAAAATGATTAAAACCAGATGAAAACATGTAAATTTGTGGAGATTGGTTTAAAACAAAAAAAAACTCAAAAAGATTATTTAAAGGCAAAAATGAGTAATATGAACAAACTAGATCCAGACACCCTGAGAATTAAATAAAAATGTGACAAAACAAAAAAAAAACCGATTTTTTTTCCAAGTCAATTTTAAAGTGGTTTGGGCTTCTAACTAATTATACAAAATTTTGATTTCCCTGAGGAAATAATGTGAAATGCAGACATAGCTGCCGTTGATTATATTGGCGTATCTATATCTCCCACCTTATAGCTAAGCATGAATGCATATAATATAGTTTTTTTTTTTTATTAGGTAGAAAAGTTTATTTTGTCATTACATGCGATGTGAGAATAAACAAATATACAGCAGAAAAAAAAAATTTGTATAGCTGTTGTCATCGATTCTTAAGTTTTAACACTGCATACACTATGCTTTACCATCAAAATAAAAATTGCTTGAAAAAAAAAAAATCTCTACTTTATTTTGCATTTACTAATGTAATTTCATTAATTAATATCACTGTGGACTTGTGTCACAACGACAAGCTACATTTTATTTGAGCTTTTTTATTTTTTGTAAACAAAAAACTACCACAACAGTTACTTAGATGTAAAGTATACTCGTATGAATAATTTTATAAAATCTCAACTCAGACGAATCTAAATAACTTTATTCAATTATGAATTTCGCAAACCATGCTATGTCTGAAAATTTGTAAAATTTATAATTAAATTTTACGCGTGTATAACCTTTCAACAAAGTGAATTTAAATGAAATTAAATGGATGCATTATCTAAAAAACCAGATGAAAGCTGGAAACTATATGGAGGCGGTGGTGGTTGATTAAAGTATATCAACGTCTCTAAATAAGTTTCACTTAAAAACTTTAATTTTCTGTGTTTTTCTTTTTTTTTTTTTTGCTGCTAATATTGCTACTGCTACCTAATTATATAATTTTGGTTGTTTTTGCTGCCTTTATTTTATTTATTTATTATTTTTTTTTTTTTGAAACCACACAAAGACGTCTAATCATTTATTAATAATTAATAATTAATTTTTAGACAAAAATAAATGCTTTCGCTGATATAAAATTATCCAGACAACAAAAAAAAAAAAAACTTTATTAACGGTTTCTTTAATGACATGCAAAATTATCAACAACAACAGCAAAAATAACAAAAAAAAAAAGAAGAAAATTCCTCGTCATTTAATAATTTAATAAATGAAAAATATTTTATCCAGCGCAAATGACAAAAAAAAAAAAACTACCTCGACACGTCAAAAGCTGCGGTCGAAATTAATCCAAAAAAAAAAAAAAAACGAAAAAGTTTTAATAATAATATAAAAACAGCAATGAAAATTGCATGCAACACACCCAACATTGTTTTGCCTTTTTATGCAAATTAAAAAGCTTTTTATTATAAAAATATATAAAAGATGGTCGTTAAATATTGTTTTTAGAGTTTTATCATTTACCTTTTTCCTTTTTTTCGTTTTTTTTTTTATTAAATGATTCAAGTTATGTAATCAAAAACTTTTCAAGTATTCTTTAATACTTTTTTGTTTTGAAGGTTTTTGCACCATTCGGTGTCTCTTCAGATTCGAATTTTTCGTGTAAAAATTAGTCTTCAATATTACCATCGCAAAATAAGTTCTCTGTATAATTTGAGCGGTTTTTCCTTTTTGTAGTTAAAAACGATAAAAATTTAACAAAACTGTTCAACTTTTACAATTGGTAATTTTTTCTAGATTAAAGCAAAGGAAAATATGTTTGAAAACGAAAAATGAAGAAAATAAATAACGACTCCGGACTGACTTTTATAGAGAATTTTAAGTGTATCAAGTTAAGTTTTTTTTTTTACTTTAAGGTTACTGCAGCCACAAGTTACTTGCATTTTAGTTGGTTTTTTTTTTTCTTTTCTTTTCTTTTTGGCACTCCCAAGAAAAATTGTGTTCGAGCAAGTGCAAGTAATTTCAAATATGTTTTGCCTCTTAAGAGTTGTTTTTTATTTTTTTTTTTCTATTCTTTTGAAGGGAAAGAACGTTGTTCATGGAAATATACGTTTTTGGTGTGCGTAAAGGATAATATAGATAACTCTTGAATGGATTTTTGTATTTTTTTTTTATTATGATAGTATGAATACAAAAAAAAAAAAAAATGAATATATTGTTGGGACTGAATTATAGGGGTGTTTGATCCTTTTTCTTTTTTTTTTATTATTTTAAACTTACTGAACTCTCAAATCATGGCACGTAGGCAACAAGAAACAAGAATAAAGATTCAGAAGAAAAAAAAAAAGTTTTAATAAAATGAAAAGGAAAAGGTATAACATACGGTTGAAATGAGTATCTGGTTTTGTCTAGGTTGGATGTGACTCAGGACTCTGGAGAATGATATATAGACGGTAGAAATTATAACATCCTATTATATGCTCAACATGAAAATAAAGATAACATGGCCTAACATTAATGCAAAAAAAAAAAAGAAAGAAAAATCACTGATAGATTTTTTTTTTCTTCTTCTATGGCTTATGATCTTTAACCTGGTTTCATTTTAATTTATATTTATTGTTGCGAAAAGTAAAATCGTAAATTACACCAAAATTATAATTGATTTTTTACCGTAGATCACGATCTTTGTTTATTTTTGTTTTCATATAATTTTGCAGTAATTTATAGAAAGAAATCCTACATTTGTATGCTAGTGTTTTGTAGATTTTACAAAATCCATATTATATTGTTTATAAACAAATACATATTTTCGGTTGTTTTTTTTGATTCTACATTTGATGTATAATTTAAGGAAAATATATAAATTTGTGGCATAAAAAATGGAAACATCTGAGCAATAACATAGTGAAAAGTCATTGTTTTTGTAAAGTATCCGTTAAATTGTTTCTTTTTCCTTAGTATTTTTATACTTATTCCCTTTAAATCACGAACATGTATGATTTTCTTCTATTCTGTTTATAGTTTTGTTAGCTTGTGTGATAAGATTCTAATGTACTTTATATATAGGTTTGCTCTGGTAAAATCTATTTTTTTTTTTTTGGGTAAACAGAATATCTTTTCCATTTTTTTTTTATATAAATTTCGTTTGGTTTTGGTTATATATATATCTTTACACGAAATCAAATACAATTTGAATATATCTTTCTTTTAAAGCTGTGTAAAAGAAAAAAAAAACATTTGCATATAAAACATCGAATCTTACTTATTAGATATGTGGGGTTTCGTTTTCTTTGTTTTATTTCTGTTTATTTATAGAAAATATAACAATATATATACGTGTGTGTGTGTTTGCGTAGGCGAGCTCAATTTATTAAGAGTTTTTTTTTTTTTTTTTTTACTTAAAAACCCTAAAATTCACAATCGTTTTCCACAAACTTTACTTTGATTAATTTTACTAAGCAGTCAATAGTGAATTTATTCAAAACGATGATCGTTGTTTATTATTTTATTTAAATAAAAAATTTCAACAATTTCGTTCTTAACAAAAACAGTAACAACAACAACAACAACAGCAACAACAACAACAACAACAACAATAAACTTAAAAGCGTAAAAATTGTTATAAAATGAGTGTGAATAAAAAAAATTATTAATCACCATATTAAGTCAGTTTATCTATAAAAGCCAGAAGAATTTTTGTTAAAAGCAATTCCTATAGGACAATACATTGAAATATTAAGCCTTCGGAACAAATAAAATGCAAATGAAAAACAAAAAAAAAAAAAAATAAAATTATTTTAATTTTTTTTACAGAGTTTGAATTAAATTTGCAAAAATATTTTATGAAAAAAGCAACGAAACGAAAAACGAAAAAAAAAAGCTTAGTTATCTCCTCGTACAAAAATAGACATTGTAAACTAAAAACAATGTTTAATCGTTGTGCATATATGTCAAAACATTTTTGACTGCACTGCAATGTTAATTGTGGGTGGTTCTTGTGGGTATGGTACGCCATGTAGTTCACAATGTTGCTGGATTTGGTAATAATCCTTTGGCGCGACAGGGATTCATCGTGGTGTACTTACTGGTCGCACAAACATATACTCTCGTTTGTGTTGATATTTAAAAAAAAATACATTCATTCAGTTGGTTGGTTGGTTAGTGATGATGACCAAGCTTTATACCAGACTCTACACCATCAAATAATATTTTATTTTTGGCCATACCACCAAGAGCCAACTAACCAAAAATCTTAACTCGCACCCATAATGCAACGGTACTCAAGGCTTTATTTTCATATTATGACCACATAGCTTTTTTCTGCAAAACCCTTACAGATTGTAAAGTTACAAATACTTAGCCATCGACTTCTTTGTGGTAAACTTATATAATTCATATATTATAGTGGCGAGCTTGAAAGGTCTTTCTTCTTTCTTTTTTTAACCCTACATTGTGGTTATTTTCTTTTTAAACTAATTTTTGGTATTTTTTATTTCCTCCGTTGAGTCTTTTTTATTAATTTTCTATTCCGCAAAACCACAAAATATATTTTACTTTTTAATCCATAAATAATTTTTTAATATCGAATAACGTTAAACACGAACATCACAAACCGCAAAGTAATTTTTATCCTGTTTGTCAGGCTTTTTTTTTTTTAATTTTTATTTTTATTGATCAGATGGAAAATAAAATTTAATTGCTTTTTTTGTTTGTTTGGAAATTTTGTATTGAATGTAATTAAAATGAAACAACCTGAATTCTTGTTATAGACAGGTTTTTTTTTTATATATTATAGTTTGGTTATTTGAAAGATTATTGAAGCATAAGTACCTATTCGACCGTGAAATGCATTAAGTAATGTTTGTGGTTGTTGTTGCAAAAATAAATAAATAAATAAATGTTTAATTGTAAAGAAAAAGGTAGACATAAAATATCCTGTTTATGCATAGTAGATAATCAAGAAATAATTGTGGAAAGGAACATTACTAAATTTTAAATCGACTTTAATTGTTTTTTGCATTTTAGTAATTTAAAATTTACCACCAGATAAATCTTTTGTGTGTGTGTGTGTACAGTGTGTTTACTTCTTTTTTGTATTTTCTTAAATTAGAAAATGGATAAAAACTTCTTTCTACAAAATTTATTTTAATTTAAAACTGATGTTTTTGTTTTTTTTAATTGAAAAGATTTCTGTTTAAAAACAAAATAAAACCTCTGACAAATTAACAGAGATAAACATACTTAAATCGAAAATGTCTTAAAACCCAAACAGAAAGCAGATAGTAGTCACTAATAGTAGTAATATAACTAGTAATACTGTAATTTAGTATTTAAAACATATAGCCGTAAGCATCTAACTGAAAAACCCTTACACATTATAATTTATGCATTAGATTCATTAAGAAGCTTAAATTCTGGAAACTTGAACAAAGTGAAAATTTACAATAACAATATAACAAAAAAAAAAATCCTTTTCTTCTTATGTAACAAACAACATTTTACAACAGATTAGCATAAATATAAACAAGAAATATATATTTTATTACATAGATTTTTTATGCATTATGTAAGCAATTGTAATGCAAGTTTAATGAAAAGACGTGGTAATTATAAAAATTACCTAATGTTTGTTTATTGTTATTTAGTAAATGGACAAGCAACAAAAATTATTAAAACTTAAATTAAATTTCTTTAAGATTAACAATGAACGGAGAACTTTTTCTTTAACTATTATCATTCAAAGCTAATCATCAAATTAACACTTAAAAAGTTTTATTGTGTTAAATGGAAACAAAATATTTATGTGATTTGGGTAGATAAATATAACTGGGCTAAAGGTCTGATATTGTGCCTAAACAAAACTTTAAATACAGAAGTAAAAACAAAAAAAAAAACGTAAATAAATCCCAAGTGTGTTATTTCACTACTTTATTTAAGACTGTCGGCTGTATCTTTAAGAGAAATATTTAGATTTTATTAACAGAAAAACAACGGTCTATGTACTTTCCGTTACCGTTCACTTCTTATACGTTGTTGTAATTTTGTTTTTTTTTTTTTTGTTTTAGTTTCTGCTTTTCGTACACTGACAGTTCTTTATAAATAAATAAAATATAAATTTATAAAATATAACGACTGGCAGCAAAAAAACACAGCATATACACTCTCTGCAAGCCCATAATAATCTTTTCATTGCCTTTTTTAACATGGAATTTCTTTTAAATAATAACAAGTCCACAAATCATTTTGAGTAAAATATATGACTCTGTTAATCTTCTTGAATAACGTATTTATTCTACTAACACGGTCGATAGCTGAAATGGATACATTGCGTAGGTATCCTGAATATTTTTATTAAAAAAAAAAACCTATGATATTTATTCATCTTATTTATGAAGCAATAATTTTAGAAAATTTATTTTTTAGCTATAATTATCACTAGGATTAGATTCAAATATTGGTGGATATAAGAAAGCACGATATTAATTAATCAACGTTATTAAAGTAGTTTAACGAAACAATAAAAAACAAAAATTTTAAGAAAAGCAGACGTAATAATCGAGAAGCTTTACCATGTTGATTAAATTTACTCTTGTTCTGTCTATTTGTCACAGACAATTAAAACCAGAATAATCCTTTAGATTTTTTCTAGAATAAGATATTTGCTTATGTTTTATTTTATAAACATAAGTGTGTAAGGCTTTACAAAATTAATCAAAATACTATAATTATATTATCAAAAAAGAAAATAAATAAAAAAATAGAGAAAAGAAAAATAATCCGATCTGATCAACCTTTCTCATTACTAATTCCTTAATTAAATCATACAATAAATCCATCAAACTATCATAAATAAATTCCTAGGTATTATTAATTATTATATAGTTATAAAATTAATATATTAATAATGCTTGCCAAATATAAATGAATTAAATAAATAATTAAGATGATTAGCGACATTTAAATACTCACTAATCCTGGTACAGACGATCAATCTGATTATTATTAATAATATTATTAGTGTAGAAATATTTCCACGAATAATAATGAAAAGTTTTTCATTACTAAATATCCTTTGACACAGCATAGAAAAAGTTTTTTGTTGTTTTTTTTTTTTTTTTGTTTAAGAGAGTAAAACGAGTAAACTTTTTTTTTCTTTTTTTTTCCAGCAATTTGCTTGTTTTTCCAAGATACGCCGACTGACTGCACATTGATTATTTACACGAATAAATTCGATATGATTTATGTTCACCTTTCAATCAAATAAAACATTTATTTTAACAAGTATTGACATTGACCACCCTCGCTAAACAACACGATGCCTACCATTACGCCGTAAAACTAATAATAAACAACAAAATACATTTGTTTTTGCTTTTACTTCTATATTTTTATTTTTGTTCATACCTATTGGATTCATATCGTTCAATCATTTTTTATATATATATATATATATATATTTTTTGTGAACGTGTCGGGAAAATGGATTAGTTTTTACGATAATGGATATAAAAATAAAAATAAGAATTTATAACAAAATATTCACATTTGTCCGATTTGTTTCAATGAACATTCATCATGATTTTTATTTTTTCTTTTTTACAATTACTTTTATTGCATTATTTATTTTATTTGGAAATTAATTAATTTTTAATACATATTTTAGCGGTATAAAACGCAAAAAATTATTGGTAGACTTAATCAAATTTCTTGGATAATTTAAAATACCTTGTTGTTGTTTTATTAACAATTTCAACACACACAGCAAAAATAAAAAAAATAAAACAGCTACGCAATGACAATATTATAATCAAATTTACTGTCCGTGATTGCTGACTGATAAAAAAAAAAAAAAAAAAAAAAAAAAAACTTTACAGAGGCTTTTCAAATGAAACAATAAATTTTTAGTCGAACAATCATCAATTGATTGAAAAATGCCTATATAGAGAGGTGTCATCGTATTATTATAGAATTTTTGGACATCTAACAATACATCATAGATGCTTGATTTTTTTTTGTATGGTTTTTGTCATTAGAAACACGTATTTTGCTGCAATATGATCCGCTGTTCTTGTTACGTACGATAACTAATATTTATCTACACCACAATATTTTAATCAAAACTATAGAAAATGCTTTGTCATTGGTGAGTGCTGGCGTTTAATGTCATTTTATAACGTCAACGAATACATTTTTATCTAACAAAAAAAAAAAGTAGAAATGCATGTAGAAAATTTTTTGATAGACATTATTTAAATTACACTCTAACCTGATTACGTTTTAGTCTTTTCAATTATATATATTTACTTGATTATATTATCTATTTTTGTTGCCGTTTAGCAACTGTTTAGCAAACAATAATTCTATAGCCAGTGATAAATAAAAAGATTATCGTAAAATATTATAAATACGTCCTTAAAAAACAAGTAAAAAACATATATGGTGATGATTCCTCAAGTTAAACATATAAAAATGGCATTAACAGTATTTCATTTAGTTAGGCATTCTGTCAGAGTCATCACCACTCACAATAATTTATTCGTTTTTTCTTTTTTCCTTTTTGTTTCAGAGTAAAATATAGAATATTATGGAAACGCCTGCCAGGCTTTAATTGACAAGTCAACAAGTCGGCATACATATAGTAACGAAAAATTATTTATTTTTTCTTTGCTATTTTCCCTTTTTATTTATTTGTTTGTTTATTTCACCCAACTGTAATTATACTGAGGAAAATCTACTCTGCCTTATCTTTGTATATTTAATTTTGCTTTCATCTTTATACATTAAAATAAAACCCGAAAAAAAAACCATATGTGGATTCATTAGTCTTCTTGGTTTTACCCATTTTGTATAATTACTCCTCATTAATAATAAAATAAAATATAAAATAAAAATAAATAAAGAATGAAAGAATAATTCTTTTTCTTTTTTTTTTTATTATTAAGAAATATTAAATAAATATAAATATTATAATTAAACATAAATAACAATGTATATGTGTGTGTTTAAAAGAAAATTAATGTAAATATATAAAGATTTAATGAAAGTTGTGATAAGAAAATTGAATAAATATGTTTTAATAAAAACGAAAATCAAAAAAAAAAATAAAACCGAAAAAAATTAAATATTTATATATGATTTCAATCTGTAATTTATATGTTTTCATTTTGATTTTAATTTTTAATAAACTTAGCAACGCCATAAGCAATGGCAAAGTAACAATTAATTTTTAAGAAGAGCAGAGAAAAATCTCTGGTTTGTTTTTTTTTTTTTTTTTTTATATTAAACGGAATTGGTATTTTCTTTGATATTTGTTTATTTAAATGTTTTTGATGTTGTGCTTTTTTTTGTCTACATTATTAACAAATGAGTTTATTGCTTTAGAAATTACAGAAAATACTGAGAAGGTATTCTGAAGATAAGTTTTGCTATTGAATTTTTTTTTTCTTTTTACAAATGTTTATATTGTTTTGTAAACTTGATTTAATTTGAATTAACCCTTATCTTGTTATCAATATAAATATATAAATTTTAAATAAGCACAAAAAAAAAATTCAAAAAACATGTTAAAGTTTATCAATTTTATAATAATAAACAAAGATCAAGTATAAGCACCCGATGAAAAAATAATTTAATTAAAAATTAATACTTTTATATAGTTGGAAAATTTCATCGATAATATAAGACTTAATTGTCTTGTTTTCATCGTTGATAATCCCATGAATATAATACATGTCACCTTTATATTAATTGAATAATAATCTTAGATAATATTACATTTAAAATTACAAATAGCACACACACCCAGCATATGTATATTAATGTTTTAATATAAATGAATCATTTATAACCCTTAAGCATGTAGCCAAATATGTTTGTCTTTTTAATTTATTTTATTTTATCTTAAATTTCCTATCTTGTAGTAATTATTATAATTCCTTAAATATTTATAAACTATTAATTGATTATTTAATTCAATTTATTGAAATTTTAATTGATTATTTTCTTCTTATCAAAACACAGTTTTTTTTTTATTTTGTGTGCTTTTAAAAATTTTTTACCGTAAAAAATAATAAATAAGAATTAAGGACCGTTAAAATTCAGTTCATACTATTGTTTCAACTATACCAGACTATTTTACTTTGTTAAGTCGACCAACGAAGGTGGCTAGAGAGTTGCCATTAATGTTTTTGGCTACAGAATTAAATTGTTCTCGATTAAGAATATAGCAACAAACGTTACCTAAAACGGTCTATCACTTTTCACTATGCTCACATCATCGTTCTTACTATTTCCACAATGCACAATCACATCAACATTTTACTCTGGAAAAAAAAACACTGTACACGGGGGTATGAGCGATGAGTGACGAATAATTGTGTTCAACATTAACGTTGCTAGGATATGACGTGGAGATTTACTGGCTAATTAAAATTTTAGCGTTATTCCATATACCCAGAGCTACATTTACATTAATATTAATGGGTATGAGCTATAATAGAGTTGGTTTATTTATTTATTTATTATTTTATTTTTTTTATTGCATAGTTAAATGTTAACTGAAATAATCTCTCGTTATAAATATATTTCTACATCTCGCATACACCACCTCGCAACAATAACAATGATCTCCGTTCTGCATGTATACTAATTATATTTATATTCATATGTGTCTCACTGTTCTATCTAATCAAAAATATTATATTAAATAAAAGGAATAAATGTAATGTAATTAAATTAATATACAGTGACAGAGCGAAAGAGAACTTTTTACAATTTTGATTATTTTTTTGTGTATTCTTTACTTGGCGATAAATAATTTTTTTTTTTTTTTTTTTTTTATTGTGTATATGCGAAAATGAATTAAATATTATTATTGTCTCGGCAGAGATGTTTAAATTAAATGTATAAAATTTTATTGTCAATTATGTAAAATGGACACAATGTGTTATATTTTTTTATATAAAAAAAATATAAAAATAAAAGCAGAAAAGAGAGAAAATTGAATTTAACGTCACAATAACTGAAAAAGGTTAACTACTTATGGGGTCATTTAGAAATACAATTTTATAGCAAACGACTTAAAATGGATAAAGTTTAAGTTGGCCGCCAGCTATACTAGCCTTATCTAATCAATTTCCTTTATTCCGATATATATATATATATATATATATATATATATATATATATATATGTTTTGTATAATAACTGTGGAAATAAAACGCTTAAGCATATAAAATTTCGTTTGTTTGCTTGCTCATTTTTTGTTTATTTAATTGCGCCTTTTATGTTAGAGGAAGAAAAAAAAAATTATATACATATATATTAAACATTTTGTTGAAATTACTTTCGCCCTGTGTTTTTTTCGTATGCCACCATTTTTATTATTTTTTTTATTTCAAAATTTCTGATCGAAAGAAACGCGTTTATTATAAGTCTGATTACTTATAATTAGTGAATATCCATCTATTGCTATGTTCAATACACACTTTTGTTACAGAATATGTATAAAATCGAGGTAGTTTAAATGTTTTTAGCTCTCTGATAATAATAATAATAATAATAATAATAATAAGTACAGACCAGACGACAGGTCTAAAATTTGCAGAAAAGTATATATTCTATACGGTTGTAAAGGACGGTTAGGATCACCCTTTTTACAATATTCACCATTAAATTTACGATCAGAGTTAGCTCACTTACCATAAACGGTTGGTTGGATTTAAAGTAGATAGAAAGGTAGGTTTCCATAGAAGACTAGGGCAAACAAAAGAAGTGAATTCGACCTTTGCTTGACCACTATTAAGATGCCAACTGGAAATATAACCAAGGGTTATTGTCTTGCCTCACTGACCACTAGCAGCAGCATATTGGTCGTTTTAATTTCTTTCTATTCACAATAAGGCAAATGCCACCATAGTAGGAGCGTATAACTTCTGTCCAACCATTACTCCTTTATATAATGAAAATTTCTTAGTTACAGGACAAACTTTTATTAGTGGGTGGAAACTAAAATCTTTGGTATGAGCTGTATGTTATTCTGTGTAATGTAATATAAATGTTTCTCGGTTCTATCATATTAAAGATTTTATGACTAGTTCACTACTTCTATTCAGCAATAATGAAACAGAATAAAGTCCAAAACGGAAAATCCCATCTTTAGTATTAAAAATAAAAATAAAATTTATTAAAATTTATAATAATAATAACAATAATAATAATAATAAGTATTGAGATGTTTGTGGATGGTTGTAAATTTTCATTGAGTATGTCGGGCGTTGATTGTTAAACAAATGTTATATAAATGTCATATAAATTATGAAAATAATGCCTTTAGTTCTTTAATTTTCTAAAAACATCTTAATTATAATATTCAAACATTTTCCCTACTCACCATATTTTATTATTGCACACAATTTTAATTACATTTCCCCCGTTTTTATACAATTTATTTCTAATTACATATGTCATGGTTTCCATTTTATTAGAAATATTAAATAATATCATTTGTTGGCCATTCCTATTCCTATTCCCTATTAAATGTTTACAATTCTCTCGTTATGTTGAAAATTCTTCATATCATAACCAAATGCAAACGAATTATTTTTAATTGATTGTAAATAATTTACTGTACGCAGATTTTAATAAATTAAATTTTATCTTTAATTACATCTAGATAAAATTTTATTTATTTTACTTTCTTTTATTTTTTTTTACTCACTAATTAATTATGATTATAAAGGAATGTCGACAGTAGTTAATTGAGAATTTTTAATTAGATGCCAAAAATAATACGACAAATCAATTTTTATTAACTTTAATTATAATTGGTGCCTAGAATTTAAAATTATTAATATTATTATTTTTTTTATTTTTTTCTTTTTTATAAATCTGATTATTAAAACTGCTGTTTACAATAAAGAGAAATTTATACAAAAGAGAAATAAAAAACAAAAATGTTAATTGGAAATTCATAATTAAAAAAAAAAAATTTTTTTTTTCATATAAAATAATCCAGCAGCTTAAGAGGAATTTAAAAGGTAAAGCTTGTATTGAGTAGCGAACGAAACTTTTTAATAATAATAATAGAAATGAAAATCATCAAAGGTGAGAAAACGTAAGAACAAAAGCTGATAAATAACTTTTTTCATCTATTGAAATCGAAAAAAAAAGTTTTATTACCGCAACAGTTATTACCAATTTTTCGTTAATCATAAAAAAAAGCTCCCTATAATAAACCGCCTACTTTATATTGTTTCTAGTCTAGTTTATGATTTGTGCAATGTATGTGTTCGTAATTAAATATCTCTGAACAGAATCAATAAAACCATTTGGAATTTTTTTTTTTTATGATAAATTTATAAATTAATCGATATTAAGGAAGAAAAAAATAATTGTATATTTTTTTTTTATTCATTCATCGCATCGCAATTGTTTTAAACTAGAGAGGCAGGCATAAAAAAAAAGCACAGAAATATAATAATAATACAGGAAAAATATTAAATGCTTGTTTTACTGCTGCTTAACATTATTACTTTCCTATTTTATTTGCTTGTTTCTGTTCCGTTCATCATTATTCATAAAGTTTCAAATGGTGTCGTATCATAGATACTAAAAATTTCCTTTTTATTTTAATCTTTTTTTCTTTCTCTCTCTCCTTTTGTCATTTTTCTACAGAGCGGTATATATATATGTATAATAATAATAATAATAAAAAAAATAAAGCTTGAAAACGAGAAGTCAAACTTTTTAAATAAAATCAAAAATGACAAACAAGTACAAATAGACTTTTTTTTTTCTTTCTCTTTTTTTACATTTATTTATAATAGCATCCAACTTTGGTGGTTTTGTTTCGTATTGTTTTTTTTTTTTTTTTTCTATTTTAGCTTCTCATCGTGAACTGTTCAACATGATGCAACGATAAAGTTCAACTTTAAACAATTAAATATTTTTTTACCGTCAAAAAAAAAAATAAAATGGGAAAAAGACACAAAAAGCAAAGTTTATTCGAATTTTTTTTTTTTGTGAAATTTTATTACCACAATAAAGGTTTGTGTTCAATTTTTGTTGTCTAGATTTTATGTTTATTTTCTCGTTTTTATTTTTTATTATTATTATTCTGTTGTTTGTTTAAATACAGCACGAATATGTGTGTGCCTGCATGCCTGCCTTGTATACACATAGTCACTTGCATAACTATATATATATACGATTTTTCATTGAAAACCTATGCTGCTATTATCATTTGTGTAAAATCGTCCCATTGTACTATTGTTTAAAAAACATTTTTTATTTTTTTATTTTGTACGTTTATGCATTTTCGTATGGTTTCGCCTCACTTATATATCGAGTTTCCATTCACTTCTGCATCAAAACAGGAACGTGAATAAAAATTACTCTGAAAATTAAAATAGAAAAAAAAAAAAAAAGAAAAAATCACGACTATACAGAGTGAAACTACATCAACAAATCAGAGCAACGTTTATAAAATTTCATTGTTTTGTTACCTTTTTTCCTGTTTAACCATTTAATGATGTTTTTTTTTTTTTTTACTGTAGTTTTTCAGTTGTAAATAGTGCGATTTAATTCTTTTTTTTTAGGTAATGCAACAAATTTGTTTGCGAATATTTCTAGGAATAAAAATTAAGTTTAGAAAATGTGGCTTGTAGAGTAGCAAACGGCTGTATATACATATAAAATCAGGAATAAAAAGTGAAATTAATATGTAAACGTATGTAAATGAAAAACCAAAAAATTTTAAAAGTAGATTTTAAGCGATAACGTTTTTTTTTTTAAGATCCTAATAACTCCATTGAGTTTAAATTAGTTAAAATATAAATGTCTGGATTGTTTGAAATATTATATATAAAAGAGTAAAAGAAACCTTTGAATACACCTTCGAAATTAATTTTATCATAAAATATTCGATGTTGTATTTCTAATGAAGAAATTTGTTTCTATAACGACGGCATCTGTCGATTTATTTGCTTGAACATTGCGAAAAAAAAAAAAAAATATGAAACAAGAAAAGAAAAGTAGAGTGAAAAGTATGAAGAAAAGAAATGAAAGAAATGTAGAAAAATAGAAATAAATTTTATATATATATATTGGAAAATATTTTCGTGCGGTAAATTAAACATATTTTCGCTTGAATTATTCAGAAGGAATCCTTTGATCATTTAACTGTGAATATAATAATAATAATAATAATAATGCTACATTTGTCGATGTCGCTTTATTATACTAACCGTTAACACACCCTAACTAACTAGAATGTAAATCTATATAAAATACGCGTAATTTCTAGTTAGTAAATTAATAGAAAATAAACTGTAAGTGATTAGTTTAAAAGATTGTATTGAAAATACGTTGCTGATAGACGATGTTGCCGTGTCTCTTGTCTCTTGTCTATCCCAAATCCGAATAAAAGATATTTTAATTTTTTTTCCTTTTACGTACCCCAATACATTTATTAGTTACCAAAAAAAAAAAAAAAGAAGAAGAAAAAGGAAAGTACAATCACCATTAAACACCTTTTCACTTCGTAGTTATTTGCTTTTGGTTTTATAAACCCTTTTTAACAATTGATTTGGTTTTTAATTTTCATTAGTTTATCCTTGGTACAGAAATTAGAAAAGTATTTTATTGTTTATTCCTTATTTATGTCACTTTCATTATGTAGTATAATTGTATTTTGTGATTTTTTATTAAAATATTTCCCCTTTTTTCTTCTGTTAAATTATTTAATTTTCTATGAAATTTTCTGGCATAACCAACATTTCCATGTGCTGATGATTTTAAAATGAAGTTTTATTTGTGCGGTTTTTGTTCAAAATATAATATGACGTTATAGCATTCTATCTTTTCCAGGATGCACATATCCATTTATTAATGATACATATCCTGCTTGAGAGTCCTTTTGTGGTATACCATAGAGATATGTAAGTTTCTGTTTCTGTTATACAATTTTTTTTTTGTATAAATTTATTATTATTTTTTGTTAGTTTCAACACGAACGAAACTGTTCTATGCAGAATCTGGTTAACTAAAATTCTAACTTAATAATACAACTGAATGATAGAAATTTTATTTTTATTTTTATTTCAACAATTCACTGAGATGTGTCGTTTTACCACAATTTTGTCTTTCATATTCAGTATCACAGAATTACTTTCACGTCTTTTCGTTGCAATTTCAAAACATTGTGATTATATGTGGAGATTTTTTTTTTATTTTTTTTTTTATAAAAATCTCTTGACTGTAACTCATCAGTATCTGTTCTTTGATTTTAATTTTCTATTAAAATGCACCAAGAAAAGAAAAAAAAATTGGACTTTATGTTGCTCACTTATATTAATAATAACAGATTTCCTGCACCGTTGTACACATAATCAATGCCTTACACCTTTGAAAGGTATTAACATAATATAAAAAAAAAAAATGATTTCTCAATATATAATGCACTTAGTATATAACAAAGCATAAATATAGAATTTTACGCATCGACTTTTATGCGAATGATAAAATTAATTTCAACAAAACAAATATTTTATTATCATGCGATTAAATTTTAGTGAATTTACTACACACAGAAAATACACAGTTTTTATGACACTATCAACCACAAACTGTAATAATTTAATAATAATATTACTTTCGTACTCTAACCACTTTCATAATGCTTTTGATAAGAATTAATTAGTTTTTGATATCGGTTTCTTTTTTATAGGAAGCATTTCAATTATAAAATAAAAGTAATTAACAATTGTTTAGGGTTGTTCACTTCTATAAAATCCTTTAAAAAAAAACAAACACAATACTGATCACGTATGTAACGATAAGATTTATATAAAAAGTTCTTAGCAATTGGTTGTTTAATATTAAAGAAAGCTCAGGAAATTTCTTCAAAATTTATTTCTATAGTTTGCTGATTTTTTAGATTTTTTTTAGAGATTCCCGAAATAATAATAATAACAATTTCAAGTAATTTATAGGGCCATAATGGCATTTTGCCAAAAAAATGCATAGAAAATTTTCAAGTGACAAACAAGTAGCAAAACCATAAAATTTTATAATTTTTCCACAGACATTTTGGTTTCTTTTTTTTTTTTTTTAGTTATTCCATCTGTAATCAGGGAAAATTAGTTGTAAATTTAATTAAAAATTATTTGTTACAATTATATTTCCGATATAGAAACAACGAGGTAAAAAAAAAATTGTTATTCGAATAAAGAGAAAAAAAAATGAATTATTTAAATCGTGTAAAAATTCAATTTCGTAAGTATCGTAGTCATTTATCTATGTCATCAATAATAGTGAAGCACAACGTCCATACGATGGCAATTCATTTCAAAGTTTGATCACCTTGAATAAAATACATAAATATATATATATATTTTTTTTTTACAATGAATTATATAAATAAATAATTTCTCATGTATGAAGAATTTCATAACGAACGAAGTAACGAAAAAAGAGAAAAAAAAAACAGAAGGAAGTCAAGTAAAATAAATCAAATTGGATTGGACTGGTGTAACATGTTCGTTCTATATCTTTTGTGCATTCGAAAAGCAATCCTCATTATAGTGTTATTCCTATTAAATTTCTGATTTAATTTCTTTGATAATAAAAAAAAAAAATGTTGTTTCACTGAATAGTTTCCAACATAATATGTCCATCATAATCAACAAAATAATTGTCGAACGTAGAAAAGTTTCTACAATTATTAAACGCAAACAAAAACTATTTAATTTTGAAAACAAAAAATAAAAAAATATTTAATAATAATTGTATGCTGATGAGTAACAACGATAACTTGTCAATTTGTTTAAATGTCCAATGTGTATTGTTATTATTTATAGCTCCGTCTATTTCGCGCGACCTAAATTTATTTCGCTTATCATATTTGACAACAAAACAATAAATTGATTTGACGTTTTATTAATTTATTTCCTTCAATAGAAAAATTTATTTTTTATTTATTTATTTGCAAATGTTACACAGGCAAAAATTTATAAATTAACAACAGAGGGATTTTTTTTTTTTAATTTTATTTTAAATTTATTATGCAATTCTTTCTAATTGTTATTGTTTTATCATTTAAACGTGAATTTAGATTTTAAATATTCATCATCAAAAATTTTGGGGAAATCAATAATTCAGCATATGAAAAACTATAATTAAATCGCAACATAAATTTTTTTTTTATGATTATCAAACGAAAAAAACAATTAATCTGGGTATTGTTATGCAAAAATTGTTAATTTTTTTTGCAAACGTGAACAATGCTTTTATTAATAAAAGATTTATTTATGATAATTTTCTATATTCATAAAAATGTTTCCCTTGTTCCCTTATTTTTATTTATTTAATTTTTTTTTTGTTTTCTGTTAATATTTTCAAATTAGAAACGAAAAAACGTTTTTTCTTTCGCTTGTTGTTTGTAGTAAAATAAAAGAAATGAAATGAAAATGAGATAATTTATATTTTAAATGGATGAAAAAAAAGAGGAAGAAAAATCAACCAATAATGTCATATATCATCATCAAATCTGTTCATCTTTTTTCCACAGAAATAAATTGAAATTCATCTAACTAAATAAAAGAGAAAAAACCCGAATCGTCTGACTGATGTTTCTTTGCACTGTTCCTATGTATTATTCGATGGGTAAAACTTTTATTGAAACCAAATTTTATGTTGGTGAAGTGATTATTTTCATGTATGATTTTCTTCATATTTGCTGGTGCTACACCAGCTACCTAATGCCACCACAATAATGCTATCGAGTGTACCGAATTTGTTCAATCAATGTGAAAAGAACGAAGAAAAAATATTAAAAAATATGAAGGCAAAAAAAAAAAAAAAAAATTGAAAAAGATGGATGTAGTGTTTGATAATACATAAATAACTGGTGAGTATGAGGTAGTGGATAGGCTTCAGGCCTATGTAAATTTCATTTCCCGGTAATCTACTAGCGCTTTTACATGAAAATACAAGCGAATAAAAACAAATACAATTACATTGGATACGAATTGTAAAATCTACATTTTAAGCCGGGTGTATAAACAGTTATATTATACATACATAGAGATATATGTATATAGGACGTTAAGATTAGATGCGTGGGTGGGACAAAAGTCACCTTGTCATTCTAATGTACTCATTTTACGTATTTCTTCTTCTTTTTTTTTTTGTTATTTGTGCGTTATTCGTCTGCTACGAAAGCAACGCGCTTTTCCACAATTTTATAGACTCAAATTGAAATTTTCCTTCTTCTACATCATCTCTTAACATTTTTTTTTTTTTGCTGTATTATTATTATTATTATTATCATTCTTACTTCTTTTTTCTTTTTTATTAACAAGAAAGCGAAAATATTTATTTTTTCGTCTTCCGAATTCAAGAAAATCTAGATGTGAAGGAGATACATTTTTTTTTTTTTTTATTTATAAAATCAGATTTCTTTCCGATTTTGTTTTCGTTTTTTTTTTTTTTTTGTCTTTTTATTTATATTTTTATGCGAACATAAAGTTATCGGATTGATTTTATTTTGTTTGAAATAAAAGGCAAACTAACACCGAATAAAAGAGGGACAATCAGTATGATTTCTCGATACATTTATATACATATTTTTTTTCCATGAAAATTGATGATAACATAATCAAAAATAAGATAAATTTGTGTATATTTTTTTATATGTAATAGCAGGATGTGATAAATAATGAAAATAAGTAAAATAAAAAATTCGTTGGATTATTGATGATAATGGTAGTATTTACCAATTTATTTACCTTCCTCCGTTTTATTATATATAAATCAAACGATTTTTTAAGGTAATTTACACTGTTTTAAGCTTTAGCGGTTGAGTTTTTGATGTGCTGTCAGCTGAAGATGATTTTATTGATATTACTTACTGGGGGGACTGAGTATGATTTTACATTTTCTTATGTAAATAAAGTGCATTAATTCTGCATTTAATTATTTATCATTAGCATAATTAATTAAATTTTAAAATATTTATTAGACTACGAAAGTAAAATTACTCTTTTTTTTATTTAAGAGTCAACATTCGTGGATTTGTATTAAATTTTATAAATATGAAAGAAAGCGGAGAGAAAGTAACAAATTTAATTTATTTAAATAATAGAAGAAATATCCAGAAATAATATTAAAAACAAAAATTTTAATTTTTTTTTTTTATATTTTGTACCTTTAATAATTTTCCATTTGTAATAAAAAACAAATTATTAAATTTATTAAATGTTAAATGAAAGAAATCATTCTGGTTTGAAAACATGAATTTTCTATTTATAACACGGGGGTTAAGAGTTTGAGATGCTGGGTGATTCGTTTAAAATCAGTTCCGACTGTAAAACTCGTATAATTTTTTTTTTTTTAATAATAATAAAAGCTACAGCTACAGCTACAAATATATTTATATGCTTTTTGGGAATTTATTTAAATAAAACGAAAAAAAAAAAAAAACTGTCATTCAAAAATATTTTTCATTTGATTTAATCTAGTAGAATAGATAAAAAAAACTTAAATATCGCGTGTTGTTGTTGCTTTATTCGTGCTTTTTTTTTTTTTTTTACTCTGTTTATTAGAACTGTGTCCAGCTTCAATCTTGAAATGTTTTGTCGTGCGCCCTAAATTTATAATTCTAGGCACGTAATTTAAAGAGTAGCAAAAACATAAGCATAAACCGAATTCTATATAAAATGAAAATCGTGATAAGGTTTTATTTTGTTTTGTATTTTTTATGTTTTTTTCGTATTTCATTTCGATTTATGAAATAACAGAAAAATTCCTCTTTGTGTTAAATAAGGTATATAAAATTGGGTAAAAGCTACAAACTATGAAGTTATTAATGAAAATCACGAATAAAAAACAAATTCTTTTTTTTTTTACTTTTCTACAAAATCAATTCATTTTGATCTATTCAGGATAATAACAAAAAAAAAATAAAAAAATATTATCTGTTTCGTCATGGAAATAGCTTTCATAAGTGATCTAGTTGGATTATTTTTACATTTGTATAATAACAAAAAACTCGGTTTTTCAGGACTTTATTAAAACGTTGAACTCTTAACATTTTCAACTGCATCAAACAACAATAATCTGTGTAAATTTTAATTGGACAGGCATTAAAAAAAAACCCTTATTCTCAGAATCGGTTATTAAAGTTATTGATCTGAAGTAATTTAAAAAAAGGGAGAAAAAAGTTATTTTATCGCAGCATCAAGAGTCAGAACAATACAAAATAAAATGACTTCAATTGTTTCACACTAAGTGCTTTTCACAATTTTTTTTTTGTTTTCATAAAACATCAGTTAATTAGAATTTCACTGAATAAATATCGTTTGATGTAATATAACCATGACAATATTTCCAGGAATCTTTTTTTATGCAAAATAAGTTACTGCAACTGATGGTAATACCGTAGTTCATTCAATTAACCATAAATGATGAACTGCTAAATAATAATAATAAAATTGTTTCGCGTTTGTAAAACATTTTTCTACTATAAAAGTTTAACACATTATTGCAAAAATGATGTGAGTTTAAATTAAAAAAAAAATCCTCTATTATTTTTTTTTTTCGTATTGATTTTGTTGTAAAATTTAATGATATTATGTTTGGCAAGCAAAATAAAAATAGAAAATATGAATAAAAAAAAAAAAATCCTGGTTTCGGAATTCTTTTATGCATTGTGCGTTTTACACATAAAATGACAGCATGAATTTGTATTTTTTTTTTTGCTATTTTAATTTTGTAAAAGCATAAAGTAAAAAATATGAACAGCTAACAAAGTAAAAAAAAAAAAAAAAAATTATTTTGTTTTATAAATTGATTGGATTCAATTTGCAAATAAACTCTTTGTAATTTTTTTTTTTTCTACACATGTCAATTTTTTTCTTTTATTTAATTTAAATTTCCAATTAATTTTCAATTTAAAATGCTTTGCAAAGTTAGCACACACACACACACAATTAAAACGAAAAAAAAGAAAGAAATTATTACAAGTGGTAACAACAGTTTAAAAAACATTTTCTGCTCATAAGAAAAATTAAACAATTTTAAACTTTAAACAATCTGTATGCATTACTTTAGAGCTTTATTCTGTTTAACATTTAAAATTGTAATAACATCAGACTTTAACTTGTTGTTGTATATAAAAAAGAAATCGAAAAACTTAAGAAATAATTTTTTTCTGTAATAATAATAGAAAATTTTCTGATTACATATTCATATTCACATTTAGAAAAGTTAATGATTTTTGCATTTATTTTCGTAAACAACACTTTGCATTCAGAGAAAAATAATAATCATAATCATAATCTTGGTTATTTTGACAATAAAACTGCACTGTAGAAAGATTTGAATTGGTTTTTTTTCTTGTTAAGTAAAGTAAAAAGAAGTCTTAAAACGAGATAAACAAAGTATGCAAATGGCATCAGTTCGCTTTCAGTTTTTGACACAAAGTACAGTAAGTTTGAAAAAAAAAAAAAAATAATAATAATATTGTTTTTAATAAGTTTCAGGTTAAGGTATTAAAACCTTCAAAACTTTATACCGAGGTAATTTATTTTTACACACCAATGAAATTATTTTTGATGTAATTAGTGTTTGATTCCGGTTCTTTTTTTTTGTTTTGTTGTTGTTCATTAATATCCTTTTAGGAAATATTCTTTAACCGTCCGGTAAAGCTTTAAGATAGCACAAACAAAAATTGCCAAAAACTTTAGCATTTTGTCTTAATTTACGCTTTCCAGAAAACTATTATAAATACTTTTCAGTTTCTTTATTTCTATATAAATTTAACTTTGTAAAGTAGTTTTGTCATTTCGTTAGCTAAGAGACGATTTTTCAAAAAAAAAAAAAAAAATAAAAAAATTATATATATATTTGCCTTGTTTGGTAAATGTGATAGCAGAATTATAATATATTATTTTAGATGGAAAATTTTTGGAGAGAAAACGAAAAAGAAAGTTAATATGTTGTCCAACACAAAAAAAAAATGAAGAAAAATATTGTCCGCACACAAATGTTTAGCAGTTGTATATAAAAGACACTTTCATGTCAGACCCAGTCATATCATACAGCACTTTGTCATTCCTATATACAAATAAAATTTTTATTTTATTTTTTGAACAAAAGTATAACATCGCCATGTTTTCCCGAAAGTTAAGTGACATTTCTAATGAGATTTTAGATGAAAAATTTTATGTTATTTTTCTTTGTTAAAAAATAGAAAGAAAAAAATAAACAAAACTTTCTCTATATGTATTAACAAAGGAATTGTATATAGCAATTCTTTTCACAAATGAAAAATAATAATAATAATAATAATAAAAAAAAAAAACAAAAAATTTGCAATTTGCTTCTTCAACGGACTTAAGCTTCTTTAACTTACGTATTATGGTTTGAGTTCCATAGTTATTAGATCGAAGGTAAAGCATTACAGTCAGAATGATAAAATTGTATAATAAAATATAACAAAAGAAGCATAAAAATATTAAAAATTTCACAACAAATGCATAAATTATTCGCTAACAGCATAAATCGAGACAGAAACAAATATGACTTTTAAATTTCTTTTTTTCTTTTTTTTTTTTTGTTTTGTTTATGTTCGTATTAAATAAAAAAAAATAGGAAAATTTGTTTTGCTTTTATTTAAAATGGAGAGAATTTCATGATTTTTAAGCTGAAAGTTTTGAATTAATTTTTCTGATAATCTTTTCTTTATTTACCATAATTTGTATACAGATTCATTTGTCAAAACATTACTGGTAACGCGGTAATGATGATTATGATTAGTTTTGTAATAAAGAAATTTAACATAAGCTTAACACAATATCATAATAATTTATGTTTGTATTTATAAAAACAAAAAGTGAAATTCTATTACAATTCGTCTATTACTAACGTTTATGATCCTAGGATAAATGAATTTATATTTGCATATACATCAGATCGAAGAATCACGGCGTTAAAGTATTTAAACACAGACGGTTTTTATATAAAAAAAAAAAAACGCGATAAAAGTTTATTAATATAAAATTGACAAACAAACCAATTTTTTTCTCTTTTCATTTTCTTTCAATAAAACGAATATAAATCAAAAATGCTTTGATGTTGCAAAAGGAAAAAAGAAAGTAAATAAATTTTCTCCCGCAATACAGTAAAATTCTTTGTCGGTTAAAAAATTCATTTTTTTTTTGTTTATTGATTATTTTCTTGTTTATATTCACAGTTGTTTACACGGGTTTTACTATGTTCAAATTGTTGTTGAACATGTAATTTCTGTTTCTTTTGTTATTTAATTTAATTTAATTTTTTTTTTGTTATTTTATTTGTTGCTGTTGAATTTATCACTACTCAACGATTTCATTTTGTGATAATAATACAAACGGATGTTTCACCGGAAATAGGTAGAAACAATGTAAATACCTGTATAACTTGGAAAAGTAAATAAACAAAAAAATATGAGTTGCCGGTTATTAAATATTTGAGATAAAATCGTTTATACCCGAAATGAAATTTTTAGAAGCGCATTGAAAATTGTGTTGCCACTATCAACGCATTATAAAAAAGTTAACAACACTACAAGTCATTTGATAATTATAATACAAAACTAATTAAACAATGTAATTATTATTAATGTACTTTATTAAATCAATCATAATTAAATATAAAAAGCAAACCTTTCACCAAATAGAACATGAAATAATTAAATTTCCATTCGGAAACATAAAAGCAAAAAACGGAATGAAACTATTTTTTTTTTTTTTTTTTGTTTGATTAAAAATTAAAAGAAAAATAAAGTAAAATCAAGTAAAAATAAATTAAAATAATTAAACATTGATTGTGTCTTATTGTGTGTAGCAGCATATGTAATCAAAAAATATTGTCGCGATCGTGCGTATATTAATATACATCAATGTAATTTATATGGCGACAGTGTTAACTTTATTTATTTGAATTAATAATGATAAACTTAAATAGAAGAAGAAACTTCTATCTAACCATATGGATATAGAGTATTTTGTCGATAAAGTTTAGATGACTTTCACTATTATTATTATTATTATTATTTTGTGTACAACACCATATGTGACATTATAAAAGTTTCAACTATATGATTAACTAGAATTAGTATCTGTGGCTTGTGGGTGTTAAAGTCTATCGAAAATAATATACTTTTAACGTTAAAAAAAAACATATAAATAAATACATATTAATGTTTTAATTAATTAATTATAGAATAATTAAAAAGACAAAAAAAAAAAATGTTTGTATAAAACTCTATATTCTGAATAAATTTTAATTAATATGGAAATTGATTAACACATTTGTTGTTCCAAATTACAGTTAAAGCACAGAACAGCACCGTCGTTGAGGAATAGTTTATTAAAAACATATTTTGTTACTTTTTATTTTCACCGACTTATAAGCTCAGATTAAATAAATCGGTACTAGGTGATTAATTTATCATAAAAAAACACAAAAGTTTATTTTTTTGAATTCCAAAGAGATAGGGGTGCAAAATGAATCATTTTTCAATGCTCACAACCAACATTAAATAAATTTATTACATTATTTAATCTTTTTTGTTATTATTAATTCTTTATAATCAACGCTATAAATGCTGACATTAAGTTATTTTATTAATTTATTTTCACGTACATCAATGCAAACAACAAGCGAAAAAAAAAGTCGCAAAATAAGGAAAAGTAAAACACAAATGTGAAACAGCGCGAATCAAATATTCTAATAATTTTCAGCTACCTCACCTACTTTCAATTTATTTATTTTTCTTTCTTTTTATTTATTTATTTTTTTTTTTTTTGTACTATAATAGAGTTTATATTTTAACATCGCCAAACATTTTAAAACATTGATATTATAGAATCACGTATGGCAGATTGCACCCCAGCAAAAGTAATCATCAATTTTGTTGTTTTAAAAAAGAAAAAAAAAAAACTTTTCCACGAATATTTTTTCCATTATTGTATACATTTTTAGGGTGCCAACTGCCAAATTATCTGTATGTCGTGGCTTATGTGCACATTCTGTATGTGCTTACATATTTGTAAAACACTTTTCTCTCACCTCTAAACTTACACAGATTTCACAAAGTCCTCACACCTGCACCTGTACACAAAATACACCAGAAATATTTTCTTATTTGTAACACTCGTTGTATATAAAATTATTCTTAAAAAAAAAACTGACAACGAGAAAGTTTTCGTTATTTTCGTTTCTTTTTATACATTATTATTAATATGGGGGTGGTGGATGAAAAATTTTAAAGCAAAATAATAACAAAAATGTAATGTGAAATGAAATAACGGTTAGAAATGTTAGAGAAAATGAAAAAGTTTTATGTTTAACTTTTGGTTAAGTGAATTATAAGTAAATAAATTGAACTACAGTTTGTTTTCCTTTACATTTTCTAAAATTTTTGTTTAATCTATTTTACTCGTAGACCACAATAATAAACTTGAAATAGTCACAGGAAATTAGAAAACTACAAATGAAATCAGTTGAACCATAAAACAAAATAATTGTAAATTGGGTATGACCTGTGATTCATAAGTTATAAACCTACAATGACAACCAATTCTTATGCTAATTACAAACAATATTGTTCAACAAGTATTATTTTGTTATTATTAACACGACCAAGAACTTTAGCATCATTTTTCAATAATCAACATAAAGACGCCAACGACAGCTAACAATACAAATATAAAAACGAAGAAGAAAAATAATGCGAGGAAAAACAAAGTAAATTGAATTGAAAAATATAAAAATAATAATGCAAGGATTGTAGAAGTGTTGAAAAAGAATTAATGGGTTGGGTATTACTAATGTATAGTAGAAGGAAGAGAACACAAATAGCAAGCTTATTTTTCTTGTTTATAATATTCCATATCTAAGTTCGTTTACAAAATAAATTCTAGGAAATAACAGAAATATAAACATAAGATGCGTTCACAACCAATTTGTTTTCGATTTACAGCCATAATACTGTCATCGACCCAAACCCCATAAAACTCGTTTCCTTATAGAAATTCTTTACAAGCATCATTTAAAATCCTGCAGATAACTATCTATATCCAGTAGTACTTTTCTATTTATTTTGTTATAAATGTTGCTCGATCTGATGTTATTTGTATTATTATTATTATTATTATGCTTTTTTGCTTGTTTGTTTCTATTTATTTTGTTATTAGGAACGGATTCCAAAATACCATGACTACCTATCGTGTATTCCGCATCTACAAATGGGTTTCTTAAGACTAAAATCTTTTATATACTTTAAATAGATATATTTGTATTAGCTATGAGTGAACAGATACATGTTTAGTGTTTACATATTGTTTTCAAACTTAAATTCCAATTTTATTGGTAAAAAAGAGAAAAAGAAAATCAATTAGCCACCCCACATACACTGAAACATAGTAGTGAAAACGTAACGTAAGTCCAATAACATTCAATATACGAATATTTTAATCAAATCAATCAAGTCACAATGTTCAGGTAGCAGAAAAAAACATAGAAAACGTATCACTAGGTAGGTGAAAAACGTATAATTTTGCGACGTTTAACTGCCTACAATTTGTTTTTGTTACCTCGTAACACCAATTGAAATCCTTTTAATGTTTTTTTTTTTTTTAAATAAAACTAAAATTGAATTTAATTAAAATAAATACGAGAAGATAATTACAATTCGGATATAAACAATTAATTTAAATGTGTTATTTCAACAAACAATAAAAATAAACAAATAAACAAAAATCGATTATCTGTTGTATTATCGCTTTTCCTTCATTGTTTTTTTTTTTTTTTTTTTAATATCACATCGGAATGGAGTGTTCAATAAGTAAAACGATTAAAATATTAATTTTATTTTGAAGTTTACAGGCTTAAAGGATTTATTATATATTTTTATTTGTTATTATTCCACAGCTAGTTTAAGAAAAATTAATTTTTTTTTTAATTGTTTTTCTCTCACACCAAATGTAATTATAAAAACATTTTTTTTAGTTTTTTTTTTTTATTTTCGTTAATTGCGGTTTCATGCATATTTAATATTTATTTCATTAGTCACATTTATGTTTTTATTATTAAAATTTATGTTTTTATGTGAGTTACATATGAAAAATTATTTTTTACATCATTAACACATTGAGGGGTATGTTTAAAAATAAAAAAAAATTCCTTTTTCTGTTAATATTCCTATCATAACGAGTGTAATCAATAAATAATTTTTTCTAAAGTTTAATGAAATTGTTAATCAGCTATTTGTCTATGATTTTCATGTACAATAATCGCAAAAAACCTAACACGAAACAACAAGTACTATTGGATATTAAACGACACAATGTAATTATTTTAAACGAATCTTTGGAATAAAAATGCCTGGAAAATTGATGAAAAATTCAATAGAAAGAAACTTTGTTTGTTTTGAATAATTAATTAAAAACGAAAAAAAAAATTATTTTTGTTACATCAAAAATATCGAAAGAAGTGTTTTATGTGTATTTTTATAAAGAATAATAATAAATTTGTAATGAATTGTCACGAAATGTTAATAAATAATACATTTTTTTTTTCTTATTATTTTATTTATTATTTTTTATTATTATTATTTGTTTAAGTGAACAAACATGTGGTTGGGTTATAATAAAAATTTAATATTCCAAAAAATATTTTTGATCAAATTTGAACTATAAAAAATTCATTGTTCATAATTGAGAATAATGGTAGCGTCCACAGAAAAAAAAAAAAATTTGTCCACTTGTTTTAGTTATATTACTGATCGGTGGTCGTTTGTGTTTTGGAAGAATGGTAAAGTATTCACAAGGCGACATTAAAAATTTATTTGTTTTATATTTATTAGAAACACTTTTTTTTTTCAATATTTCCTTATCTATACTGCTGCTCAACTTGAATTGCAATAATTTTTTATTTTTCGAAATAGTTTATTTCGTTTCATTAATTTTCAAAAAAAAAAAAAAAAAAAAAAAATTAATTAAAGTTAAAGTTAAGTTAAGGATACTTCTACGGACCGTTGAAGGCTGTAAAAGAATCGTAAAAATAAATGAAATGCGGTCAGTGTATTATATAAGGAAACTAACTTGCCTTAAGTCAACGGTGTTTGTATCACTTTTGTATTGCCAATACACTTTTATTGCAAATAAATATAAGAACATAATCTAACTCTTAGCATTGAAAAAGAAGCAACACAGAAAAGTTTATCTTTGTAACTATTCCTAACATTTCGTAGTTATTTATATTTATTTTCTACATAAAGGTAGTAAAATGTTTTTATTTATCCCACACAGCTAGTAGGTTATATATAAAGCTGATAAGAAAAAAAAAAAGCTACATAACACTAGCTTTACTTAGCTTAATTTTAATTAAGAATTTCCAAAATAGGCATAATTTTCATATTAAAAATTCACAAAATAATAAACTTTTTTTCTTTTTTTTTGGTTATAACAAATAATTAAAATTTAAGTAACAAGAGAAACAAAACAAAAATACATTTTTACGATTTTTAATTATTTTTAATTAACTTTGTTGCCAACAAAATAATTACTTTTAAAGCATTAAACACTAAATTTGAATATTATAAAGTTTTCTTTAACGGAAATATTTTTATTTAATTAGGTAATTAATAATAATTATAATAAGAATAATAACTTTATTCTTTTGATTGCATTTCTTATTAAAAATAATTCTTATAAAATATAAAAATAAATAATCTTTTATGTGATATAAACCGCATCATGGTAATGCTAATTTAACGAAAATATTACCTTAATGCAACCCCGGAAAATACTCTAATTTAGATGAAAAAAAAGTAAGAAACATTAAAAGATAATGATGAATAGAAAAGTTATGGTCAATATTTTTATTAAGTACTTTTTGTTAGGTTCATTACATTTTAATAACCGCAGATATGGTTGAGCACACAAAAGCCCACAACACAAAAACCTTTTTAACTTTTTTTTTCTCTCCTTGTGTTTTTACTATTGTGCCATTACTCATGGGTTGACCCGGGTGTTGTTTTATACTTAAAGAAAATATTCATCTTAGACAATATTCGTATTTTTATAATTTAATATGAATAACAAAACCCTTTATTATACTGAATTAAGTAAAAATGAAAACAATGAATTAAACACCTACCTATAATTAATAAAAAGAAAAAGAAATATAAAGAGCCTATTGTTATGCCTGAATAGTTGAGTATAATTGGATTGAATTGACTGTTGGTAATAGAATTAAATTATTTAAAGGGTTCAAAGATATATTGAATCGTTTAATTACCTTTAATTGAATGAAATTATCTTTAAAAAATATTACTGACTTTTCGCTGTTATTATTTTTGAATAACTAAACTTTTAATTGTTAATCCAAAGCTATTTTTTTCTCATTATTATTAATTATATTATTTATTTTAAAGCTTTATATCTATACTAAGTCGATAAAATTCTTATTTAAATTGTTACGGTTTTAGTATGTTTAACTAAATCACTTGTTGAATAAAAGTTTTTTATTCTTTAAAATTAATTGAACAAAAAAATAGAAAAACTTTAGACTAAGTAAACAAATTTATTACTTTTCTAGCAAGAATTTCCACTTAGCTATAATGAAATTTATTGATTAATTTGCTAAGAAATTGATAGTTTTTATTTCTATTTTATCTTAGGTAAACTAAATAGCAAAATAATTTGTAATTTATATTTGTGTGTAAAAGTAAAAAAAAGATGAAGAGAAAGAAATTTATTCATTAAGGTATAGACTATGCCGCAGTTTTACATTCAATTAATTATATAAAATTTTCTCAAAGGAAAAATTTAACATAAACGTGGTTGTGGCAACCACCAAATGTTAAATTTACATAATTCATTAGTGGAATAAATACTTGTGCTATTATTTGCAACAAGTTGGGGTGATTCAAATACGGTATACCATTAAGATATGTGAATATAAGAAACGTTTAAAATGACATTGGGGAAATATAATTTTCATTAGTGTAAATGCATATAGAAAATTACATTTTAATTAAATTAAAAATACAATTTTGCAAGCTTAAAGACAACTTGCATTAAGCTATAAATTAATTAATTAGATGTAAGAAAAGATGTAATAAAAAACTGTATTAAGAAAGCTTTTCTATTATATAGGGAATCAATATTTTATATTTATCGAAATATTAACATTGTTTGGATTTTAGTTAAAAGAAAAAAAAAATTTTTTTCTATGTTTTTGCCATCGCATAAATTCGTTATCTCAGCTTCATTTAAATATTTGAAAAATGAATGAATTATTATGTACAGACCGATAAATATTCGTAATGTCTGTATACATTTAGTTTTTGTCTATAAATAATAGTAATAATAATAATAATGCTGAATACAATAAAAATAAAAATAAATAAAAATATTAAAATAATCGAATCAGCATCGTTCAGATAGATTTTATTATTCATAAATAAAGAAAAGAAAAGGAAAATAAAAATTGTCACCACAAACATAAATAAATAGGAAATTTTATTATATTATTTTGATTATTAAATTTCTTTAATATTCCCTGAATTGTGATGGGAGATTATCGGTAAAGAACTGTGATCATTGAAAAAAAAAAATTTTTTTTAAACCGATTTCAATAAGTAAAAATGAAGTGAAAATGATTTTTCTACAAAAATTATTAATCTAGAGATGCCTACTTCAAAAAAAAGAAAAATTCAAATAACTAATTTGACATATGTCAGATGCAGAAGTTTCGTTACAAATCATAAAAATCAGTATCGACCACAATATGGTTTTATTGAATTAAAAAAGAAAACAAGTGGAGGCGCCTGGTGTTTACTGAATTCGCAAATTAAAAAATAAAAAAAAAAGAATCGAAATTTTTTATTGTTATCAGCGTTGTATTATTATTTGAAATTTTTTTTTTTTATTTTTTATTGAATTCACTTTCTTTTTGTACATTTTCAATATTGCTGTTCAGTAGAAAACTAACCAAAATATTCAACCGCAAATACAATGTTGCAATGGTTGATAAAATTGACTAAAACTACATAGATTGTAACATCGTTATATTAAAAATTAATTAATTAAATGTTCAATTTGTTAACAAACGTTTTTTTTGTACATCAAAAATTTTGGTACAACATTTTTTTTATTTTAATTGCATTGTGCCATCATACATAAAATAAATTAAAATTGAAGGAGAAACTATGGTGAAAAGTGTTGTTAATTTTTTTTTTTTTAATATTATTTAATTTTTATAAATGAAAAAAATAATTTAAGCTTGGTAAATTGATTTCGAATTGATTTGAGTTGTATAGTGTTGTAGAAAACAGAGGCGATGGTGTTAAAAGATTTTTATCAAACAATTGAGCTTTCTACGTATGAAGGCGTTCTAACGGAACAATGTTGTTCTTCTACATTGAAGTGAACATACGGGCAACAACGATGTTATGCTTCTTTAATCAAAACTACAAATAACTGAAAAGAAAAACAATTAAGTAAAAAAAAGAAAGTTTTATTTTTTATTTTGATCTTTTTATGATTTAACAGGCTTCAAAAGACTTAACAACAAAGTGCTCACGCAACCAAGTGGTATGTTTTTAATTTAATGTTGAATTGGAAAACATTTGCAGTTATTATTGGGGAGTCGTATCGCTTATATGTGGTAGGCATTAAATATAAAAAAAATCATTTTTACTTTTGTATAACAGCCAACTGTCGTCGATCCTGAATGTATTCTTTATTATATATATATATATATATGGCTGCAGAAACAATTAACCAAGTACAAAACATATAGCATTTATATACAAACAAAATTTAAGATCAACAACAACAGCCACCCTCAGCAACGGTCTTTCTTTTTATTTTTGTTTTTATATACATGCACAGGATTTTCATCCTAGTTTTGCCTCTCTGAATTTCTTTTTCTTCATAAAAACTTCTTTATTTTTTATTTTAACTTGTCGTATATATTGTGACACGTAGAAGTCGTTCAAATACCATGGATCAAGGAGAAATCACGTTTTCTTATATTGCATTTACGTGAATTAAATATCGCATGTTGCTGTGTTATTTATATAATATGTTGGATTCTTTGCTACTTTCTTTTTATTTTTATTATTAAAAAAACAACAGGCAAAAAAAAAAAAAAATAGAGAAATAAAATAAAAGCAAAGAAAACAAAATAATCATTTCTATGGTGGTTGTACGGCGATGTATAAACTTTTTCCGTATTTTTGGTGGTGTAAACGAATTTTTCATTTAATAAGAATAAAATTTTTGGCTTTTTTTTTCTTCTTCTAAGAAAAGCCTTACAGCACCATTGCAAAAAACCTCGAAAACTTAATAAAAATAAATTATTGTGGTTTGATTTGTTTCGACTTTACTTTCTTAATTTGTTTTCTATTCATATAAATTTTATTTTATGTTTTCTTTTTCATTCTTGGTTTATTTTCTAGCGCACAGGAAATATTATTTTTTTCTAATGAAAACATACAATTTTCACCCATACTACATGAAATAAATTTAAAATTTTATTTTTAAGTGAAATCCATACAAGTTGTAGTTATTTATTGAAAAAGAAAAAAATTATTATTATTTTTTTTTTTCTGTGTAATGTAAACACATTACGCTTATGATTGAAATTAATTAATTTTTATTTTTATATTTATATTCTAGTTTAGTATTTTATTAAAATTAAATTGCAAAAAAAAAAAAAAAAAAAAAAAACTCGAATAATATGAAAAAAGAAAGAAAGGAAATCAAAAAAAAAGTTTATTGCAATGCAAACATTCTGTAAAAATTTAATAAAAAAAAAAAAATTTATTTTTTACATTATTTGAACAATTTTAAATTTAAATATTATTATAGCTACGGGCTACCAGTTCGTTTAATATTGGACAACAAAAATATATTATTAAAATACACTATTTACCCTATGACATGTCCGTTTAAACAAATGAATTCACAACGTAATTATTATATCATGACAGTAGCCCTTCAGCTATACCAACTTATAATTTTTTTTTTTTTTTATTTAATTTGACCACGATTTTTTTATTTACCATAAATGGAATATGGATGGTTAAACAAATCATAAAATTACTCTATTTTTTTTTTTTGTTTTCTATTAAACTATTTTTATTTTTTTTTTATTTTTTTTAATAGTAATAATTGAGTAATGCAAATAATATGTTTAATTGTTGTCTGCAGTACTGTTGCGGTTTGCATAGAATTAAATTACATTTTTTACCATAAAAAAAAATTATAAAAGCAAAATAAAAAGGATTTTTTTTTTATTATTTTATCAGTCAATATCACAGTTTTTTTGTTTATATTTTTATTTGATTATTTATATAAATAAAAAAAAAAATATTTTTTTTATTTTTGGTATCTGAATAAACATTGTTGGCTGTTTATATTTATATGCAAAGCTTTACTGACGTTTTCTATCGAATAATACAAGTGACATGAATGCTATTGTGTGGCCCCAAGGGAAATCTGGCAATCCGTTTGTCAGTTTATAGCGTACTCTATCACCTTGATATATTTTCTTCATGTATATTCATCTTGCTTATTTTTTGTGACACACAATTCTGTTATCTTTTACGTATTGCGCGAATTTGAACAATTTTGTTCGATAATTGAATTTTTTTTTTTTTTTTTGTTCTGAATTTATGAAAAATCTGATATAGCTGAAAAAGCGACAAACAAATTTAAATTCAACAAGCGTGAAATTTTTTGACAAATCGTAATACTTAAAGAAGTTTACATGCTTTGTATTATTGTAGAAATGTTGCGTTGTGTAATTAAGATGCAACCAGTGACCTGCACATATTCAAAACAATTAACAAAAAACATTTTTTGGAATTCACATTCTTTTAAAACAAAATTTAACAAACATTTAAAAAGTTTTATTGTTTTCAGTAGTTTCTACTTAGTTTTAAATAAACATAAACTTTCAAACATATGAAAGAAGCGGATGAAAACAGTTTTTTTGTTTTTTAAATTTATTTATTTATTGATTTTTTTTTCCAAACTTTATATGCATCATGGAATAACCAGTCTCCTGAGGAATACGGTCTACATATGACCGCATTAAAAAAAAAAATCTTTTCAATTTTTGGCTCTTTTAAAAAGAATTTTCAGTTACTAAGAGAAGTAAATACATACAGATTCCCATCGGATTGTAATAATAGTGAAAGTAATGTAATATTATTTTTTCCGAAAACTCTTTGACCGGTCTCGTTGCTCGTTTTTTACCTATTTTTTTTATATAATCTTTACATATATTACGTTTTTAAAGCACATTAATGGTATTTTTTTTATTTTACGTTTTTACTCTGTTTGTTTAGCCTCAACTGTAATAAACAGACGGCAAACTTTTTATTCCATTTAAACTGAAAATGAGTGAAAACTTTTATATAATTTCTGTTATAATTTATTTCATATTCTTGATTTTTCATTCATTTTCGTATCTAATTTAAGCTGTTATTATAGAAAAGTACTTATAGGTGGCTAGGGATCATATTATAAAATGATAACATTGAAAAAAAAAAATTATGAAAGACAACTTGCTGAGTTTACAAAACAATCAAGTTTTTCTTAAAAAAAAAAAAATAGTAAAAATCTATTTAATCAGTTTAATTTTGTTTATTCTGTGGTTCTTATAATAAAAAAGTAGAGTCAAAGTATAAACAAAATCTATTTTTATTGCACTACACATGATAAAGCTTACCTGCCAGATTTATTTACTTGAGCGCGTCCCAGAAATCAATCAAGTTAGTTGTTTTAACTTTAACTTTTTTCTGCTGTTTGTACGTTTTTTTCTTCTTCTACTTCTTCTTCTTGTTTTTTTGCTCTCATCAATTACAACCACACAATACCAACATCAGAAATGGCAGATATTTATAGTTTAAACAACAACAAGAGGAACTGCAAAAACGAAATAATGTAAGCAAAAGCACAAGTGGGAATAAACCTTTTTTTTGCCATTCATTCTTTCTTTCTTTCTCGTTCTTTAGTTAACTTCTATCGCTAAATTTCATTGAAAGTATCAAAACTTTTACAACATATTTCACGATGTGTAACAAACAATTTATTACAGAAAAAAAAAAAAAATAAAAATAAACAACAACAAAGCAAAATAAATAAATAACCGAAATTTATTTTAATAATATTTTATTATGTTTGCATTTAATATTTATTATAATCAATAAAACTTAATCAATTTTCATTTGGCTAACACCAATCAATTTTTCTTTTTTTTTATTGTTATTATTATTATTGGAGGCAACAGAAATATTTGTTGGTTTTATTTCGATTTAAGAAAGGAGAAACCTCGATATTCAATTATTGCTTGTATAGTTTTATATCTATTTTCATTATTCTTATTCAAAAAATATATTTTGTGAAATAAAAATGCAAAAAAATAAAGAAAATTTGTTGTTAATATTATCGTATAATGAATATTTGTTATTATTGAAAGTAAATATTGCTTAAGGCGTATATATATCAATATCAAAAACATAAACACAAATGAATTCAATTTTCATCATCATTTCAATATGCAGAGTGTTCTTATTGCGATAACGATAGAATTTTTTTTTTTTTTTTTTGTACAGAATTAGATTATTTCTTGTCAATTTTGTTTAACTTTTTTTCTTTTTTTTTTTCCCAACAAATTTAATATAACTTCATGCAAATATGTTTCTTAAACATTTATTTGATAAAATAAAGTAAAACATATTGAACTAAACATATGTAGAATGGCATATATATATATTTAAGATTAGCATATCAGTTTATAGAGAGAAAAGAAAAGAATAGAAAAGAAAGGAAAGGATAGGATAGAAACGAAAACAGTGAGTTTATAGTTTTTTTTTTCGTTTATGTCACAGACACAAAACTAAAAATTCAAATATTTATTATATGAATATTTTATATATTATATCGAATAGAATGGAGATGACAACAAATGAATTGAATACAATGTACACAAATTTTTATTTATTTTTTTTTTTGCGAGAATACAATTTTCTTATAAATAAACATAAAATGTGAATATTGTATAATAGATTGGACAAAGAAATTTCGTATATATCTGTATAATAAGATGTGAGATGTGTGCAGGAGACTTTCACACATAAAAGTAATCTAGGGTTAATCTCATTTCTATCATCATTTCTAATATTGAAAATAAAATTTGTATTAAGCATATATTTACTAACTCAATGTAGCTAAATAATTTTTTACATCATTTTCCAGCATACAAAAAAAAAATCATCCCTAGGTAGTTGAATTCAATTAAAATAAAATTAATATCCTTTCTTAATATAATTTATAATTCAAATCTAAAGTCAGGGTCATTTAATCATCTTATTGAAATTTTTTTTTTTTCTTTCGTAAATTTATATTTAGTCAGCATGTTAAATATAAGAGGTAACACCCGTCAGAATCAGTAAGCATAAATTAATAATGAAATATTAGAGTTTTTAGTCTTATCCTCATTATAAATCGTATAAATAAATAACATTAAATGATAATTGCATATTTGAAAAGGTTGTTGCCTCATGTTTTATTCGTTAATTTTATTTAATATTATTACAAGTAAGTCAGTGCTCTCTTACTGGTTATCTTTTAACGACGCAACAATTCTGCTGATTAATTTTAATGGTGATTATAATTTTGGTCGAAACATATCAAACCCACATCAAAAATTAAGTAAAATTTATTTTCTAATGAATTATTTATTCAATTTTTTTTTTAGAGGAATATTTCAAAAATCGATCTGTCAACTAATAAAATTTAACTTCATTAATCATTGAATATTAATCGTTGTTTAATTGATTTTTATAGGAATTTCATATTTACATTTGATATCCTTATATCGTAATCATATTTTACGTTCAATTTGTATTTTAGTTACACAAAAGATAAGAATTTTTATTTGATTTTATTTTCATAATATAGGTTCATAAAGGTGTATCGGGTTGTATTTACTGCTTGATTAATATGTGTACAGAGTTATTGTTTCAATTTTTAAGTAATATTTTCATTAGAATTGACCAAATAATATTTAATAAAAAAGTAAAAAATGATGAGAAAAATCAGAAAAGTGTTAATAAATTTTAGTTTGTTTTCCATTTTATTGGATTTCAACAAAGTAGATAATATATTTCAAAAAAAAAAATAAATAAATAAAAAAGGAGTAAAACAGGATGTCAACAATTTTTATTTATTTCCTTATTCCTCTTAATAAAGATTTATTTACGCTGTTGTTTACTGTTATTGTTATTTGTGGTGTTACCACTTGAATGCAATATTTCTATTATAAAGTCGGAAAATAACTAAAAGTTGATGATGATGATGATAAGAAACTATAGAAAAATGAAAATTTATGAAGTTGACTATAAATCAAATTTACACTAAATAATAACTTTTTTTGGCTTTGATATTTGTGATACAAATGACTTGGACCATAGTATTGAAAAATTAAATATTAAAAAGGCATAATGTGTTAAAAGACTGACACCCAGCAGTAATAATTTCAATTATTTAAGAGCTAAATAAATAAACAACGTAAATAGCTGTTTATAGATTAAAACAATAAAAATAATAATAAATAAGCAGAATATACAGCATATATATTTGGAAAACGAAAAATCCAATAGACACAATAAAAATGAAAGAAAAATGTTTTATGGAATTACGTGCCACATGTGTTTAGGATTTAGTGACGACGAGTTTCTATAAAAATTGTATAATTCTGTCCCATTCATACCGAATTTTTTTTTTATTTTTTTTGTTATTATCTATAAATAAAAATTGTGTAAAAGACGGAATATAAATGTTTGGGTTGTGCTATGATTTTTACCAATGCATTTTCTTACATAAATATTTGTATTTATTTATACTTTTAAAGTCAATAAATCACAATGAAATATATAGAAAATAGTCACAATTTCAATATAAATTCGCATTACGTTAATATTTGTTAAATTAATGGTGTCTGGATAATTTCGATATAGTAAATAAATAAAATTTTATAATCTAACTGACAATTTAACAATGTCAGAGTAAAAACATTACACAAAATTAAAGTTCATTAAAATACTTTAATACAAATTGGCATATAAAAAACGTAGGTAAAGGTATAAGAAGCGAAATCACTGCATAACGAAAGCCAATTAACGTATTGAATTATTTTTTTTCATATTCTCTCCAGTATTAAAAGACCAAAGTAACTGTATTTGACTGTCTTCTAGCTTTTGATGACTTAACGAAAATCCAACAGGACTAGTGCTACAAAATTCTCATCTAAACATAATTTACATAGGTGCTCTTAATTTTCATTTTTGCAATTATGTTTACCATAACAAAAAATTAATAAAATCTCGTAGAAAGCAGAATTTATTGGACGATAATTTTTATTTTTTTTTTCTTCTGAGAAAAAACTTTCTCAATTTGTTGCTGTTGAAAATAAATTTCCATCTTCTTCGTCAATCTTTAGCATTTTTTCCTCTTATATACATATAGAAATTTTTTATTTTTATTTTTTTCTGCTTTAAACAACCACCCAAAATACCATTTACTTTCATAGAAAAACTTAAAGAAAAATGATAATAATGATGATAGCCCAAGGCTTTAATATTTTCTGTTCGCTTGTTGTTTTTTTTTCTTTTTTATTTTTCTTTCCCTCTTGCTGTTCAAAAGTAATAATATTCTCGCTAAGTTCATCACCATATCAAAAACCATTTACTTACTTGAAAATTTAGTAGGATTTTTATGCTTTTTTTTGTGTTAAAATGAAGAAACAGTGAAAATGATGAAACGAAAAAATTATTTAAGAAAAATTAAATCAAAAAAAAAAAAAAAAATCTTATCGTTTGTGTTCTGCTTTTTTTTTTATTTCTTACTTCTACAGTCTCTTCTATTTTGTAAATTAATAAAAGAAAATTAAATTTATAATTTAGAGTGATATTTTCACAACTCAACTACCCAAACGTAAAAATAATTTTAATAGCGCTGCAAATATGCAAATTTGAGCAACGAAATTAATAAACCTGTGGTATGGATGGGATGGTTAAATTTTCTGTAATAAAAACAAATTAAACTAATTACAAACTACAATTTCTTTTTTAATAAAATTACAAATCAATGATAATGAACGATTTTAAGAGGGACAAAGAAAAAAAAAACCCACGCAATAGATTAACTTTCCATTATGCTTTGTCTTTTATTTAGATTTATTTTTCCTCGCTTTTTTATTTTAGACTAATATATATTATTGCCAAAAGCTTCTTTTTTTTTAACAAATAAATAATTTTGAATATTCATAAAAAATTCTGTTTCATAATGAATTATTATTTGCTTTGAATGATTTCAGGATTTTTTTTTTTTTTTGGGTATTCTTTCGGTTTTTCAAATTACTTATTTATTTATGATATATGTTTACGGTTTTTTTTTATGTATTATTTATGATTTATAATACAATAAATAAAAATTGTCTTTTAGTAAATAAATGGATGCTTTGCTGATTACTACTTAAAATATTGGAACCGCATGATGATTTTTATGTTTTAAGGTTTCTCGTTGTAATTTGGTATTTAAAAATTATTTATCTGTTTTCTGTTTCCAGAAAGAACAAAAAATTTAATAAGATTTCTTTTTGAAAGCCTACCAACACGATATATTCCATATTTATTTACAAACGTAACATAGTACTTATGCTTTTTTGATCCTATTAAATGTTCATATAATCAAACAAATTAATTGCAGTAAATATTTTTAAATTATGCTATTTTTGTCAATGTAAATCTTTAACAAATTTATTTCAATCTTTCCCAACCATTTTCTAGCGATCTGACAAGTGAATTAAAAATCATTTCCCAGCTAGCGAAATTTAAGCAAATAGAATAAAATTCTAATGAAAAAAAAAAAAAAAAAAAAACGAACAAGATGTTACACAAAAAAGCGAATAATAATAAAAAAAAAGAATCGTCGAAATTTACTTATCATTTCATTATTTTTATTCTTTCTCTATCATTTATTTCATTTTTTTTTCTTTCGCATTACTTCATTCCACTTAAATTTAAATTATGGGACAAAAGTGAAAATTTCCATTTGTCGAAAAAAAAATAAAAATTGAAAGCAAAAATGAAAAAAAAAAAGAAATTTAAATCTTCAATACTTTTAGCTTCAAGTTTTAAAGTACATTTTTCGTTTTATTTCATCATTTTTTCTTTTTTGGTGTTTTTTCTGCTGATGCCGATTGTGATATTTAGTTCGGTTTTTTTTCCTTTTTTTTTTACTTCTAATATTTGCACTCTCAACAAAATAAACAAGACTTGTGAGTCTAACGTAATCTTCTTTCGCTTTATTTTTGAAGATATTTTTTAGAGTTTTTTTTTTATTTGTAGTTTACTGGCTTCGTTTATTTATGTATTTATTGAATTTAACTAGAAAGCAATACATTTAATATAGAAAACACTTTCAATTGTACGAAATTTAACAAAATAATATTTTTTATTTTTTAATGGAAATTATATAAAAAAATAAACGAAACGTTCTCAAAGCATCGAATTAATAATATGAATTAATTTTTTTTATTTTTTTTATAACGAAAAATCTCCCTCAATACTATAGAAATTAAAAAATAATTTATTTACCTTAATTGAATTATGACTGAGCGAAAAATCCCATCTAACATTTTTAGTCAAATCATTTTTAGATGGTTTATCTTTGTCAATTTTTTTTTTTTTTTTTTTTTGTAAGATGAATAAAAAAATATTTAATTTGTGACATTTATTTGACGTAATTTAATCAGAATTATGACATCACTAAAAAAAAATTAAATTATTCAGTGTGAAATCTACATTTTTATTCATTCATTTTTGGTTTTTCTCCTTAAACTTACGCCACAAAATTACTGCTTGTATGCAAGCGTCTTTTATTTAATCCATCGAAATATTCAGAATAGTTTTCCATGGAATTTTTGTCTTGAAAATATGATTAGTATAGCAAATACTGCAAACCGTACCATCGTCAGTAGTAGATAAAAACAAATTAACAGATATTTGCTCATCCTGAAAATCTTTTCCTTTTTTTGCTCTCACATATTAAATAAAAATTTTATTTCGGCTCAAGTGACTTTATGTAATAAAACTACACAGTAATGTAATTTATGTCACACAATATTGCGTTTTTTACATTTAAGAAAGGATACCGGTAAGAAAATATAGTTCAACACGAGTATTATTAGGTTTTCCAAAAACATTCTCATTTATTAAAATCTAAAGTTGTTTTGTCTAAAACCTTAGTAATTAGTTTAGAAAAATATTTTATTTAAAAAAAAATTATTTTAAATAGCAAGGCAGAAGTTTTGCACGTGTCTGTTTGAAGTTGTAAAATAAATCCTATAAACGTTTCTATGGGAATTTTTAATCTCGCCTTTCTTTATTTTTGATTAAAATTTTTTTTAAGGTACAACCGTTTCTAGGTACAATTATCATAGTTTAAATAATGCATTTTCAATAGGGGTGCATAACGTGAAATAATGTCAAAAGCAAACGTAACAACCCTCTGAATGTTTTTGTTACTTTAAATAATATTTTAAAGAATTTTTTTTCTTTTATTTTAAATAATCCAATGTTAAATAATTAAATGTATCCATAGTGAATTTTATATATTTCATTATCAATAAAAGAAGTTTTTTTTTTTTTTTCGTTTTTTTTTGTTGAAAATCATTGATAATTTCTAAGGCTTCAACCGAGATTTAATGTAAATAAATAAATAACGAATGCAAATAAAGGGAGCATTTTATGAAACTATAGAGTATTATTATTATTTATTAAATCATCCTTTAGTCGTAATATATCCCTTTTATTAGTATTTATCTGCTGCCATTATTAAGGTAACTACGTCTGCTAAATACAGTGATTGAAAAGATAAAAATAATTTTAAAAAAAATAAAAGAAAAAAGTTTATTCATGTTGTTTTTTGTAATTAAAATGTTTACTTTACTTTGTACAAAAATAAATTATTAATACAGCCGTTAGATCGTTAAAGGACTATAAATACTTTTCTAATAATTAATATTATTAATATTATAATGATTTGGTAATAAAAATCAGAACCAGAGTTTCTCCGTATTTACGAATATTATTTATTTATAAAAATTGTGTATATTCAACGCTCAAAACGTAACACTAATAATCCTTTCTACCTTTTATTATTAAAGGATATTTCAATTGATTATTGTATTCGATGAAGTCGTCGTTGTCTACGATTACGGACGGTCTCATATGATAAAATATTTACTTGATGCTATTATAACAGACATCCTTAAGAGAACCAAAGGTATATCTTTACGTTATTGGTAATAAAATGGTTTCTGCTTGTTGTTGGTTAAGATAACAATGTACACATGTTTGATTACCTATATGTTGTAAATTTTATGTAAATGGAAATAATATTTGTTTAATACCCTAGTTAAGATTTGGTCAGTCTCCTTACATCAATATAAAAGTAACCATATACTAGTTTAGAAAATAAACATTAAAAACAAATAAAAACAAAAAAAAAAAATAGAAAAAATATTAAAAAGGATAATGGAGGTTATTCAATCATTCAATGTTAAACAAACTTGCATGATTTCCTTGGATTATAATTGGAAGGAGAAATAAAATGTAAAAGTTAAACTTTGGGTAATTTATTACGTTTCGTCTACACCTGTGGTCAGCTCTTATTAGATTAGAATAAAAATTATGTAATTAATCATATTTCTATTAACTAATCGTCCATGAATAATATATGATTGATTTTCATTTTGTAAACAACAAACTGGTTTCAGTCTTTATTAAAAGACAAAATAAAAAATGGTTATACTAAGAAGAAATAGAAAAAATTTGAATATCATTAAGAACGAAGAGCGGTTTTTGTCTTAAATTTTATTTAATTAATTTTAAAAAATATATAAAAACTTTGAATGATATTAATTTTATTTAAAGAAAACGTAAGAAAATGAAAAAAAGCCAAGTTACCTAATTATACCTTCATTATAAATTGATATTCTATTTTTAAGGGTTGTATTGTTCGATATAACTAAACTCCGTCAATTTTTACCAATCAACAAAATATTATATTAACTTAATTTCAGCATCTATTAAGAAACGAAGATTTTTCTTTCCGTCTTATATTATCGAAAAAAAAAAAATATATATATAAAATAAATTGTCTATTCGTTATTAAAAAAAGATAAAAAGAAAACAATAAAAAAAAGTTGAAAAGGGTTTAAAGAGCTTGCGAGGTTTGTTTGTGTAATTTAACCTTAGTTACGCGTTATAGCAAAAATTTTAATGAGACTCTTTTACCCTTATCTTTTATGACAAAATTCACGCGACCAATTTTCACAAGAAACTTCGATAAAGTTTATTTTATTTCAAATATTGATTTGGATTATTACCAGTCGGCCAACCCAACGCTTTGGGGAACCAAACTGAAAAAAAAAACCGTTTTAAATTCACTCGTTATTTTCATAAATTTTCCATCATTTAATTTCTAATCTATGTGATTCGAATTTTCGATTCTGTTTAGATCAATCTATTGTTGATGTTGATAATTTTATTTTCGATTTAAACTTTTATTTTATTTCTATTTATTATAATTAAAAAGAAATGTTTTTTATGAAATTTGTTTAAACAAAAAAAAAAAAGAAGAAGTTTTGTGGGTTGTTTTTTATCTGTTACCTTAGATTGCTTACCAATATGTAATCGAGTTTCTTCTTTTATTTTTAACAAGAGATTACTTTTGAAAAGTTCACAAAATGTTCAAATCCATATTCGTGTTTAATGCTGTTTCTGTTGTTAACGAAAAATTAAATTAAAAGTATTAAAAAACAAACAAAAGCAAGGCAAAGCAAGGAAAAAAAAATTCAAACGCACCGAATGAACAAGAATCAAGTTAAAACTTTCCAATTTAAGAAGATTAAACCATTTAAAAGGAAATCCAGTTTAACAAAAAGCTTCATTAATTTTCATGTTTAACAGGAGTAAAAACATATATAAAACGTATTTATTTATATTTACAAATATATGAGCAAACCACATGACTACAATGAGTGGTTCAATGATGTGCTGCCACCAAATTCACATCGTTGCCATAATCAACAATGTTGTACGCACCCTATTGTGAACGCGATATATTTTTTTGACACCATTACAAAAAAATAAGCAAAAAAAAGCAAAGAAAACAAGGAAGGAAAATAATAAAAACTAGAGAAGAATGTCTTTAATAACGACAAACTTCTTTAAGGGTTGCCCATTGCTTTACGAGAAATTGAAAATATAAAAAAATTCTTTTCAATTTTCCATCCTGTCTCATTTCGATTTGTAATAAGAATTTAGTTAATCATAAAGCTAATGATAATGAGTAAACAAAACAGAAGATATTACAAATGCGTTAACTTCAATGATCGTTCCATATGAATTTGATTTTAGAAAACAGAAACCCAAACATAAAAGCCAAATCGTTACTATTTTTAATTAAAAGAAATGCCACCCAACATATGTTTCATTAGAATAATAAGAAAAAAAAAACAGTTTACCCTTAAACGACCTTGAGTTACATGCTTTCTGAATTTTATTTCAAAAAACTTTTATTATTTGCATTTAATTGCTTTAGTTTAATGTAAAGAATAATTATGGAAAATACAAAAAGAAAATTATTTAAAAGCGAAAGTAAAATATTTTAAACAACGCACTTGCTATGTTATTGGTTGCTCCATATTTTTATCATAGTAAACCCATCCCCCACTTCAAGACAATGATAAAACGTAAAAGTTATAAAGACATTTTCTGCCTGAGGTGAATATATAAATTATTTTCTTTGTAACACTGAATAAATTTAACGCGTATAATGCGTGCGCATTTTTAACATAGATTTATGCTGTGTAAAGGATAACGCATTATGGTTAATATTGCGTCAAAGCATGACTGTAGCAACGCTAAGGATATTTTAATTTTTCACGGCACCGGATTTTTATATACAACATAATAGTTAGTGGGGATTTAATAAAAAGCAGCGCATCATCCCTTACTTTTATCAATTCATATTTTTACGAAGAAACATAGTTAAAGTGGGGTAACCACTGCGTATTAAGCGTTTGTTCAACGACAAAGTATTTTTCTTGGAAAATCAACTCCTTAGATTAACTGAAACTTTTTTGTTTGTTCTATTCTACTCAAGGTTAATCTAGGTTTTAGGACGTTATAAGGAATAAAGAAAGTGCTGTTCGCTTATTTAGATGAGTACGAATCGTCGCTTTATTCTCGTTTAGTTTACTAATACCAAATATTTTCTTTAAGGATTCGTTCGGTTCGTATTTGCGATGCATTGAAGGATAAGGTTAGAAAATACGAAATACATCTTTGTGTGCTTTTTTTTCTGTTTTTTTTTTATGATTATATTTCATTTTCTGCCATTTTTCTTTTCAAATTCTTTATTATTATAAAGAATTTCCTTTTCTTTTTTTATTTTTTTGTCTTATGAGCTTTAGGTTACTTTACTTTACTTTACTTTACTCAAATCTACTACACATTTCGACTTCGTCAAACATTGCGTTTATTTTATTGGTGTGGTCTGGTTAACTATATACAAATGTAAAGTTTTCTTGTGCGCTTTATCATCGAATATTTTACAAACATACGTTGATGTTAAAGAAATTTGTAGTCTACAATTGTGTTTTGTGTTGTTGAGTTGCCACATATTATTATAACATAATTTTATTTTCTTTTTTTTTCTTTTTCATCCCATTTTGTTTTTCTTTTTTTTTTGTTTACTTTAATTTACTTAACATAATTATTATTCATTAAAAAATTAAAAAAAAAAAATCTCATCCTTAATTTCAATACAAAACCGTTGAGTTTATATTTTTAATACAAAAAAAAAAAATAAATGTATTAATTACAATACAATGATTAACTATAAAATAGTAATTTTACTGATGAGTAATTTAAAACAATAATTAAAAGATTTAATGCGATTTAATTAAAAAAAAATTTTTTTTTGTTTTGCTTATGAATAAATAAACAAAGAACGAAAAATTTTATGATAATAAAAAGTTTTTTTTTTTTATTTGTATTAATCTTTCAATTAAATTATACAAAAAAAAAATAAATAAATAAATAATTATTTATCAGAGATATTTACGATTAATTTTAAATTGATTTAAAATAATTCTATTATCAAATAAAAATTAAAAAAAAAAGCAACCGCCGATAATCTATAATAAATTATGTGTTGGTGATTTAAATGCAAATAAATGGTGAAATTATTATAAATAAAATTATTATTAAAGAAAATTCCACGTAAGTATTGTTATGGAAAAATAGTTTTTTTTTATTTTTATTAATTAATTTTCAATGTTTTTCGATGATTTTTATACATATTTCGCAACAGGTATCGTGAGTTTTTTTTTATACATTTTTAGTGTAACTTGTGGTTATATGTTTTATTTTAATAAAATAAATCAGTTTGTATGTTACCATTCAGTCATTCTAATTATTTTTTAGAAATATATTTTTTTATTTTTTTATTATTCAAGGCACGATTATATATTAATAAAACTTATGTGAAAGCGTTTTGTATTTGTGTATTGAACAGTACTTCACTATATTATTAAAATGCTCTACTATGACATTTAGAATTAGTAAATTGAAGACTCTCTGGATTAAAACAATGGAAAATTATAAGCAGTTGTCTGAATACAAAACATTTAATTAATAATGACTTTGAATTGTGATTGTCGTGTTCAAATAAAACAATTCTTTAAATAAAAAATTATGTTTTACAATGAATATATTACACAACCATCAAATTTCACTTAAATTTTCTACTAGTTTCCATCGAATTTACATTGCTTCTTAAATTTATAAAGCTTTTTTTAAATTATTCATCTTTTTCAAACAAATTTTGTGTGCTTTTTCCAACAGTTTTAAGTTTAATGTAAACACAAATCCTTTACAAGACATAATTGTTTACATTTTTGCCATTTTAACGTAAGTTTTATTTACTCAGGTGTATCAAGAAGTGATTTATAAACTACTCGCTTAAATTTACTTTAAATTATAAATGAATCTACGAATAATTATTTAAAATAAATTGTCATTGGCTGTTAAAAACTTTTAAAAAGATCAATTGATATGGAATTATTAAAACAAAAAAAAAATTTGTTTGCGTGTAAATTTTAATAACAGCATCGTAAAGTTTTTTTTTTTTGAGTATTCAAGGTAATATAGGAGACATGTACACATACAATAATGATGTGCTAAAAATTAATCTTTCCGTATTTTTATGACAAATATGATATGTGTAATAAATTTTGTTGTTTAATAGTAAAATAAACACCTCACTAAACACATCAAATAAGACATAAACTTTACAACGATAGTAGCAACACAGAATTTCTATGTAACTAAATTAATTTGCTGTAATGTTTTACAAAAATTTTGTTATCGGTTATAGATAAATATTGATAACTAGCCTTAAAAACTATGTAGAATAAATAATTCAGGGCAGGTAAATGCTAACCCGCTAAATGCTAATGTATATGCAAAGGATAAGGTAATGAAACGTTATTTGAACAAGAAATGCAATAGCAATAAATAATTAAATTAATTTTATTCCAATAATAATGTTTTTTTTGATTAAAAAAAATTGAATAAAGTAAATCCACTGTAGAAAACTCTTTTTATACCAACGTTGGTTTAGCCTAAGTAAAAGCTTTCCTTTTATAAAAACTCAAAGATATTGTCATTTTATAAACGAGTTAGAGCCATCGGTTTTTCATTCATAAATAAACTTTAAATAATTTAATAAATAATGTATCCCTTGTAATTCATTTAATGCATTTATAAATGAAAGATCTTACATTTTTTTTTCTTTTTTGTCAATAAGTGTAGAGAAACACGAAAGCAAACGAAAAGAACTGTAGAAAAAAAGCCAATCAACATAAATTGTTTTCAACAACAAAAAAAGTTTCTTTGTGCTATCCTTTTGTCGTACAGTAGAAAATGGTTTCAGAAGAAAAGACGAAAGAAAAGAAAACGAAAACGAAATGAAAACCGGCCCATGTATGTCCCAGATTTATAAATGATTTTTGATACTTCAGTAAATTTTTCCTTAAAAGAAAATACCAAAATAAGGTAGATTTACATCAAATAGATTGGGTCGAACTTTATCGTACCCTTTTTTTTTTTTTTACTGTTTTTGATTGTGTTTTAAAATCCAATCATATATAGTTTTATTTTTTTTTTAACAAATTCTCTTCTTGTACATTATTGTTCGTTGACGAAAACAGAAAAGAAATAATAAAACCTTAAGGATGAAAAAAATTCAAACTTTTGCCTATTTGATTTTTTTTTCCTTTATTCTTTCAAATAGTTTGTGATGGGTTTTTTTTTTTTTTTTGTGGGTAAACTTACAATACGGCACGCACTCGCGCACGAAAATAAACAACATCGTTATCCCTTGTGATATTTTTTTTTTTTATATATAAATATATTTATTCCATTCTTTTTGATTCGAGAATGGTTTTTTTACCCAACTTAATTTAACAAAAAGATGGAGAGTAAAGAGAGGTTCTTTATTTTTGGTTTACAAAGAAATCAAACAAAAATAAAATACTTATCAACAAAAGTTTTTTGTATCAGAAAGAACATGAAAGGATTTCTATCAATATATTTGACATTACATTGGATTTTTGGTTTTTCATTTCTAATTTATTTATTTTTTCTACTCATTTATTTGTTACAAACAACAGAAAACGTATTTTTGCTGTTGAAATAAGAAGCTCAAACACCTAAAATGAATAAAATTGATAGGGCGGATGGGATTCTAAGGGTCACAAGTCAACGTCACTGAAAATAAAGAAAACTTTTTATTATTCTTTAAGAATTACTCTTGCAGTTGCAACTTACAAAAAAAGAAAAGAAAAAAAAATTCATAAGAATAATAATAATAATATTGGGATACGTGCTGGTGCACAATATGATGACCAAAAGCAACAAATCGTGCTTCTTCTATTGTGAATTAATTCTCCAAGCGGACAAACAATATACTTGCCGGTCGTTCATTGTCAAGTGCATCCGGAGAATCATACCAAAATTAAACATAAGTTTCTGTATATGTTTGTGCTACACTTGAGATTCGTTTTCCACTTTTTTTTTGTATTTCTTCTTCTTCTTCTGATGCTTCCCATCTTGTATTTCTTGTCTTTCAACTACCGCGAACATTATTTATAACCTCTTATTACTTTATCACATATAACGACCATAAATTTATTATTATATTGTTCAGCATTATGGGAACAACGAACAATAACAAAAACCGCAAAAAAAAGATGAAAATCTTATTTTTTCATTATTATTATTATTATTATTATTATGATTATTATTATTATTATTGTCGAGTGAAGCTTTTATTAACATAAAAAAGTATAAATAACAAATGCATATCCAGTCCTTTAGTACAGTAATAATTCATTTCACGTTTTATATTGCATTTAAAAGTGTTTTTTTTTTCTTTTTTTTTTTGGTTGTCTCCACAAAATGATGACTGTTCCTTTTATTATTATCATATCTCCTTTTCAAAATAACAAGAGTAGAAAATATCAACAATTCTGTTGGCTCTAGTTAGTGACATACAACTTTTTATTTTGTTTTGCTAAAATTTTGCATTGAAATTAATTCTGTTACTACAAACAAAAAAAAAAACTGAATCATTTGGGTGCAGTTTTGTCACTAAAAAATAAAAAAAATTCAAATTAAATATTTTAATTTAAAGAAATGAAACAATAGAAGAAATGGTAAAAATTACAGTGGAATGTCTAATGTTAAAATTGCATACAAAAAAAAAAAAAATAATAAATAAATAAAACTAAAAGAAGAAAAAAAGTTTATTAAACGAATAGTTAAGATGCAATTGAGAATTCAACTCTACGATAAAAATAAATAAATGGAAAAATATGCTACAACAATTGTGACAAAGTTGTTAAAACTCTCAAGGGTTTTTTTGGAGAGAATTAAAATGTTTTTTGTTTTTTTTTTTTTTTTTTATTTATTTAGCACGCTAAAATAACAATTAAAAAACATTGTGTTAAGTATTTTATGTTTTAATTTTATTATTTAATTTAAGCTTTAAGTAAGAATGGGGTAAAACCGAAATTATAAATTGTTGTTTTACTGAAATTAAACTATAACAGTGATATTGGGGCGACATTTAACGTATTATTGTTATGCTCATGATGAATTCATCACTTCTTTATGTAATTAATTGATCTTCGATTAAAGCATTTAATTTTTAATGAAAGCATACCATTGGCTCACCACTATATAGCATTTGAATTAAATTAATTAATTAAAAACTTTTCAATTATTTTAATTATTGTTTATTAAAATATATGTTTCAACAAATCACTTGGCAGCGGTTTGACAGAGATGATCTGAAACAAAATTGCATACTAAGTGTTTATGCTACACAAAACCTACCAAAAAAAAAAAAAATTCCAAATTTCATATTATACAATAATGCGATTTTAATTTATTTTTAACAAATCTGCTTGACATTTCATTGTCAAAATAAAATTTACCATCATGTGTTTGATTTAAGTGTATAAAATATTTTTAAAATGAGACACTTAATTAAATTAATTTAATTAATTAATAGATAGGTATTTAAAAAAATATTTTTTTTATTTTTTCAAAAGTTACATAAAAGAGTTATTTAACGTAAACTTTTATTAAAATTTACACAGAAAATAATTATTTACAGCGAAAAATAATTTTTAGTTTATTTTATTTTTTTTTTTGCTTTAATGTTTTTAAACGTAGCGAACAATGCAGAAAATATTACAACTAATGAAGATGATTTCAGACCATAGTTATTTAGATGTTCTTTACATAATATTTTACTCAGTTAATTTTCTGCTTTATTCACTATTTTCCAACAACCAAATTTTAAATAAAAAAAATTTTTTTATGTGTATAATATAATTATAGAATAAGATCCACCAATAATAGGGTTTGTGTTTTTTGGTGAGTTTGGTTAAATTACATTGTGCTTTCATCATCGTTTCAAAACTTTTTCCAACAACAATAAGAGCACAGTGAAAAAGTCTATTCGAATTGATGGATGAACTATCTGTATTAACTTTTACCACGATTAGACAATAATAGTCAAAGTTTGTCACAAAATGATATTAAGAGCCAATCACTTGGTTATCGATTTTCTCATTCATCAATATTCATCTTAATTTTCACGTGTTCAAATAGGGGAGAATTTTGCTTCTATTTTACATTATTTTCCGTTTTTTTTTTTATATATATAAGCTTAAACTGAAAATTTTATTACTAACCAAAGCTTATACAAAGTTTATTCATTTCAAAATAAAACACAAAAGCTCATAATATAGTCTACGCTTTCATATTTTTAGATTTAAATTTAAATTAAAAAAAAATAAATATATTTTTCGGTTTTTCGTTTATCCATTAAAACTTTTTGAAATAATTTTTTTTTTTTTGTGTTATAATAATTTTATTTAATTCTTTTATTTTCACCAGAGCTTTTCAAAGAGATTATTATTATTAATTCTAGTCAAAAATAAAATGCACTTAATGATTCCTATAGATATTTTCGTTTAAATCAATCGTTAACTTGAATATTGCAAATGTCAAAGACGTGTAAGAATTTTAATTTTGAAGGAAAAACCTTTTTTCTTTTTTTTTTTTTTTATTTCGGTAGTGAATTTTAGACGAGAAAATCTTTTAAAGGTCGCTTTCATATTATATTTCAACATTAATTTAAGCTCTTAATGTTTGTAACAATAGGCACTCATTAAAATTTATACTGAAAGCCTGGAATATTTAATGAACATTAACTATTCGGTATATAAAATTAAGTCCTTGTTAGTTATATATGCATGGTGATGTATATATATATATATTTATATATATCATTGGTTAGTTTCTATTTAAATTTGTACGATGGTTAAAAAAAAATTGAGTTATTTAGATATTATGATCTATTTCATACGGATTTATAGTAAGACATTAAAATAAAATGGCACAAGGCATCAAAGAAGAAGTGTAAGGAAATCTGTAACATCGTAAATTAAAACACAAAAAAAAAGACAAAAATATTCGAATATAAAGTTTTATTTCTTTGAGCTTTATCCGTATTTGACTTCTTTTTTTTCCGTTTTACATTATTATAAGGGAGGATAAATAATCATCGACCATGCGTTGTCTTTTCCTTTTTTGCTTATAAAAACACCAAATACCAAAAACCGAAATATACAGATTCATTATCATCATCGTGTGTAGTTTTTAGTATATCCGTAGAAAGACGAAAATTCTATTTATAATCATAAAAACAAAAAAGTTCCCATGCGTCTTTTTATCATCTTTGAATGTTTTCTTGCTGTTATATAAGAAAAATACACAAAGCATGGCAAATGCTAAACACAACCTTTCAGTCTATTGCGAATGAATTAGACCTTTGAGATGAATTTGCATAGAGCACTATGATGATAATGTGGGTAGAAAAAAAAAATTATTTTCTATTAACAATGCTTGTAGCGAATTTCTAAGCAAAATATGTTTCTACGTTTTTTCTTTTTTTTTTTTTTTGGGTGCGTCTAATAATAATAATGCTGACGTTATTGTTTTGCTAAATAAATAAATGTATGCTTAGTAAATTAGGTGTGTTCTCAGGTGATAAACTTTACTAACTAACTTAGTTGCTTTTTTTTTTTTTTTTTTTACATTTTACAGTTGACATATTTATTACTATGTTTTACGATGCACTATAATGCTTCGTTTTTATAATTGGTGTTTAAGCTAATAGGCTAAGAGATATTAAAGTGAGTTGCATGCAGTAATTAGAACAAATTTAATAATTTTTTTTTTTTTAGTTATTCTTGTATTTAAATTTTGTAATTTCTAAAATCAACAGCAGAATAAAAAAAATAATAATAATAGAGAAAAAGGAAAACAGAATCATTCTGTGCATATTCTAACCTTCGAATGTTATACAACCACAAATAACCTTATCTTTTAAGGTTACATAATCGTATATACCATTTGCTTAATGTTTCAGCAATGTTTTTATGAAAATGTAACCTTACTACATCATTAACTTTCTTTGATGGTCTTTCTTCAATTCATCTATATGGCGAATGGGCAAATAACGAAAGAAAAATATAAAGTAAAGTGAAGTAAAAACGAAAAAAAAAAAATAAAAAATAAACGCGAAAATGTTATTGCTCGGAAACATATAAAAATTATTTTGTTTCATTTTTTTTTTCCGCAAATAATTTATGACTTTTTTTTTCGTTTTTCGTTTTCATTTTTCCTTTATATTCCTTATTTTATTTTACCTAAAACGATGTATGGAAGATTATGGCCCATTTATTGGCATTAGTTGAATTTATAAAAAAAAATTATTACAACATACATAAGAAAATAAAATGTGCGTATTATGTTTGGGGGTAATTTTTGAGGTGGAAAAAATATACAAGAATAATATGAAGTGTCGGACTATAATATATATATTTAAAGATCAATTTATATTCTGTAGCTTAACATCATGAGTAGTAACCGTTTCGCGATACTATTTTATTATATTTCTATTCTGGTTATGATTATTATTATGATTTTTTTTTTTTTTTTTTATATATATATACAGCATACAGAAACTGTGCCATTAATACGATTTAAGCATAGAATACATATGCTGCCATCAGTACCCTACTGTTAACTAGCCAGCAATATATTCCAATTGAAACAAACAATAATGACTTTGCATGGTTTAGTGCTATAGAGAGTAACTGACTGACTTACTTAAACAATCCTCTTCGTTTATAATATTGTGTTACACGCCCTCAGCCAGAATATTTACAGTCAAAAATAAATTTTAACCAATTCCAACTGTTTTGTATTATTAGTTTTAGTTTCTATTATTATTATTACAACTATTATGTTTATTTTCCTATCTGTAGTGTTATTTTATTTCAATACAATAAAGTCTATTCATATATATATATATATATATATATATATATTGTTCTGTGCTTACTATTTTGTACGATGGTTTTACTATCTATACATTTTTTATTTAGTCAAACACGCACATATCACGCGTTTTTTTTTTCTTTTTTTGCTTCAGTCTGTTTTGTTTTTGGAAAGTTTAGTTTTTTTTTTCCTTTTTTTGTCTATTTCCTTTCTTTTTTTTATATTTGGTGTGTACCAAAAATCGATTTGTTCTGTTTTCATTTCAACATATTCGCTTTAGGTATTTATTTATTTATTTCTCTTCTATTTTCCAATTTTTTTTTTCTATTATGTATCGAACATCATTGCTGGTCATGTATATCAATCGATACAATTTTTTTTTTTTGTTTGTTTGTGCGGTTTGGTTCTGCTTGAAAGCACGCAATATAATGTCAAGGGGTTTTTTTTATTTCGTGTTTTTCTATGTGAATAAATTTTTGTGTTTCAATGTTGTTGATTTATTTGCATTTTATCAACAATCAACATTACATTCCGTTAAGTGTTTAACGTGCAAATATTTTTTTTTTAATTTTTTTGGCTGTTGCCCTATATTTATTTAGCTTAAAAGTCGTTGTTTAAAAAAAAAAAACAAAAAAACAAGAGTTAAAATTTAATAATTTTTTATTATTTATTGAAAAGACTAAGGGCTTAATAAAGCTTTTATGTTAGAAATAATACCCGATTTTTTCTAGTATTGCTAAATGTGTTTTATTGTTCATTATTCGGTTATTGAAAGTTTAAATAAATCTCAAATGTCTCTAGTACAGGAATGGTTTGACCAGACACGTTAAAGTACCAAATCATGCCAGAATTGTACAGCAGAATATATATTGAAATTAAGACAATGATTTTCTAAATAAAAATTTATATACAGATTTGTAAATGGAACCAGAAGATAAAATAAAAAAAAAAAAATAATAATAATATCTGTACATGCAAATCAACCAAATATAACCATTTCTGTAACAAAGCATCCAGCATCTCTCTTATGGTGATGGCAATAAACACAAAATAGTAAAATGTTAGTTTTGTGCATGTCACCACCAGATACAAATAATATATCAAAAAGTCAGTAACATATTGTACATATATATTATATTTGTACACGATGACCAACATTTTCGTACATAATACCATAACAGATTTCAGTTAGAAATAAAATGTTAAATGCATCGTTATGTGTCATTTAAAGCATCTTTGATTTTGTGTTTTCTTCTTTTTTTTATATAAATCTATGCGAATTTCATTTCACTATGCATCCAAACCTTTATTAAAGAAACTTTTACTACAAAATATCATTTAACTAAATTAAAAAAAAAGACTTTCGAAAAACAACGGTTCACCAGTTTTCAAGATCCTTTATTTTGTGCACAAAAGAATAGTTTTTAAAAGTAGAATCATACAATAAAAATATAAAAAACAGTGTTAAAACTGATAAAATAATATTAAAACAATAAAAACGAAGATTGAATTCGATGAACTTTATTTAAATAACATCAAACTCTAAAATAAATATAAAATTCCATTAAATACAACAAAGAAAAACAGTATGAAATTGCAGAGACCACCCTTAGTGTTTCATCTCGTTTCGTTTAGTTTAAAGGAATAAAAAAAAAAGAAAAAAAAAATTAATTAACCAAGCCACCAAAAAAAGTTTTTTTCTTCGTTTAAATATAGAGGAGCGAAGAGAGAATGAGTTTTGTCGTAAAGATTTTAAGCAGAATCAAGTGGAAAACAACAACAACAACAGCATGATGAAATTTTCTGTTTTTCTTATTTTTTTTTTATTTATATTTAAATAATTATATTTATATGAAATTGTTGACAAAATTAATTTTCATTCTCCGTTTTGGTTGTTTCATTTTATATATATACGAAAAATAATTTATGTTTATATATATATATATATAAAAAAAAGAAAAACATTTAAAATGATGAAATAGCTTGCCGCAAACTTTTCATGAAATTAAAAGAAGTAAAAACCAACTTATATCAAAATCAATTAAAAATTCATTCAAGTTAAATTAATGTGGCTGAAAATAAAATAAAATTTCTTAATATTAAAAATATAAAATAAGATGGTAAGAAAGTGTAGGCGTTACACAAAAAGAATGTCATTTATGTTTGATGGTATGTTGTTCGGTTGCTTTTGATGCGTTGTCGTTTGGTGTTTTGTCATCATCGTCTACGTTGTTATACGCTGTTAAAAACAAGAAGAAAAGAAATAAATTAAAAAATAAATAAAAACACCCTAAGCCCTGTAATTTAAATTTCTTTTTTTTTTATTATTATAATATAAATAATATATAAAATCATATATTTTAATGGTGTGTTTATGTGTCGTACACAATATACAAAGCATTGATTTTTGTACATTTTCTTTGTGCTTTTTCAAAGTGGTTTTATATAAAAAAAGAAAAATAATAATAAAATTATATTAAAACATAATGGTGATCACTTTTTGTGTTGTTTAAACGTTGTAAATATGTGGCATGTATGCTTCCCGCTATTTTCATTTTTTTAATGTTATTGTAATGCGTTGTGTACTTGTTTGCGGCCCTAAATAACTTTTACTAATTATATTAAAAGGTGACATGTGTATATTAACACATTTGAAAATAAGGACATGAATACGATAGTAAAATAAAGAATTATTATAATTATAATAATTGCTGTAGCAACATAAAAAAAATTTAAATGCTTTATGTTTATTATGCGTAATTAAATAAAAATATTTTTTTTTTTTTAATAATAAAGAATTTTTAGCAGCAATCAATATAAATTGATTTTTTTTTTGTGTGTGTATCTTATTTATCGTATAAAAGCTGTGAAAAGTCAGCCCATCATTCAAGAAAAGTAATTAAAGTCATAATAATTATCAAAGGTGATTTAACCTTTGTAAATACGGTAATAAAAACTTTTTATTTTGTAATCAATAATTTTAATTGATCGACTAAATTGACTTAGAAAAATTTGTCATATTATCGTTGTTAAAGTTTGTTCATATTGTTGACGAAAATCTTGTTGTGTGACTTTGAAACCCATGCTGATAACTGATAACAACAGAAAAGTTTAATCAATTTAATGTCACTGTTGTGTTTTGACTATTAAAGCTCCTATTATTCTTTATCATTTCTCTTATAGAGTGCATAGCATTTCCGTTAAAAGAAAGCATTTTTTTTTTTTTTAATTAGTTTGCAATTTTTTCGATATATATTTATTTTTTTTAGTTAAGTATCATTTAAAACAACATTCTTCAAACTTATTTACCAAGTTAAAAATAATAACAAGAGAAACTAATAATAAAGTGAAGGAAAAAAAAAAAACTGTCATACCCTAAATAAATAAAACTTTTTTTTTTTTTGTCAAAAAACAATTTCACAAAGATTTATTTCTCAATTGCTCATTATTTTCTCTACTTTTTTATTTATTTATTTATAAAATAGACAAGACAACAAAAAAAAAATGTCAACCCTTATATTATTGGCCATTAAAATGAAAACGAAAAGTTATAACTTTCAAGTTAATAGGTTTGTTCATAGAACTAACAAGTCGAAAAACAATTTTCTTTTCCATTTTAATTTTTTTTTTTTTTGGTCTGTTATTGTGTTATGCGACATGAAAAATTATTTATGTTTTATTGCCAAAAGTATGTTTATTATTTAAAATTTTTATAGGAAAACAAATTTATTTAAATAATATTTATGCTTGCTAATCGATATTTTGGTAGCATTGATTGATGAAAAGTAATTTAAAGAATTTAACTTTAGTATAACGCTTCTCACAGCAACTCTGTTTATTTGTTGACAGAAGATTTGGTGTGTAAATGGTGTTTAATTCACCCAAAAAAAAAGAAAGAAAATGATAAAAAAGTTCTAAAGGAAATGCGAGAAATCTAAATTAAAGCAAAGATTTGCATTTTAAAATCTCAACTTTTCACCATTCAACATCCAACTGATAGGATATAGAAACATTTTCAAGACCTAAATAAATATTAATTCATTTAATGGCTTCATTCTCATTTAAATATTTGTTTATTTTTCTTCTATTTAAATAAAAAAAAAAAAAAAAAAAAAAAAAAAGAAAGTAGGACCACAAAACTTTTCTTTCTATAAACATTTTTGCTATTTACTTTGGTTTATTTAATTTAATTTTTTTTTCTTTTTTTATTTAACAAACATTTCTTTCGTTCCCTTTTTAAATTTTAATTCCTTTTACTTGTTGTTGCGTTTATAATATAATAATCTTTATATATATATATAAATATATATATATAAATTTTGTGTGTGTTTTTTAAGTAAAGAAATGAATCGCAAGTTTTCCTTAAAAAAGATTATAATTGCATTTAGTTTTTTATTTCTTTAAAGAGTAGCAAAAATTACATCATAGTAATTTCCCTGTATATTGTTGCAAAAAAAAACGTAAAAAAAAAAAAAATTAAGCGAAAAAGACATTAAACAGAGAGCAGCAAACACAAAGTATTAATATTTTTATTTAATTATATTTTATTTTAATTTCTGTCTAACAAGGCAACAACTATAAAACAAAAAATGTAAACATTAATGCTTGCCTTTTATTAACTTTATTTTAACGTAAAAAAAAAAAAAAAAAAAAAAAACGAAAAAACTGTTTGTCCAATTATATAGAAAATTATCACAGAAAATGGATACAAAAAAAAAAAAAACGAAAAACTTTTAACAACTTAAAAAAAATGTATAATAATAATAATAATACGAAAGAAATTTAATTTAATTTATTTTTATTATTATTTTATCGTGAAGAAAACTTTTTTAAAATTTTCTTTTTGCAAAATAAAATGAAATGATAGTTATTAAAGTGAAGGAAAAAAAAAATAGTTTTAAGCAAAGTCACAATTGTATTAAGAAAATATAAACAATTATTAAACATTACTATTTTGTTTTGTCTTTAAATGGCTTGAATTATAAAGGAGAAAAAGGTTATTATCACAATTATTGTTATCATTATTATTATTACTATTATAACTATTAATACAAAAAATAATTAAATTTTCAGTAAACGAGAAGCGCAAAGAAGTTATTTCAAAGACAGTGGATAGTTTTAAGAATATTTCTTAACTTTTTCTTTTTTTTTTTTTTTTAATTGATAAATGTTTTACGAAAGAAGGACTTGTGATGTTAGTTTATCTGTTAATTATACTGTAAAAGGAAATTGTTTGTTGATTGTAAATTTTTTTTTTTCACTTGCTTTTCAGTTTAACCAGTTTTATTTTTCTCTAAATTTTATTTAATAATAAAAAAAAAAAAAAATTGGATTAAATGCTCTGATAAAAAAAGAAATCTTATTTAATCAAAGAAAATAATAATAAAAATTGATTTTATATTTGTGCTTAATATAGCTTTAGTATTCAATGAATGGCACATTTATTTGTGGGCCACAAAACATCATTTTCAATTGTTTGCTAAAGAATTCCTCTACCGTTTTTCCATTTTTTTTTTTTTTTTCTTTATTTTCAATTAAGCCAAAACCCATTTCGTTTGTAGAAAGCACCAAAATTACTTAACAGAACGCAAATAGCACGTGATTTCTCTTTTATTTAGCTAATAGAAGTTAAATTAGACACTTTTGGTCGAAAATTTTAAATGCAAGGAGAGACAAAACGTGCGTAAAAGGTTTCACCCAACCGCTTTTCTTCTCTAAAAAAAAAAAAAAAACTTTTTGCTAAGTTTCTTGTCTTTAAAAATTAATTTCTTCGCTTTCTTTCTTCCTTTTTTTTTTTTTTTGCGTTTTAATTTCAGATTTTGCTAATTTATATTATTTAAAATATTTGATCGTCGCATTGTTAACAGAATTAATGAAAAAAAAAAATGTAAAATGGAACAGAGAAATAAAAAAAAAAAGAAAAAGAACCAAAAGCTATAAACATAAGAAAATTGGTATTTTAAGGGACCTAAACTGTGATTAAAGTGGATGTATTTCTACTACGAAACTTCCGTTCAGTGTTTAAGGTACAAGATTAAAATATCCCCTTTAACTGTATTGAGGGTTGGAATATATATTTGGAGCGTAAATTTTTCCTTATTCGCTACTAAACCATGTTTTTGTACTGACTTTGGGGGGGGCGTTGAAAATCAATATAAGAGTTAGAATTTAGGCAACCCAAAAATCTCGTTTTAATATTAAAACGAAAGATAGCCAATATTTTAGGCTGGGTTGTATGTGTGCTTTATTTTTTTTTTTAAATTCGCGAATTTTATGCCTTTAGACGTCTTTAATGTAAATCCTTGGTTTTAATTATTTTCCTTGCATAAAATATCACAGTTCTAAGATATATCGATCTGTTTGGTTTCTATTTTTTTTTTTTTTTTTTATTTAATTATATTCAGCATCGGTTTTATGGATTTTTGTTAGACAAGTATACTTAGTTGTTGTTGTTGTTGTTGTATTAAGGGGTCGGGTATGAGGAAAAGATGCTGAAAATTCAAATAAACGTGATTTACTTTATTAAACTTTATTTATGCGTTACTGCTCTGAAGGGTGATTTGTTTAACGCAAGTTAAAAAATTTCTTATTTTAATTTTACTTTCTGGTGAAAAGGTAACTTTTTTTTTTTTTTTGGTATTCCACATTTGCTGATGTCCATAGTCATCACATTTAACCTGAATGTCAAAATCGAGAAGGTTAAGACATATTTTATTGTTGTTACTGAAATCTATTTAAATAATAACGAAATAACATCTATAAACCACATCAAGTTAATAGTTGATACTTTGCAACCACATAACCAGCCATTCATTGCTATCTGGCATTATTTATAAACTTAATTTATTTGAATTTAGTTCGTTGAACAGTGTTATTCAGTGTGTTAATGCTAATGTTAATGCTAATGCGTGAGAATTGTGACCACGAGTTTATTTAAAATTCAGGAAACGTAACCAAACGGCCCACGTGCTTCCGATCCCTATTCATGTTTTCCTTCTTCTTCTTTATTTTTGGTATATGGCGTTAATAATATCTTTTATGTTTTATGAGACATAAAACGACGAAGAAATGTAAAATAATAAAAAAACAAAACACAGAAAATTCACACTTCTATAATAAAAATGATCAGTTCGCCCCCGTAAAACACCCATCTCACTATTATCTATTCTATTAATATTCGTGTCGAATCGATGCAGCCACAATACCAATCCTGTCGACGACATCGTTGTTTGTCAATGCCGCTTATCATCTATTTTTATATATTTTAACATCGAAGAATGTCGTCGTTTCGTTGCTTCTTCTTTTCTCTTTTATAAAAATTTATTTTCACTTTTTTATCGTCTGAATTTAAGTATGTTATTCTAGGCGCGCGCTTTCGCGATCACCATAAAAATATTGTAACATTGAATATTATCAAATAGGAAAATTATGTTTTTTTTTTTCTTTTTTTTTATTTTTTGCATCTTCATTTCTTTATCACATTATTGTTATTATTATTATTATTATTATTCTGTGCAGCGATTTAAAATGTGTCAAATACCAAAAAGTGACAACGACTTTAACCTAAAGATATCTTAACGAAAATTTCGCTTGCTCTTTTCTTGTTATACTTTCAGCCTTTTGGCGATGTTGTAAATATTATTTTAATAGTAACGATTATAGTAGAACACAGAAAATGTTCAATTTTAAACCTGTCTTCGTATCTTGTCTTAGTAAAGTGTTTTGTCGCATTTTCTTCAGGATTTTACTTTTCAATTAAAACCGAGATAACCGATCGATTTTAAGTATTTATCAATTTAATAAAGTATTCGTACTAGAATAAAAATCGCAAAAAAAAAAAAAAAAAAACACTACATATTTTTAACGACATAATAAAAAAAAAGTATCAAATATGACGACACAGCTGCGTTTTATATTCCAACTCTCGTTTGAATATTTCAGTTTATTTCGTTTCGTTTCTGCTTTTTTTCTTCTTTTTTTTTTTAATAATAATTTTTCATAAAGCATAAAACAAAATAATAATAAGAATAATATAATAACTAATAAATAAATAAAAAAAAAAAAAAAGATCATATATAGATGTAAAATCCCATCGAAACTTAATTAAAAATACTGAATAAAAAAAATTCTTTTTTTTTTTTTGTAATGGTGTAAAATTGTATCCTATCATTGGTTATGCAATGTTTTAGCAGTTTTTATGCTGTTTCTGCTGTTGTATAATATTAAAAAAAAAAAAAATAAATAAAACAACACAAAGTACAGTGTATTGAACATAAAAACCAATTACAAATTGGAAATCAACAATTGTACGTACAGCCAGTAGACCAGTCTATAATCATACAACAGTTTTCTTTTTTTTTTATATATATAATTTTTTGTTTTGTGTTTTGTTTATACTTTGCAAATGAAACAATACTAAAAAAAAAAGAAAAAAAAAAGAAGAATAAGCTGTAGGTAAGTAACATACCAAAAATTACAAACAAACCAACATAAAAACTGTGTCGATATGAAAAATTATATTGCAAATACACAAAAAAGAAAAAAAAAAACCATAAATAAAATAAATAATAATAAAAAAAAAAAAACGAATAAAACAATAAGGGTGGATGAAAAAAAAAATTAAATAAAATAACAACGCTCTCACCTACGTTATAGCAGCGGTTAAAATATTATTTTTTGATTACTTAATAAATAAATAAAAATATTAAATAAAAATTAAGTTCTATTGAATTGGTGGTAATAATAAAAAAAAATAAAAAAAATTCTCTTTTCAGGTAATAAAAAAAATAAAGAAATATTTTTTTTTTCTTCTCCGTTCAATAATTCTTTGGTTGGTGTTTGATGGTATATACGATGCAGAACTGCTGGACAAAATTAGGCACACTCTTAGCCAAAAGAAGGTAAATGTTTAACGCAGAAAGGAAACAAAAAAAAATTGAAAGTCATCTGTTGGCTACATAAAAGAAAATTAAATTTAATTCAAACATAAGCCAGTGGATGTAATAAAAATAAATCGTGAAATAAAGCGCAAAAAAAAAAAAAATAAATAAAAAGCAACAACGAAATAAAAGAAAAATCAGACAAATCGATTGGAGTATTTTTGTGGTGCAACAAAAATATATCGTTATCAATATATTTTCTGAGTGGTTCTATTGTTTTTCGCCCCTTTTTTTTTTGTTTTTATTAACGTGGTGCTCATTTGGTTTGTCTTGTCTATGCCATTTTTTTTTGTCTATAGCTGTTTTCTTGTTTTTTTTTTTTTTTTTTTGCCAAGGCTTTTTAACTCGATCGTCTCTATTGTTTTTCGGTTATTTTTCTTGTTTTTTGGATAAAGCAAATTTGTTACATCGAATTGAATGTCGTTCCAATATTGACATATTAAATGGACACAATTTAAATCAAAAGATTTACAACAAAAAAAAAAAGAGAAAAGAAAAAAAAAACTGATTCAGGTACAATGGAAAATCCTTCGCAATTTGTTTACCAATAAACAAAGCAATTTTTTATTTAACCAGATGATGTCAATGTTGTTATTTATTAGACAAATCCTGTTCCCTTTACTTGTGTTAACTATTTATATCCTCAAATTAAATATGTTTTATCAATAATAAATAAAATTTAAGTGAATTGCACCTTGACACAATGTTTGATCCAACGAATCCCTGTAATTTGCCTTTCAATATTTTGTTTATTACAGATTTTCGGAAAATTACACGGTGTTAAGTGGTGTTCATTGAATCTTACTTAATTACTTGTTTAATTATTGTCGTATATTTATGTTAATAACGACTAATTAAGTCTAAGTTTTAACATCCAATACAAATTTTCATCAGATACTTGAAATTGAAAATTTTGATAATACCAGAAGTATTTTTCTTAAAAATATAATTCAGACTCCAAAATAGAATGAAATTTCTAAAAAAAAAAACAGTTTTTGATGATACAGGAATTGAATATGACATAAACAGTTTTATGTAAATAAATAAATAAAGAAAAGAAAAAGAAAATGTTTTGTACAGATGAATAGATTCCAGTTAGTGCCCTTAAAAAAGAAAGGATTTACTTATTTAACAAATATTCCGAAAAACGTTGGAATTGCTGTATTATTTAGATGATTTGACAGTAGACACGTGTACCCAATAATGTTATAAAAGTCACGTGAACTCTCAGAAAAAGTAAAATAAATAAAAGTTACATCGTAGATTCTATCAAATAATTTCAATAATCTGCAGATAAGCAGCAATTTTATTTCCATATATATATTCTATTTTTTTCTATTGTTTTAAGAACCAAAATCTTCGATTAAGTGGCCATTCAAGCGTTTAAAGATTTTCACGTTTACTTGTCGTATGAGGAAAAGATATAAATCAATTGTGACAGATTGACTACATATGGTTTCTTTTTTGTGCGGTTACTTACACTGTCTAGATGTATTTAATGATTTTATCATTTCTTAAATCATTTTTGATTATACTCAGCTGTAGTTAAGACAATTTTCGATATATACACACAGAAATCAAAAAGTAAATAAATGATAAGAATATTATAATAACTCTGTTATTGTCTTTTATCTTGTTATTGAATTAAAACAAACAAAGAATGTATTTTTATCACGTGGAAAATGAATCGTTCCAGAAACGTGTGTAGATGCTTATTGATTTTGATTATATTCAATGTTATGTGCCATTCAAGTACAATGATGTCCGAAGAATACCCTTAATGTAATAAATCGTAAACAAACGCATAAATAATCCTATTAATGTATTTTTATTTAACGTAATAAAGTTTATGACCGGTAAACATTTCGTGTAAATAATTGCTTATTGCACTCAAATATTAAAATGTTCACCATACACAATTTTAAGGGTTGAAATTTTTTTTTCGCTCTCTCTAAATACCAAAAGAACTAACAATTATAATAAAAATTTAAAAAATTTGGATTAGAGTTTATAATTAAATAATAATATTCTAGAAAAGGTTTATTAACTTTTTAATTATTTTCTACCTTTTTTACGTTTCTTCGTTTTATTCTAAAAATTGTGTTTATTATTGAGAGCATTCAAAAACCAGCAAACAAACTATTTAATTAAAGACTTAATAAATTTGTTTGCTGGTTTTTTTTTTTTTTTACATTGTTAACTAATTTAACTAATTAGGGTTAAATAATCTGATCACAAGTATTGAGAAATAAGGAAAACATATTTCTAATCACAAACTAATATATATGTTAATACATATATTACGTAAACTGTTTATCTGACAAAAACATATTTTTAAATGCCTTTTACATAAATGAATTGGTTTTTATAAAAAAACAAAAAAAAAAAGAGTAAAACTTCCCTTATATACAGTAATAATGTTTCATCTGCAAATACTCTCAAGTGTATTTTAAACTAAAATTTTGCTACACTGCTATCTCTTCGACGAAGTTTTTTTTTTATGTATACACTGTGTACTACTAAACATATCTATGTTTATCATTATTTATGTAAAGAGTGCCTATCGTTTCCATTAAACATTGATTTAAATTTTACTCTATGTACATAAATTCGTTTTGTTTCATTTCGTTTTTTTTTCTTTTTTTGCATTATTATTATACAAATCAACCATGCGAGTTCAATTCAATTATATATTTTTATTAAATTTTATTTTCAATGTAAATATAAATGTTTATGGAATTTGTTGATGTTGTTTAAAAGCTATGTTATTGTTTATTTATTTTTTTATTTTTTTTTCTTTTTGTTAATAAATATTTCTACCCTCAATACAGTACAGAATCCTTTTATAAACCTTAAATAAATTTTCTATAATAATATTTATTTAAATAAAATAGAAATAAATTTCTCTATAGGCACGCATTGTATATTTAAAAAATTATTTAAATTCTTGACATAACTCATCACTTAATTAACATGCTGAAAAAAGAAGATTGATGATGTTGTCTGTTGTTAATAAATATGTACGATATATGTATATACAATATATATATATATATATATATATATATATAAAGATATATGAATGAATGAATGAATATGTGATGAAGTGCGTAGGCTAGCTTTTAAATATTATCTCAATTTTAGTTATTTTATTAAAGTCAAAAGAAATTTTTTTGTTATTTGTTTGTTTGTGTGTCTCAACAGCACCCTATGCAAACAGTAACGACAAACCAATTCTTTTTAGTTAAACCCTGAGGTACCCTTGAGCATAGTGCACATAAATTAATGTAAAGAGTGAATCGTGAGTTTTTAAAAAAGGGGGCGTATAACAGTCTATTTGATGTGTACAGCTTTTAACCCCACACTCATTTATATTAATCATAACGAACCAAACATTTATCTTTGCTTTCAAATATTAATTTAGAGATATTTGAGTACTCTTAATTAGCCTACGGCATTTTCAATATGCGAATACATGTGATTTCTAATTGCTAACAAAAAAAAAAACCAAAACGAAAAAGCAAAGCGAAGAAGTAGAAAATCTGTTAATTTAATAACATAAATATTTATTATGTTGTTATTTTTATTAATAACAATACAAAGTAAAGTTTTTTTTTTTTTAATTAAGGTGAATTAAAAATTTTTCACTGGTTTTGTTTTTTTTTTTTTTGTATTTTGTATAAAAATTTAAATAAATGCTTGTTATGGTTTTGATTGTGCCTGAAATATTTAATTTAATTTTCTTTTCCCTTTGTACGAATTAATATGAACAAATTAAGTACAAAATTTTTACATTAGACTAATTAATTAATTAATAAAAAAAAAATGTTCTCTTCGCATTAAAAATGTTCTTTGAAAATTTAATTAATGAATTTAATTGTTTTTTTTTTTCAGGCTATGCTTATGGGAAGTAGCCTTTCTCAACAAACGAGTACGCTACAAAAGATTACAATGGTGGGTAATTATTTTTTTTTATTATTATTTACCAATCGATCATATTATTTATATTCGTTAACTACTCAAAGTATTTTAAGTGTTTTTTTTCTTCGTTTAATTTTTTTTAAATCTGACAAATGTTTTATAATATTAAAGTTAAATTAGTCAGTTTTCTGAGCTATTTAACTTTTAGAAATGCTTTAAGATTGCCTCTGGTTATGATATCAGAATACTTTTAACAATAATAATTTCTTCATGAGTTCACTCAACAATAAGATAAAAAAAAAAACAAATAAAACAGACAGAATGATATGATAAAAACAGAAAAACGAGAATGAAGTAATAAAACCTTTACTTGGCTGCAGGAAAACGTTAAAATAATAGAAGAAATAATACATAAGCATCAGTTACTACAGTTACAAAATTATACTCTTATTAAAAGCACAAAAAAAAAAATAATAATAATAAGAAAAGAAAATTCTTTTTATTTTGTGACGAACTTTGAAAATTGTTCCATTTAAGTACAGTAAAATGGGAAATAAGAAGACAAGAGAAAAGGGGAAAAATTAGAAATAGAAATAAGAAAAACGCTGAAAACAAATGTGATGACAACGACGACAGACTTCATTAATGACTTTTGCTGACTGTTTTGATCATTTCTTGATACTGAAACTACGTACGACATCTCAACAAAACAAAATAAAAAAAAAAATTATTAATACAAGAATGTAAGGGATCTTAATAAAAGAGTTAAAGGAATTGAAACCTGCGACGTCTTCAAATATATTTTTATTTTATATTGTTAAATTGGATATTATATGTGCTTTGCAGTGTTCTGATGGGCCACGAATGTATAACAAAATTAAAGTAAACGAGAACAAATGAAATTTATTTTATTTCTTTATTTTTACTTTATAAAACTTATTCTTATATATGTGAAAAAAAAATTCTGTATGCTTTTTCTCTAACAAATGATCATTTAAGTAACAAGAAATGTTAAAAGTATATGGGAAAAGTTTTTTTTTAATTTTCTTTTATTTTTTATTTTTCTTTTTTTTCTTTTTTTTTGTATAATAAATTTTTTTAACTTTTCCTTTGTTCTTTCTATATTTGTATTAATTGAATAATACGACAGTTAGATGTGTTTTGAATTGTATCGTCTCTTATAAATAATACAGAGAATTTTTTTTTATTTATTGTCCCTTATTTTCTTTTATTAATTCAAGAATTGAAAATGCATCGTTTTCACTTTTAAAATAATTTTCTTTTTGTAATTTATTACGATTTGTTTTGTTTTTATTTATATATTTAAATACAGAAATCGTAGACATTTTATTATCACTAGTTATCACCGTTTTATTGTAATAATTCAAGACAAAAAGCAAAAAAAACAATTCAATATATAAGTCTGTGCTTTTCGTTTTTATATAATAAATTTTAATATTTTTTTGGTTTAATAAAAAAATAGAAAATTGCATTTGGATCGCATACAACACACAAATAATATAATAAAACAAAAACAAAAATAAAAACCACCCCATTTATATATTCCACAACCACTTATCGCATAATAATAACAATAATAATCGTAATAATAAAATTTTTCATTTTACTCTACCCTCTAATAATAATTTTTGTGCACTTCATTGTCGATTTTATTTTCGTTCGTATAAAATTTCACCATAAGAAACGGCATCAGGATGATGAACTTCAAACAAATAACACGAAAGATAGTCGAAAACAGTAATAAAAAAAAAATTGTATACCGACTGCGAATTGAAGAGAAAAAGCATCAGTTGTGGATTTCTTTATATAATCTTTTATGTATTTCATTCAAATTTAAAAGATAAACAATAATAGAGGAAGGGCAGAAGAGAAAAAGAAAAAAAGAGAAAAATTAATAAAAGTTATTTTGAGTGCCAACTTCACATATCAAGCCATAAGATACACCTGTGCACAAATTTACTTCAACTTTTATTCATTTTTCTATCCACAATATTATTTTATTATTAACCATTGAAGATTATTATGATAACACACTATTGTTATACCTGACAACTTGATTATTATATTTAAATTAGCATTCGTCTAGATAATCGTAAACAATTAATTATTTAATAGATAATTAATAAATAAATAAATAAAATGTTGAATAGTATTATGAGCTTATTTCAAGTGTTGCTTAGAAGTCATTGTTCTAATAAAACTAATTTAATACAATTAATTTGCTTAAAAAAAGAAAAACTGAAAATCAATTAAATAGTACGAGAGGTAAGCAACTGAAATATAATTTGACCTTACATATTTAAACAATAGATAAAATCAAATAAACATCAACACGTATTTAGAGATTATTTGTATTTGATCCATGTAAAATATCAGCTAATTCATATTCACCATTGTTATTGTTATATATATATATGGATATTCACTTCAATAATATCCATCATTCTAATCTGGACGTCATATTTGTATGTTTATATTAAATGTATATAGATTTAGTAACCTAAAACTGTATAGCAGCAATATCTGCAATAGCATCCAATTAAAATGAAAAAGTATAAAGGTTTTGGCCAGTGCTAACAAAACTATATTTGCATACAATATCAAACACAGAATGTACAAAATGGTTGATGATTTTCATTTTAATGTTTATATTTACTTTTTAAAGCAGCCTTTATTCAATGTTCTGAATAAATTTATGTGCTAAGTGAATAGAGGTGTACATTTAGTTGAATCGAACAATAAATTGTTAGTACGAAAAACCATTATATTGCAACAAAATGTAAATTGGTGCTAGGTGCTAGGGTTAACATATCTATTATATCGATTATTTATATGTTAGAAACATCTATTGATATATTTCTTTATTATTAAACAGACAGATAAGGGTGAAATAAAATTATTTGCAGCTATCACACAGGAATATAATAAAACAAAAATAAAAAAAAAATCATTCTTCTAACATTTTCTATCTACAATTGTAGTTGAATGATTGGAATATTATTACTAGACTGTGCTTTATAACCCACTTAATTAAAGCTTAAATAGCAATTCAAGAGTAAAAATAAATTGTTTTAAATAACAAGTCTTCTCTGTTTGATTAATTAATATTTTCGTATACATTTCACATGCAAATAAATCATTTATCATATTTTTTATTATTTTTATATTAATTCATAAAATTATTCGTTTTTGTTTACGCTTGATGGGGGTTATTATTAATGCTATGCAGTTTCTTATTATTTTATGCAGATCATAATTTCGCTTCCCTATTTATTAAAATAACAAAATCTCTGTATTGCAAAATCTATGGAAATATTATTATTATTATTATTATTATTATTATTGCAAAACATTAAAAAAAAAGAGAAATAGTGAAGGCAAAGTTTTTTTTTTTTTTTTTTTTTTGGTTTAAGGTAACTAAATTTTGGTTGAAACAATAAAATTCAAGTATCAGAGTAACGAGGATTTTACTAACATAAATTTCCTATTGAAAAAAATCCCGATAAAATATTTTGACAGACAGGATAAGTTATTTATTGTTATAAAGGAAATTGAAAATAGATTAAATAATAATTATTATTAACTAAAATAAAAAAAAAATATAATTCGCATTCAACAAGTTCATTTATTATCCGTTGTTCACATTTATCCATTTATTTTATCATCATTATTGAATCAGCTTGATGTTGAAAAATTGTGGCGACAAGAAACGTATAATCATGCCGACAAGCAATGTAAATTACAGATTTCGTTCCATTTTTTTTTTTGTTGTTTCAGCAATGTCACATCTAATTGATACATTTTGTATGCTTGGAAAATGCTTTAAAAATATATATATATATTTAAATTAATTTTCTATGCTTAATTTCGGGTTGGTCGATGATATAAATGATTGAAACGAATGACGTGACATAATTTTATTTTTTTTTTTTCGTTTAGTTGTTTAAACGAAACATATATACTAAGCATAATCGTTGTTATTATAATAATAATATTTCAACAAATATTTATAATCACTTAATCATGAGACATGGCACAATAACATTTATTTTATTTATAAACACAAGAGATCTTGCTTAAAGATGTTGATAAAATTTTTTTGTATAATCATGGGGTGCGTTAACTCTTTTATTACCCTTAGTTTTTGTTTAATCATAGTAAATAAAACAAAACAAAAAATTATTTCTTCAAGTTCTTAATATAAATTATTTTATATAAATAATTATTTATTATAAATATTTAAGCATAACAAACAAGTAAACATTAATAATATATAATAAGCGAAAGAGAAAAAAAAAAAAACGAAGAAAATTCACTAAAAAATATGTTAAGTAAATAGATATTAAATTACATAAATATTACATGATTGTCCTTGAGTCACACCTTCCGCTAAGTAAACATGATAAAAATGTTAAAAAATATTAATATGGGGTTGGTAATTTTTTATTTTTTTTTTTACTCGTATTGTGGTTGTTGTTGAAATTGTCTCGATTACAAAATTAGTTTATTATATTTGGGTGTGTTTGTCATTACATTTTTTTTTTCATTTTTTTTTAAATAGAATTATAACGAATATTTAATTATATAAATAAGGAAAAAAATATGTAGAAATAAATTTGCGGGCAACAATTAAACACTTAATCATATTCTTTTTTCTTTTTTTTTGGCGAATCATACCCCTGCCACACAACTTATAATTTATAGAACAATAAAATTCTACGTTTTAATGCATGATAAACTTATTTCGTTGTTTTATAACGCGTCCTTAAAAAATCTCAACTTAATAATATATAAAAAAAAGAAAGAAAAACACGCAGAAATAAAACATAAAGCGTGAGCGAAATTTTTTATTTTTTATAGGCGTCGGCGTTTTATTAAAATATCAAAAAACTAAAAAAAAAAAAAAAAATCGGAATCACATTAATAATAACGTTTTTAGGCTTAGTTTATAGACAAAATTATTCGAGTAGAAAATAAATCTATTCTTTGATAGGTTCTCATCGATAATCGGGAGACTAAATTATGCTTAAATCGCAGTATTTTTACTCTAGATAATCAAAACTAATTTATTAAAAAATTTAATAAAAAATTACCAACGTACTCGCCCATAAATGATTAACGAAATATTTTATAAACACACTGAAAAAAAAAATACAAAACATAAAATTGTTCATAAGAGCGACAAGGATGATTCAAAGCAATATTAACTGTGTGTGTATAAAAATAAAGAAAGCAAAATAAAGTGAATAAAGTTCATATAGATCGAGGATATGTAAACTAATCAAAAACTTTTTCGATAAAAATAAAACCGAAAAAGGCAAAAGAATAACTTTTGTTTTTTTTTTTTATTTTGCATCACACGTTTTGCCAGTTGTGCTTTACGATTATGAACTTTTGAGCTGTCAATCTTATGTCATTTTATTATATAACGAAAGCTTTATGTGCGAAAGCCTATCTCGTCTCTACTACCATAACGTGAAAGTTATTAAAAGAAATGTAAAAGATGAACCGTTCATAAAAATGCAATCGTACGGATGCTGAGAGAAATAGTTTAAGTGAATTTAAGTCTATCGTTGTGTAAAAAAGAAATGAAATGAAAAGAAAACTAACTTACTGCATCCTAGAGGCAATCTTCTTTTTTTTTATTACTTGTTGTTTAAGAAAATTTTTATGATCCTTTTGCAAAAAAAATAACTGCAGTCATCAACTCAGCATTATCCTTCGTCATTATTGTTTATGATTGTCTCATATTAACTATGGATTTCAGAAACTTTCACTTATTTCATTCTATTAGGGCATATAAATAGAACTTTTTTAACTGAATTAATTCAAGACTAATAGAGAAACAAAAATACCGCATATACACCGAAAAACATTGAAATGCAGTCCGTTTCTCATTTATTTATTCATTCGAATTGAATTTAGTTTTTCATTTAATTAGCATAAAGTAATTTTCATGTTTTACATGCAAGCTGGAAACATTTATAAAAAATATAACCGAAAACTTCCACCAACAGTTGGGCAAAACCATTAGTCAAACTCCCACAATTTACAAAACGAAAAAATGTCACAGCCTAAACATTTATTTTGTGGACAAACTTGTTGAATATTCACCAGGAGCTCGTTGCCAATTTAAAAGTTAAATTGCGATATGAATATGTAAAAAGTTGGCGCATACGAGTATAAAGGAAAAATTATGATTATTAATGGTTTATTCATGCATTGAATTACATAACTAAAATCATTTAAAAAGCATTTCAAAACTACTATTAGTTTCAATTACTTTACTAATAATTTTATTTGACTAATAATTTCGTTGAACATGGCATAGCTTAGCAGGTAATAATCAAAAATAACTAATGCATTGTTGACTTAAATATTTATAATGAAATAAGAAGATTAAGTATATTAAAATTAGCTTCATTACTTAGCGGACTTCTTTTGATTTCATTCAAGCTTTCCTTAACAAACTGTTTGCTCATAATAAATTTTGTTTTAAGCATAAATAAATCGATTCGAATTTATTCAAACCTCATTTATACTCTTATGTTTTAACGATAGATACACAATTGCAAAAAAAATAAACTTAAATCCAAGCTGTTCCGTGACGATACACATCACTAAAAGCAAGACGAAACAGAAGCCAAAGCACATTAAACAATTTTTTTATTTATATGAAAACGTGTGCTCAATGTTCTTCACTATTTATTTTCAACTTCACTTGGCTTGCTGTGAATCCTTGCTGGCATCTGTAATTCTCACAGCACCATGAACATCTCAATGCACTAGCTTCGCCTGTGCCACTGTATTACGACTCTATACACCACTTAAACACTCAACCAATGTATACACAAGAGTATTATTCTTCATTTCATCGCAAATGTTGCATCTTCGCCGTTTATCTACTATATTCATGCAGAAGACACACCGAACTATATATGTTTTATGTAAGAATCCCGTTGGACTCGTTCCAAAATGCAACAGGCCGCTTGTTGCCAGTAGACCTACACATCCCATCTTATTATTTTCTATCCTTAGAGATTTTTTTCTACTTCATCGTCTTCGTTATTTTAGCCTTCTATGCATTTTTCACCGTTTGTTTCTTCAAAAGGATAAATAAATTGTACTTTCAGCAACAGGAAGGAAACAAATAAATAAATTAAATAAATTTAAACTTTTAAATTGTAATTGCGATAATAATAACAATTATGATAGGATAGCAATAAACTTCTAACTTCCGTTTCCTACTTACACTGCATTATTGGAAATAATGCATAATTTGTCGAGTGTGAAATTTATTTATCAAATAAACATTTTAAAATTGTTAACCAAATTATTGCAACAACTGTGTGTTATGGCATCGGCGAATACAGCAAATTCATTCAATTATTTCCGCTATGCCTAATGTTTTTACCGGTAAACACGGGATAACAATACAGATTATGTCAACAGCAACACGCAACATTCAACAAATAAATATTCATGTGGTTCTCAACAGGTCGATTCTATAATATTTCCACTTCCATATTATAGATTGAAGATTTTTTCATTCGCCCTTATCGTTGCATATCTTAAATATTTATCAAAGAATTAAATAAAATAAAAAAAGAAGAAAATCTTCCTAGTTCATCAACTATTTTGTCATTTATCTTGCTTATAATAATACAAAATAATAAATCTGCTTCAGTGATGGAATAATCATTTATCACATAAGCAACAGTTTTTCCTTTTTTTCTTTTACTATTTCTTACCGTTTATTTTTTTTATTTCGTATATTAAGTATGAAATATTTGTTAACAACTTTCTTTATAATTTTTTTTTTCCAGATTTGCGTTTGATGTTTAACCCTAGTTTGATGGATGTCATGCTCTTAAGTTGACAGGAGGCTTAACCGAAAGCTTGTAAATTGGCTGCCTTTAATTATTTATACATACTAACAAGCTGACAATAGATTTTTGTATTTAAAATTGTATTTTCAATAGAAAAAATAAAATATGTTTGCATATGAAAAGCTAAAAACTAATTTTGGAAAAATGATTTTTCTTATTAAAATTGCTTAAAATTTAATTTCCCTTTAAATAGACATTTTTAGAAAACAAAATGCTTGTAGGGAATGATGGATTTATTTACTGCGATAAAAATACTTAGGAAAGCAGAGATGTTGCTGCCTTGAATCGAAATTCTGTCTGTGTCTTTACGTAGAAATTTAATGATGACAGTAGTAAAGAATATTAAATACAAACGACTCTAACTTACGACCTTTAGCACATATGACCATCAAAACTTTGGGATATTACAAGGATAATTGGCCTTGATTCAAACATAAAAATTCTGAATAAAATTACAAAATCTTGAAGATAGGGATTTTAATATGTAATTATTTGATATTTTTTATATATTTTGTTGGAGTTTTATGTTGGCTTTATGGTGTAAATTATTTTAAATTTATTTGATGTGTCAAACACTAAGCTTTTCTACCACGAATCCAACAGTTTTAAGTTTTTATTCAGATCGTTTTGAAAATTAAACAGCGTTCAACACATGCCAATGTGACTTGTAATATTCAGGTTTATTTCCATCGTTAGATTACTATCAAATTCATTTAATTTCCAATAAATTTTTCTGTTAATTAAATCAATAAACCAAAAATAAAAAAAAATAAACTCAATTAAAAACCCCAAAAATTAATTCAATTTATTTTCGTTTATTAAAAAATTTATTTTTTCTTTTTTATTATTTAATCAAAATGATTTTCTATTAATTAACTAATTTAATTTTCTACCGCTAATTTTTATAAATAGTTTTTTATTGTAATTATTGTACAAAAAAAAATTTCCGTTTTAATTAGATTTACTTACGAAAATAATAAAAAATAAAAATTTATTAAAATTATTTATTTATTTACAAATAATTGTTTTTTTATTATTATTTTTTTTTTTTTTTTGTATATTTTTAATTCATTTAAAAGCAAATTTATTTAAATTTATTTTTAATTAATTTTTTCATTTTAATTATATATATATATATTTTTTTTTTTTGTTTAAATAAATATTAATAACAATAAGCAAATTTGTGTTTGTCTGTTGATTTTTCACTATTCGTACCGTACTGCCTGGTTTATGTACACAAACACAAATATTTTCATTTAATTTACATTTTTTTTTTTTATTACAAAGTGGTTTGTTTTTATTATTATTATTATCATTATTATTATTAATAATAATTTTTTTCCCATCATATTCCTATCAAAGTTATTTTATTTTATTCAAATCTCACTCACACAAATATTATTTTTATCTATTTTTTTCATTTTTTTAATTATTTTAAATACAAATCACTTTGGGCTATCATTTAAAAACAAAATTTAATTAAATTGAAAAATGGGTTTATGTAGAAGCTTTTAGCAAAGTATTTTTTTCTTACTGTTTTCGTATTCATATTGAAACTAACCCTTTAATAGCGAATAGATAATTTTCTATTATCGTTTGATGTGAAATAATTTTTCATAATAAATTATTTATCATTTTATTAGCATAATTGAGAAGGTAAAAATTAAGAATTAAGCTAAAATAAACGTTAAAAAGTGGGAAAACGAAAAAATTTTATACAATCAGATGCTTACCTTTTACCATGCGTCTCCACTGTAGTTTACTCAGCTTTTATTTTATTATGTTTTACTAATTATTATTATTTATTTCAATTATTTTGCAGGGTTTCCATAAAGCAATGATGATTCTAAAAAATTTCGTTTGAAAGATGGTAAGTTCCTAGTTCAGCTAAATGTTAAAAACGCTGCTGAGAGTGTAAAACTTCGAAATAGAGTTTGAAGTCTGAAAAATAAATTAACCGATCAGTATTTCTATCTATCTATGTCACCGGCGTATACAGAATATGTTATTAAATAATAACGTTGATATTTCGAGCGATAAGAGCAATTCATTACATACTTGGAGCTGTGTTTATTCGTGTATGCAAACGTACAGTAATGTTACAAACTGACAGAAACGTCCTTACATAAGCAAATGATTATATACTCAAAGTCGAGTCCATCACGTCTGTCTATCATTTTCACACAAAAAGTAACGCACAGTATGTAAAAATAAAACTGTGTAAAAGAAAACTGAAAACGTTTGAAAATGAAAATAAATTTTCTTTTTTTTTTAAATAATTTAATATAATTTTTATTTTAATAAATTTTTTTTATTTTTTTATTATTTTTTTTTTTGTTTATTTATTAATTTTTTTTTTTTTTTTTTTTTTTATTTGTTTAACATTTCTTAAGCATTCTATGTTTATATAATTTACTTGAAGTGGTTTTATCTTCAATTTTTTTTTATTTTTTTTTAACTTTGTCACCCCTTGACTGTGTTTATTAAAAACTTTTTTTTTTTTGGCCTATTTCTTTAATTATTATTGTGGCTTATTTTTGATTTTTTTTTTTTTTATGGGATTCTTCTCTGTTTTTTTATTTTTGTGATAATTTAATTATTTATGTAGTACAAATTTGTTTTTTTTTTTTTTTTATTTATATTTAAAGTGTATAAATGTGTAAATTACATATTTTTTTGTTATGTGTTTTTTGGTTTTTTTTATTGAATAATTATATATAATAATTAGTATATATACTAATAATATATATATATATATATATATATATATTTATTATTAAATAATTTGTTTGATTAATTTTTTCACTTTTCTTTCTTATTTTTTTTTTATTCTTTTAATTAAATGACTGATTTTTCAAAAAATGCTAAAATCTAAAATCTCTTCATCATCTACAAATGCGCTAAATGTATGGTTCGCTTGTTTTATTCTTTTTTTTTTTTTTTTAATTTTTTAATTTTTTTAATAATATTTTCTAATTAATTTTTTTTTATATAATAATCATAATAGTTTTCTTTTTTTTCTCTTTTTAATTTAAATTTAAATTTAATTTAATTAATCAGTTTTTAATAATAATAATAATAATATTGATAATAGTTTTTAATGATAATAATAATAATAATAATAATAATATTAATTAATTAATTATTTTTTTATTTGTATTGTCCATAAACATATTTGTATCAATTATTCATGTATTCATCTATGTTAATTAATTTCGTTTTATAATGCGTTATTATTACCATTCCGTTGCTTTATTTTTTGTGCATTAATTAAAAATAATAATAATAATAAAGAAATTAATTTAAAAAAAAAAAGACGGATAACTTTTCTCAACATTTGTCATTTAATAAGAAAATGAAATTAAATAAAAAGAAATAAAATGAAATGAACGCAAAGTGACACAAATATGTTTCAAACAAAAATTCATTTATTATTTTATTGATTTTTATACAAAAAAAAAAGAAAAAAACGAATTAATTAAATTAGCGTTTTTATAATTATTTAAATTTAATTAATAAATTTTTGTTAATTAAATATTCATCAAATAATTTAATTGCAAGAAATACCCTGTATCCTAGTTTATTTATTTATATTTATATTTAAATTTATTTTATTATTAAATATATATAAATATTTTTTTTTTCTTTATATACTTGCAGAACTGGCTAATTAATATATATATATATATATATATTAATATATATATATATATATATATATTCTTCTTTATCATCATTTAATTATTAATTAATTAATTTTAATAATTTTTTTTTTAATTTACTTTCTTTTTGGTTTTTTTTTTTTTTCATACCATAATTTATTTTATATTTAATTATTAATTGTTAAATTTAATTAATTAATTAATATTATTTAGAAACTGATATTTTTTTTATTTTAATTAAATTTCTTTTTAACTTTTCTCTCACTAATTAGTTTTGTTTTTTTTTTTTTTCTTTTTTTGTTGATTTGTTTTCTTATTTATTTATTAATAACAAAATTATTTTTTTTTTCTCTAAATTATTATTATTATTATTATTATTATTTTTTTTTCAATTAATAATTAATTATTGTAATTTTTTATTTATTTTTTTAATTAATTAGTTAATTAATTTTTCTTCTGTAAGTTGATTATTATTATTATAATTTATTTTTTTATAATAATTAATAAGTTATTTTTATATTATTTATTAATAAAGGCGATTATTTATATAGCGGTTGCGTCATTTTTTTTTTTTTTTATATATTTTGTAGTTTTTATTTATTTATTAATTAATTAATTTATTAAGTTATTCTTCCTTAAGCATTTCAATATTTTTTGTTATAATTATTTTTCATTAATACATAAATAAAAATCGTAATTAAAGAATAAAAAGAAAGAAAAAAAAAACAAATTAATTTTACGAAATAATAAAATATTATGGAAAAAAGCTTATTTTTATTTAATTAATTACCATGTTAAGAGTTTTATTTTAATTTGTCTGTTTTAGAATTTTTTTTTTGTTTTTTAATTTTTTTATGATGGTTTTAGCACAACAAAAATTACATTTTCTTTTACTTATTTACAATAAATTTGTTTTTATTTTTTTATAATTTATATTTCCTGTATCATTTAGCGTAAATATCTAATTAATTTTTTTTTTTTTTTTTTTTTTTTTTTTGTGAATTTTCTTTGCTTAATATTATCCAATCCTTTATTACTCGTATTTGAGTTTTGAATCATTTTTGTTTTGCAAATGAAGAATGTTTAATTATACAAGAAATGAAATTAAATTAATTATTTAACAAAATGTTGATATGTAATTTTTGTTACACTAAAGTCACCAAAATAATAAATATATTAAATAAGGAAAAAATAAATAAAAATTAAACGAAAAACGCTTAAAAGAAAATAAAAATTAAAAGACTAGATAGTCGACGAGTACTTGCTGAGGAGGCCAAAAGGGGCAATTTTGTTGGAGGATATATATGTATATATATTAATTAAATACTTAATTAACTAGAATTAAATTTACATATTATTTCATTTATAAAATTAATTGATTTATATTATTTTTTATTAATTACTACGCGATTTATTATTAATCAAAAAAGAAAATCAAAAAAAAAAAAAAAATTTTTATTTAAATGAATTAAATTTTCCAGTAATTTTTAACACGAAAAAAAATATTAACAAAAATTATTAAATAATTAAATTAATTACCGAATTAATAAAAAAATTCACTATTTTTTTCATATGCCATTTGATATTATATTAAACAGAAATAAAAATAATTTTTTTGGACCATACAGCGTACGCGATTGATTTTTTTTTATTTTTTTAATTAATTATTTTATTTATTATTAATAAATATAAATTCATCTTTTATTTTTTTTATTATTATTATTAATATTATTATTATTATTATTATTTATATTATTATTATTAGTTATTTTTATTATTTTTATAAATTTAGGCAGAATTATTATTTATTTTGTGAATTTTTTAATAACACGCAACCTGACTTGCTACTAGTTATTTAATTTTTTTTTAATTTTAAATAAATTTCGACATTAAAAATGTATGAATCAGTCAGTCGATTTTATTTATTTATTTTTTCTTTCTTTCTTCTTTTTTAATTAATTTATTTTTTAAATTAGTTAATTAATTCATTTTTTTTCTTTTTGAAAACTATCTTCATTACAAAAGAATAATAATTTTGAAATTATTTAGTTTAACATTAAAAAAATTCTCATAATATTGCACAAATCCGACTCATTTATAATTTTTTTTTTTTTAAATTATTAATTAAAAATTCGCTTAAAAAAAGAACATTTAAAGCAAAAAAAAAAATTGAAATAGAAAAAAATAATTTATTTAATTAATTAAAAGAGATTTATCTCAATTTTGTATCACAATTAAATTCATAAATTATAATAAAACCAAAAAAAAAATCTAATTATTTATTTAGTTAATTAATAATACTAAGTAGAAGAAAAAAAAACGTTAATATATATTTTTGTATCTAAATTAAATTTCGCATTAAAAATTGGCTAGTTATTTATAAAATAATTAAAAAGTTAAAAGAAAAATTATTAAATTTATTAAAATTACTTAAGCTACGTAATTAAATTATAAAGAGAGAAAGAGGGAGAGAGAGTAAACTTGCTATAATGCTCAATTCGCTTCTTTAATTTTTATTATAAATACGTTTAAACCTGTATAAGAAAAAAGTTTCATCTGCAGTCTACAAATAACGCAAATGCAAATAACTTATTTATTTATTTAATTAAAAAAATTTAATCAAGAATAATAATTAACGAGGTTAATGTGTAAGTTTTTGCGTTAAACGTTAACGATAATTTTATTAACAAAATTAGAAATGGATTTTTCATAATTTTTATTTATTTTTTTTTTTTGCCTCAACAATATTTTCTTTTTTAATTAGTATTATTAATTTTAATTATTATTATTATTATTATTACTATAAATTGATAAAAGCATATAAAAAAGAAAGCTTTTGTTAAATTATAATTTAAAAATTTATTTAATTAAAACGAATATATATATATTTATATATATATTTATATTTATATAAATTTTTTAATAATTTTTTTTTTTTGGTTTTACACCATACATCTCAACTCCTTTTTAAAGCTAATTTTTTTTTCTTTATTTAATTTAATGATATTAAGAATTAATTCAATTTTAAATTATTAATTTTATTATAATTAATATTTTCCCTAAACTAATTATTTAAATTAATTATAATAATATATTTTATAAATATTTTCCTTTTATTTTTTTAGTATTTAGTTCTGGCCGCAATATATGTATAAGTTTATTTAAATTTTTTATTTTTAAATTAATTAATGAATTAATTATAATAAATTTTAAATACCGTAATTAATTAAATATTTGCCTATAGGTGATGAATTTAAATATTTTTTATTTTTTTGTTTAATTAATAATAATAATGATAATAATAATAATAATAATAATAATAATAATAATAATAATAATAATAATAATAATAATAATAATAATAATAATAATAATAATAATAATAATAATAATAATAATAATAATAATAATAATAATAATAATAATAATAATAATAATAATAATAATAATAATAATAATAATAATAATAATAATAAAAAGAAGAACATAATAATTAATAATTATTAAATAATTAATAATAAGATAAAGTTATATAGTTTTTAAATAGTTAAAGAAGATAATTTAGTAATAATTAAGAATAGATGATAGATATATGTGTGGTTTACTTTCTTCTACTAAAATGATTTAATTTTATTATTAAAAAAAAATTAATTAATTTTTTTTTTCTTTTCGATTAATTATCTTTTGTGCATATAATGATTCGCTGTGTAATTTTTTTTTTTAATGAATTATATAATTAATTTTAATTTTTTTTTTTTTTCACTACTAATAATTTGATGGCACGATGCAATTGATTTTTTTTTTTTTTTTAATTAATTAATTAAAAAAAAAAAAAAATTAATATTTATAAATATTAGGACATACGATATTAGTATAATAAATACTTTTCCATTTAGTTTTTGTTAAAAGAATTTAATAATAGCTTTTGATTGATTAATTTATTGTTTGTTCGTTTGATTTTAATTTTTTTAATTTTATTATTTTTTTTTATAATTAAATATTTAATAAAAATAAAAAATTATACTAACATTAGCCAAATTCGTGTTTGTATTCAATTGAATTACTTAATCCATCCGTTAAAAAAAAAATAAAAACGAATCCTTGCTTTATGTAACTAAAAAACCAGATACAATTTTTGTCCTAAACATATAATCTGAACAAATTTAATATAAATAAATAAATTAATTAATTATTGTGAGTAGAAAACAGTATTCTAAAGAACATAGTATAGATAGGCAGGCGTTCAAGTAGAGGATTTTTTATAACGTAGAATTTAACTAATAAAATAATGTCCTAAGAAGTTTATTTAATGAAAATTAATTTTTACCTAATTAATTAAATATCCCTAATTAATTTTAATTATTTTTTTTCTTACTTTTTTTTGTTTTTTTTTTTTGTATTTTTATTATTATTTATCATTAATTAATAATTTTATATTCTTGATATCTATTAACTTTTATTTTTAACTATTATATTGGTTCGTTTATGTAATTATTATTATTATTATTTTTATTTAATTTTTTTTTTTGTTGATTAATTGTTTCTCTTTTTTAATTAATTAAATAATTAATTAATTGTATATTAGAAATATAATTATTATTTGTATATATATTTTTAATTGTGTTTTAACACATTATTTTTAATTAAATGTAAATAAATTACTACTTTGACGTTTCCTTTATATCCTTTTTGTTAATTTATCAATTCATTTTGTTATTTATCATAATAATTAATTGTTTATTTCTAATATTCCGGCATTCGTCATATGTTTATTATGTACATTATTTAAACTCACGCAATTATTTTTATGATAATTTATACTAAATTTAATTTAATGCATTTACGTTTTAATTTTAAAATAATTTTTTACACTTTAATCCTCCTCATGTCCTTTAGAAAGAAATTTTTTATTTTTTTTTTTTTCAATTAATTGACTTAAATTTATTTTATGACAATTTGGCAAATTTTTTTTTTTTTTTTTTCGTGTAATTAATTCTCCAGTCACTTCATTTCATTTTCATGTACTTTTTGTCTTGTTTTGTTGCAAATAATTTTTTTTTTTGTGTTTAATTAAACAGCGATTAAAGCTAGATATTTCTTGATTTTTTTTTTGTTAGTTAATAATAATAATTGATTAATAAAAGTAATAAATTGCGTGAAATTTTTTTAATGTTGCAATAAATAAGAAAAATTAGATTTAATTCACAAATAACCAGAGAATAAGGAGAGAAAAAGGAAAATTTGTTGCAAACACACAGAGATTGAATTGTTTTCCTTAAGTATTACGCAAATATTACGTTAATTAACTTATTTTTGTATGTGTGTGTGCTTTTTTGATATACAATTTTTTTTTTTTTTTTTATTAATTTAATTTTAATTTGCTTACGGCACATTTTTAATGTCGCGACTTTATGTTTAGGGTTTTAATTTTTTTTTTTGTTTTTTTGTTTTAGTTTAGGTACTTCATTTTGTGTTTTTAATCTATTTTACTTGACTTTTAGTTTTCTTTTAATTTTACGACATCAAAATTTTTTTTATATAATTAATTAATTTTTGGTAAATATTTTACGAGTCACATTGAATAAAACAAACGAACTGTACAAATAGATAAATTTGTTTAAATTAATTAATTAATTATTTATTATTATTATTAGTTTTTTTTTATTTTTTTTTTATTATTTATTTTTACAATCAAATCACAGCCCATTTGTGGAATTATCTAGCGTTCTCTTTAATTTAATTAATTTTTTTTTTTTATTTAATTTAATTTAATTTAATTTTTTTTTTCTTTTTTTTTTTGGTTATTAATTAATCAAAATTAATTAAGAGAAAACATTTTTAAGAAAAATAACAAATTAAAACAAAAAGTCGTACGAAATGAAATGACAATGGATATTATTTAGCTACATAAATCGCGTTAATTAAAAAATAAAAATCAATTAATTAAAACACATTACAACACTTAAATTTATTCAAAATAAACTTTAATTAACGACAAAGAATTTTTACTTTAAAGATCATTCTGACTATGATCGGTGGGATTTCTAAATTTATTTTAATTAAAAACCAAAAAATAACGAAAAGAAAATTAAAAACTTCCAGCGATTAAAGTAAAAACAAATTTTGATGCTTTTATTGTCTAATAATCTAATAACGAATCGTCAATTAAAAAAGCTTTTTTTTTTGTTTTGCTATGTCTTGGACGTTTTTAGATATGATGAATATGATAAACGTATAAATGCGTTTTAAAATGAAAACAAAGTGCCAATTGATTATATACCGTGGAAATGAAAATAAATAAATTTTGTCAATAAAAATAGAAAATTTTCTTTCTTAACGGACACAAGAGAGACTTCCAATTATATAAAGTTTTTTTTTTCTTTCTTTCTCTTTAATATTCTAAGTAATTAAGCTTTTTTGTTTTTTTTTTTTTTTAATTTTTTTATTCTATTCACAAGTTTAATTTTTTTATTCCTTTTTTGTTTATTCTGACTAGAAATATAATTTTATTTGTTTATATTTACTCTCTTACTAACAAAAAAAAAAAAAAAAATGAAACTTAATTAATTACTAAAAATTTAGTTTTTCTTTTCATGCTCTATATTTTATTTATTTAATTAATTAATTAATGTAACTACGCCGTATTTATTTATTTATAAATTTTTTAAAATTAAAATTAACAAAAAAAAATTGTTATTAATTATTAATTAATTATAATTTAAATATTTTTTAATTTTTTTTGGCTTCTCTTAGCTGTAGATTTACTTTTTTGGTTAAGTTAATAATATTTTATTTACTTAAAATTTACAATTTAATCTAATTAAATATAATTATTTATTATTTTGCATGTGAACGTTTTTGTTTTTCTGTCTGTTTGTTAATTAAAATTAAAAACAAAAACTGTGTAGTTATTGTTAATTAACAATTAAAAAAAAAACTTAGGAAAGTTTATGGATGTGTTTAAAAAAAATTGAAAAAAAAAGTGACTTATTTTTTATCATGCTTTGAAACCACTAATAATTTAGTAAAAACATAATTTCTTTTAATTTTATTTATTTTTGTTTCTGTTGCTTTATAATATTAAAGACTCTATGCTTAAACCCGGATTATAACAATTATTATAAAAATTATTCTTTTATATACATGGTATCGAATAATTTTCTACTTAACCTATAGTGTGTTCTGTCCTATTTTTTTTTTTTATATGAAATAATTTTTTATTTTTTTATTATTTCTTGCATTTTAATTAATTAATAAATAATAATAAAAAAAAAAAACAAATAAATAATTATTATACAATTTTAAGCAAAACAAATATTTGGATTGATAATTTTCTAACTATATGGTAGAGATAAGATAATTATTATGGGATAATATTATCGATAAAATAATTTTGCTGATAAAAAAAAGAAACAAACGAGGACAAATAGTTTCTTGTTTTTTTTTATGATTCCCACAATTTGTTAGATAAATTTATTTTAATCTTTTTGTCGAATGATTTAATTTTATATAATAATTAATTCTAATAATTATTTAATAATATTTTGATTAAAGGGATTACATTAATCCACTAGTAATCTCACTTAGAATCTACGTTTGTTTACTACTTTTTTTCTGATTATACTTTTAATAACTTTTAATAACAATGTACAAGTTTGTTTTACTTATTCATAAACTTTTTTATTTTTTAATAAATAAATATTTAATAATTAAAAACGATATTTCAAAAAAAAAAAATAGAAAAACAGAAAAAATTAAATTCCCCCTATTTCCGGAAAATTAAATCAAGTTGAAGATTAAAACTCACTTTGATTTGAAATTATGATTTCAGTTTTTCTTTAATCGCTGCTTCGTCTGTAATTAAACAAACAAAAATCTTTTATTAGTAATCAAAAATCAATTTTTTTTATTGTTAAAGGGATTCCAAATATGTTTTGTTAAGTTAAATTAAAATATTACCTGAAGCATTGTTTTTTGCGTTGGAGGACACCTCCTGTTAATAAGGTCTATTGGCATCTTTCGGTCTCTTCAACTGAACTTTCAGTCTTTTCATTCCAATCTGGAAACCGTTCATTGTCTGGATGGCTGCTTGTGCACTTCCATGATTATCAAATGACACAAAACCTGCAAACATTATTAAATAAATAAATAAAAAGTTAATTAATTTTAAGATTAAAAAAATATATATTTTTTCCAAATAACTTACCAAAACATTTACTCTGATTTGTTGCACGATCAATAAAAACTTTTGAACTAATTACATTGCCAAAGGGCAGGAACATTTGCATTAGTTCAGCATCACCAAACTCTTGCGGTAGATGATAAATAAATAAATTACAGCCCTCTGGACCAGAAATAGAACATCCTGGGAACATCAAATAATCTTTAAAGAATAAATTTAAAAGAGATACGTCAATATCATAGGCTTTTCAGGTTTACATTTTTATTTAATTATTTATTTAATTCAATAACTTTTTGAGCTACATTTTTTAATAAGAAATTTTCTTTTCTTTTTAATTTAATTAACAAAACATTTTTCTAATTACTTTATATTATTTTTGAATAAAACTTTTATATAACTTAAGAAATCTATTTAAATATATTTTTGTTCATACTAAAAATGACCAATTTACTAATTTAATGCACGTAGAAATATTATAATTGATAAGCAAAAATATTTATTTTAATATTTGTACAAATTAAAAAAATAAATAAAGCATATTAAATCAATTATTATATAATATAATAATTATATATATAATTATATATTATATATATATATATTATATATAATTATATCAATTAAACTACAAAAAACATATATTTACAATAAATATAAATAAATTAAAAATAAAAAACATAAACATTAAACATTAATTTAATTCAATAAATTGATAAAACATGCAAACAACAATAATCAATAGTACGATATTAATATTTTTGATTGAATTTAAAAAAAAATTTTTTTTTTGAAACAATTCATCGAATTGTTACTAATTAGTCATGAGTGAGTTATATTATTCAAAAAAAAAGAAAAACAAAAATGAAGAAATTTTACAAATTTCTTACCTTCTCTTTGAGATGGTGCTACAGCAGCCATTGGTGGAGGTATTCCTGGTGGAAATTGTCCATAAACGGTTGGATAGGCTGTATAAATAATTTACAATCAAAACAAATATACATCAACACCAACAATAATAATAAAAAAAAAATAAAAAACATTTAAATATTTGATAAAAAATCTTTTTTTGAAACACTGTATTGATCTTCTTGTGTATTATATTAAACACGGAAATTAATTTTAATTTCAATTAAGGGTTTGTTTGAAATAATTAAAAAAAATTATAGTGAAATACAACATCGACATAAACATTCATAATTTTTTATATGGATATAAAATAGATAATAAACAATAATTAATTAAATTAAATAAAAAAAGAAAACTTTCCAACAACAAGATAAACATCAACAAAATATGGATAGCGATTATCTATATTCTTTCACTAAAAAGTTACCAGAATGATGATCAGTAGTGTTAAACCGATTTATTTGTTATACGATAACAATCAAATAATTTTCTCTTCGATAACAATATAAATTTTATCCTAACATATTTTAACAATTAAACATTAAATTTGAGTTTTTTTTGTTTTAACAATTATTCAATTTTCTTAAGGGTTACACATAAACATATTGCTAACAACTATATAAACAAAATAATTGAAATATATATTTAATAAAAAAAGGGATGAACATAAGAACATTGAACATTTATTTAATAAATAAAAAAAAAAGAAAACAATTTGCATTTGAACGAATATATGATAAGCAAATGGATAGAATAATGTGACTTACCAACACCAGGATATGGTGGCATTCCTGGAAAGGGTGCATGTTGTAATGCTGCATCGCCGTTCGCAAGTCCTTGGGCGGGAATTGATAAATGTAGCGCATCTGTATATTTGGAATAAATTTTAATTCAGAATAAAAGATTTTTAAAGACGAGTGGAAATACTTACGTCCTGGATAAGTTTGAGGTATTCCATTTGTGTAGACACCATCAGTACCACCTGGTTGGCCGTTGGGTGTTTGCGCGGCCATATTAAATGTTGGCATTGTTGGTGACGGCAATGATGGCATCGCACCATTAACTGGTTGTCCAGAACCTTGCATTAAGAAATAATCAACTTAATTTTTTTAAGCAAAACAGCATATTTTTTATTTTCAAATGTATTTCTAATGTCGCTATGATAACCTTACCGTTTAGTGCGTGAGGTATTTGTGTTGCTAATGCAGCCATTGGATTGATGTACGTCCCTTGAGCGGTGGCCGCAGCCATAAGGGCAGCTTGCTGCTGCTAATTTTTTTAAAAGAGAAATATATTAGAACACTGATGGATAAAATAAAATGAATTTGTTTACCTGTGCATAGGCACCATATGCCCCAAATTGATTGAAGACATATGGATTTAATAAATTCATAGGTGCAGCCATTTGCTGCATTCGTCTAAGCTGCCTTTCTTTTTCAGTATCTGCAAATTTCACAACTAAGCTGGAAGAAGCTCCCTAGAATAAAAAATAATTTAGAAATTAATATTAAAAAAAAAAAAGGAAAAACTGTTGCTTTTGTGATAAATGATTATTTGCGTAAACAGATTTATTTTTAAGTTTAAGAATGATAAATGAAAAAATTAGTGGACGAATCAAGATTTTTTTCGAGTATTTCTTTGCTAAATATGCAACGATAAGTACGAATGAAAAAATCTTCAATCTATAATATGGAAGTGGAAATATTATAGAATCGACCTGTTGAGAAATACAAGAATATTTATTTGTTGAATGTTGCGTGTTTCTGTTGACATAATCTGTATTGTTATCCCGTGTTTACCGGTAAAAACATTAGGCATAGCGGAAATAATTGAATGAATTTGCTGAATTTGCTGAATTCGCCGATGCCATAACACACAGTTGTTGCAATAATTTGGTTAACAATTTTAAAATGTTTATTTGATAAATAAATTTCACACTCGACAAATTATGCATTATTTCCAATAATGCAGTGTAAGTAGGAAACGGAAGTTAGAAGTTTATTGCTATCCTATCATAATTGTTATTATTATCGCAATTACAATTTAAAAGTTTAAATTTATTTAATTTATTTATTTGTTTCCTTCCTGTTGCTGAAAGTACAATTTATTTATCCTTTTGAAGAAACAAACGGTGAAAAATGCATAGAAGGCTAAAATAACGAAGACGATGAAGTAGAAAAAAATCTCTAAGGATAGAAAATAATAAGATGGGATGTGTAGGTCTACTGGCAACAAGCGGCCTGTTGCATTTTGGAACGAGTCCAACGGGATTCTTGCATAAAACATATATAGTTCGGTGTGTCTTCTGCATGAATATAGTAGATAAACGGCGAAGATGCAACATTTGCGATGAAATGAAGAATAATACTCTTGTGTATACATTGGTTGAGTGTTTAAGTGGTGTATAGAGTCGTAATACAGTGGCACAGGCGAAGCTAGTGCATTGAGATGTTCATGGTGCTGTGAGAATTACAGATGCCAGCAAGGATTCACAGCAAGCCAAGTGAAGTTGAAAATAAATAGTGAAGAACATTGAGCACACGTTTTCATATAAATAAAAAAATTGTTTAATGTGCTTTGGCTTCTGTTTCGTCTTGCTTTTAGTGATGTGTATCGTCACGGAACAGCTTGCATTTAAGTTTATTTTTGTTATTTATCACGTATTGTTGAACTGGTGCCATATGACTTGGATGCAGATAGGAGTGGGCTCTAGGAATATATGGTTCAAAGTGAATTTCTCTAAACACAATGTACTAATACTCACTTGAATTGTATCTTGAACAATCAAATCAATAACAACAGTAATATGTGCAATTAAATTAAAGGCATTATTGCATAGTTTTGCGTTATTATGCCAGAATATATATTTTTGAAATATTCAAGTATAAAATATTAACAAAAAATTGTTGAAAACATTTTTCCTGTTCTGAATATTAAATAAATCGTTTTGTTGAAATCGTAACAATAATGTTAAAGAATAAAATTTATATATGCTATCAACACCAAAATGCAACAGGCTTACAATAAACTGGCAAACTTCCATAAAAGTGTCAACGAATAAAATTAAATCCATTACTGAATTTATTTGCCACAGTATCGTTCGCCTTTTAACTTTTCTCATTTTTCAAACAAATTATAAAATTGAAATTAATAGTTTGAATCGTTTTAAAATAGACTCACAATTACCATTATTAGCGTATTATGATTTTGTTAATAAAACATATTTTTTAGATCAAATCTTACGCCAAGTTTGTATACAATTGTATATAGATTTAGACTATATAACCCTTGATAAAAATCAGTTAATCATACTAAAACTTTTTTTAGACTGTGGCATTTTGTCATTGGAAATCATTGAAGTTTGACTAATGATTGAATATTTTTATAAAATTATATTGCAGTATGAAAACAAAGAATGAAACAACGTTATGTTAATTAAATAAATTCAATTGGATAGTATTGTTTTTAGTTGGTAAATTAAAATTTCAAATTTATTTCGCGTTTATTTTTGCTATTTATATTAGCGAGTAACAACATCCCAATGGATTTTATTTATTTATGTCAATTCGTTAATTTTGAATAAAAAATTTCTATTTTTTTTTTACTAAATTATTGATTTTTTGTACTTGGTATTTTACATTTCATTTAAATTTGAATCAATTTTCTGTCTTTTATTTTGGTTATAAATTTACAAAAAAAAAATTGAATCAACTTTGTATAAAATATTCAATTTTAAGATTTTGCCAAATATAGAAATGTCTGTTAATTTCAATTTGGAAATTTAAAAAAAATGATGATCAGCATTTAGTCGTTGATATGAGCAGTGGCAGTATATCGTACACGATGGTTGTTTCATTTATTTATAGAAGAAAATGTAAAAATATGCTGAGAAAACTTAGGGAAAAATACATAAATTATAAAATTTATGGAAATTCTCTTTAATTTATGCTTCGGCAAATACATTTTTATTTAAAAAAGAATATACGCCGTTTGCTGAGACATATTCATGAATATTCATAAGCTGTAAGTTTCTAGTTTTATTTTTCTTTAGATATTGGACCGCTTGTACAACTTACTCATTTTATCCTACATTAAAACATCATAGCAAAAAAAATTCTTTCTTTTATATATTGTTGTCACATCATCTTAGATTCAGTTTTTCATTTGGAAATTTATTATTTTGCTGCTCATATTTTTTGTATTCAAACTACTGATGTCAACAAATATTTTCTGTGTATTAAAGTATTTAGATGAAAAAAAATTATTTTAAATTTTAACTGCTGTTTGATTGTGTAAAGTGAATTATTTTTACAATGAATTACAATAAAATTTATAAATCAACGAGCGAAATGAGCAATTGAATATTTATTAGCGAATTATGATTAAAGCTTTGGGTCAAATATTTACTTTATGAAAATCAACAAAATCATTGAACGCTATTGATCGCCAGCAAATATTGGCAATCGTAATATACCTTATACTACAGCATTACGCATTTCACCTTTTCAATTTTAAAAATCTACAAAAATTATGATTGCATGATTAAAATAAAATTCACAATATATACGAGAAAATTAAATATTTTCTTGAGTAATAAAAATATTTTTTTTTATGTCTCGATGACTGTACATCTACGTTCATACCCTGAATACATAATTTTTTGTTAAATACAAATGAACAATTATTGAATAAATTTTCCGGCAAATTCAATGGTTTTATTTTTATTACAAACATGCAATTAAAACAATAATATTCATTTTGTGTGTGTGTTTTTACAGTAAACTCAGTAAAAGATATAGGGAGGTTAAGAAAAAGATTTCCTTAAATTGCTACAAAATTTAATGATGTATAAATATTGCATAATTTTATCATCTGCATTGCATGGCTCACATATTTTTCCTTTATTAAACCATATTATATTAAATATATTATGTATATTTATGTAATAAAACGAAGGTTAAAAAGCATATATATATATATATGTAATGTTATGTTCAAATGCGAGAATTTAAAGAATTATATGAAGTGTATCGGCATTTTTATCTACAATTTTTTATTCATGCAAAAATACTTTTTAAATTGCATTATACATTTGATGACATTTATAAAAGAAAATTTTATATTTTTTTTTCTCTCAACAATATTCTACAATCAATTTTATGTTTCACTTAAATTGGGTATATCGAAGAGTGAAATGAAAAAAAATTTAAAGGTGAAAATTATATATATATAACGTAGAAATTTAACAGTTTTTGGTTACATTTATCTTATAGTAAATTTACTATATATCAACGAATAAATTTATGCTAAAAGCCCAAATAACTGTGTACCACAGAGTTACATATAAATGTCAAAAGCATACATCTTTATGTATTTCGTATGTTTTAAAAGCAAAAGTTTTTTTTCCGTTTTATGTTCTCGAAGTGCGTAATAAAATATCAAAACGAATTTTCAACTGTCAACATTAAATGAAATTAAAGAAAAATAAAATGAAAATGTATGAAAATAAGAATAAAACCGAAAATAAATAATAAAAATAAAAAAAGAAAAAAATGACGCGCTTTACAAATTTGCATAAATATAATAAAGTTTGGTGTTTCATTTTAAAATTCAAATTGACTTTAGATTTTTCTTTTACCACAATTTATTTCTCTTTATAATGGTATTTTTTTTTTTGTTTGCTTTTTTAACAGGTGTAAAAGTGTAATAAAGAGTAAAACTCACCGGCATAGTTTGACTTCCGTGCAGACTTGTTATCGCTGCTTGGGCCTCCTGATGAGAACTAAACTTCACAAAAGCACAACCTGAAAGAAATGCAAATAATTTTTTTTTTATTTATTTTTCATTGTAATACGGTGACTATTTAATATAAAAGCATACAAAAAGAATTCATAGCAATATAATTAACACAATTTCTTTCGTTTTATTATTATTATTTTTTTATTTTACTCTTTATGTTAAATAATCACTTGGCGAAAGGACGGTTAAACAATAACAGCACAAAGGAAAAAAAAATTACACAATCATCAAAGACAAATATTTGTTCATGACTTTATGTTCATTAAGCAAAAAAAAAATACTCCGTGGCTTGTGCGTCCAAAGCTTTTTCAAGTTAAATCATTTTCTTTGTTTGCTTGGCGAAATAATTTCTGGTAACAAGAAAAAAAAAATTTGTTTTAATGTACAAAAATGGTTAACAACTGAATACCTCGTAGTACACCAATGAATTTATAATTTTTTTTGCTCTTTTCTTGTTTATTTTGTTTTGATAAATAACTTAATTAATTTAATTACAAAAAAAAAATGTAGGCATTAAAGTTTATTGCTTAGCAAATTGTTTGCAATTAAAAATTTAATAATTTTCTTTACAAACAACAACAGGTTTTGGTTTTTTCTCCATTTTCAACTTTCTTCCATAATTAGGTGTACGTTAAATGAGAGAAATTATTCCTTATTATGTTGCATAATATATTTAATTACATTTCACGGATATGAATAATAAAATCCAGTTCATGTGTTACAAAAATTTTATTCTTATGAAACAACAAAAACCATCAATTGTTTGCTTAATCAATGATAATGTCGTTTTTATCGCCGTCAATTTATATCATTTTCCCATTGTATAACGAAAATAAATAGAAGTCACACAAAAAAAAAAGAATTGATAATAGAAGGGACAAGACAATATTTATTTACAGATTATGAGCAAATATTTGTCGACGTCATTGATATTACCATTGATTATCCTTATAGTTTTCCTTATTATTATATAAAATCAATTTTTTTGGGTTTTTTTTTTATTTTAAATTGAGGAAAGGATTTGCGTGTTAACATTGGAAATGACCATAAGAAATATACGGAATGAATTTTGTATTGAAAAGAAAATTGTCCTCAATGTATGTTCTTATAATCGGAAATAATCAATAGAGTAAAACATGCATATATTCATTGGTTGGATCAGTAAGGGATCAAAAAAGAAAAATGTATAAGGATTATTATATAAATTGGATATTTACATGTATTAAATGTTCATGTTTGTTGTTTTGATTAAAGAATCACAAAATCTATGTACAAAGCAAACCAGAATAGAAAAAAATAAAAAATACTCTAAATTGAATAACATGCGTGCGTTTCTTGGCCTCAATACAGTCAAGAGCCCTTATGTTGAGTGATTTTAAGCATTAATTACTTTCAAGAAATCATATTAAACATTTAATTATTATTTCCATAATGGAAATGGTATATATTTGAGAAGTGGCAGTCACTTGAATTTTTAAATTAAAATAAAAAAAAAAAAATAATAATAGGAAAAAAAAAGTTTGCAATTAGTCCAAGTGTAAAATATTCAAGATAAAATTGATTTTCATTAATTATCAGAAATATTTTCATTTATTTTGCAATTAAATTTTGTTTTATTAGAATTTTTGGGAAGGTCATAAACTCTATTTGTACAGAGTTCACATATTGAAATGTTATTTGTTGTCATTAAACTTAGAAACCCTCAAATTAATTTATATCGTTTGAAGAAAACGTCGGTCATACGATGTGACAACTTTATAATAACCCTTTCCACCAAAACGATGATGTCTAATTTAAATTTGAGTACATTATGTAATCATTTAGAATTCTTCAGAGTAGAATTTGCCATGAAATTATTCTTCGTTGAATAATATCAAGTATAATCATTAGAATAATTGGAAAGAAACTCCAACGATTATTTTATCACATTATTCAGAAAAACATCTTCACTTGCATTTGTTAAAATTGTCACGATACTAATAATAATTATCAAGGTTAAATAAAATTTAAATAATTGATTTAATGTTTAAAATCCTTCACTAAAGTAAAGTCCTTGATATGTTATTTCAGTATTAAGTTTAAACATTTCCAGTATTGTATTATAAAATAAATTATTCTATGACAATTTAAAGCTGTTTAAGTTATAGCTTTCCTAAAGCACAACAATTTGCCAAAAAATAAAAATAAAATACACAGAAGATAGGTAATTGAATATATTTTGTAAAAAGCAAAAAAAAAATTGTGGCTTAAGACTGGTTAGAGGAATTTATTAAAACGTAGCTACCTTACGTTTGCTGTTTGGAGTTATGCCGAAACAAAACATTGAAATAGAAATAACTTCTGATATTACGCTGTCACAATTCAAGAAGGAAAAAAAAAGTTTTACAACAATAAATGCGTAGGCAGTGTAAGGATTTACATGTTTTGTCTAAAAAAAAAGGAGGTATATGCGCGCATTAAAGATAAGACGAAAAAGCAAGGTATTCAGATATATGAAAGATCTAAAATGAAATTATAGAGAATTTTCTACATTTTTACCATTCACCTCCGTCTTTCATTCTTTTCTTTATTTATTTTATACGTCTTCTGTGATAAAATTATCATTTTTATTTGTGTTTTCGGCTGTAAAAAGGATTTCCTTATAAATTTTATTTTCCTATATATATAAAAAAAACGTTTGCAAATTTTCTTGTTATAAAAATAAAAAAGAAGCAAAATATTCCCAACTAAAAAAAGAAATCAATTTAACAACAATATGGCATTTTGTGTAGTCTTTTACGAAGTTTTCTTTTTCGAGATTATTAAGTTTTCTCTTCTAAATGATAATGAAAATTTATTTTAAAATATAAATAAAAAAAAAGAAAAGATTTTATGCTTCAATTATTATCATCGTCATTTGTGGTGAAACAAAAAAAAAAATTCTTTTCTATTGTTTTTCAAATGACTTTAATAAATTTGTCGGATAATCCACCAAATTAAGACACAGTAAAATAGCTGCGTCATGATTTTAAGTGCGGTCGTCTTTGTTGGTCGTATTATCTATAACAATATTTGTTTAGTTAATAGTCTTAGCATTTATAAGAAAGCAAACAAACATAAAAAAAGCGAATTAAGTGTTTTATTTAAGAACAATTGAAATAAAAAAAAAAAACAGGATAAACTTATGATTTATGTAATTACTTCTGCAGCTGAATGAATGTGCAAATGTGTGATTAGATTATATCATTTAAACACAAAACGGTTGTAAAAGCGATTTTTCTTTAAGAATTTATTCAACCGCGTATTAATGATGTAAACAGTCCTTCGTATCGCATTATAAAAATGTTACATGCACTTTTATTCTTAAAATTAAATATTGTCGATTTTGCATTATAATAATAAGTAAAAATGTTTATCCATTTGTGATTTTGCAAAAGGAATCCTTTTTTCTTAACAAAATAAATAAATATTAAAAAAAAAACGAAAAACCATACAATTGAAGTCAACGAACCAAAGACGACAAAATAACAAAAAAAAAAAATAAATAAAATAAAATAATGAAAAATAAAAATTGCCAGTCGGTTTTATTTTATTTTGCATATATAAAGTTTATCCCTTGTGTCTATTTTGAAACATTAAAAAAAAAAAAAATTAAAGGAAAGGAAAATATAAAAGGGAATATAAATGCTTTATTCTATGGTTCTCTCTTCCAATTACTTGCCTTGTTCTATAATCCCTAAGGCAATTCAATTTGATGATAGTCGAATAGATAATGTCATATTCACCGACAAAAGAAAGGAAATCATCATTTATTTGCCATTTGGCTGACCAATACAAAAAAAAATTCAGTCACACAAAAATACATTTTTATGCAGCCAGTTCATATCCAGCTTAAATATTGAATTTTTTCTTCTTCTATATGATCCGCTACAATCAGCAATTAAAGCTTGTTATAAATTTACTTGAAATATAGTTTTTAATATTTTATGTTTACAAAAGCTTCAGAAACCACTTAGATATATCATCAGTATCATCAAATTACAATCATAAATGAAATGGGGGTTGTTTTTAAAACAGCAAAGGTTTTCTCGATTGGATTTATGTTGGATCTTTTAACTTTCTATTCAAACAAATAAGCTTTAAATTTATAATTTTACTAAATTCAGACGTTTTTTATTTTTAGCAAGAAAACTATATTAGCAACATTCTAATTTAAGGGTCGACTTTTCAAAAATAATTTTTTTCTTGAATTTTAATACGAAAAGCAATTTAGGACAATTAAGATAAATCTCTGATATATTTTGCCGTAAGCGACGGGACGTGTCAAAAAAAACAACTTTTTGGTATCCTGCTTTGTTTACAAATGACAAGCAAAGATGTAGCTGACTGGATTTTATTAAAATCAACTTTTGAAATAATCACAAAAAAAAGCTCAATGAAATTTAAATAAAGTTTTTAAGCAATTTAAGTAATTTATTAATTTTACTGTTGTATATATTTTCCTTGTGTAAACATCGAATACATTTTTAAAGCTATCGTCATAACTTGTATAATAAAAAAACGAAGAAGAAAACTCAACAATGCAGAAAACTCTCCTCTGTTTATTTTCTCGACTCTGTTTCTTATGTTTGTTCGTTTTTTTTTATATATATTTTATCACATAATGACGTAAAGTAAATAACAATATTTCATTTCAATCGATTATTAAAGAAAAAAAGTAAAAAATAGAAACCGAAAGAAAAGTTATCATAAGCAAACAATAAAAATAATGTTATTTGCTGCTTATAACAAAGTGAAAATTTAAGTTAGTAGCATGGAAAAACTACCACCTACATAATAAATATTTTTCTAATAAATATATGGACGCATTATGTTGTTTTCTTGCTTTCTTTTTCTATTTATTCGGATATTTTATATAGGGCATTGGATGAAAACTTATTTGAATTTTTAATAATAAAAAAGAAAACTGAAAAGAAAAAACAGAAAGCATTAGGGGAACCCATTTGAATGGACATTGAAAAATAATAGCCAATTGTTTCCGTTTTGACTAAAAATAAATGAAGTGAACTAGAAATAACATGCAGAAAAAAAAAACTTCCCAGCAGATATTATATGCTGCAGCATCGCAAAATGAATATTCAATAATTGATTCAAAAGATTTTTTTTTTAAAGTTCTGTTGTTTCCTCAATAAAACCAATCAAAATATTTTCATATTTTATGTTTTTACTAAGTGAAATAGGTGGAATAAAAACTTTAAAGTTGAAAGTAGCAAAATAAAAATCTCCCAACATTATTTAAGTGTAAAGGGTTCACTCTTAATTTTATTACATAACATTTCCTTTTTATTTACGGCCATAATATTGACCTTAATTATTATTAATTCAATTTTAAGTGACATTTTATATAGAATATTGATGAAGGTACAACATTATTGGGACATTTTGGTTCATTTAATTAATTTATGTATTTAAAGTAGAATTTCTATATTATTTCTCTGTTTTAAAAGCAATTTTCCATCGAAATTTTAAATTTCATTATTTATCGATAAATGATTAGCACAATTAAAGCAACAAAAAAAAAAAAATAATTATGAGAAATTTAAAATAATAAAAAACGACAAGACAACGCCCTTTACTTGGAAGTAACTTTCATTTATTAATTTTCCTCTTTCATATGACAAATAAAGTTTATTTTGTCATTTAAGCGTTGTTATAAGACAATCTAGACGTTTGTTTTGTTATTTTTTTATTTTCGTTAATTTTATATTTCAGAATGTCATGAACAATTTGCTGTAATATACAAGAAAAAAAAAACAGAAGTTTTTTTTCCCCTTTATTTTTATTTTCCAAGTTAAAACTCTCTTTATTTTTCAATGTTTTTCTATTGTATCATGTAACAACAGATAAATGTAATTAAATTCTACTTTGAAGAAAATTGTTTCAGTTATAATAGGATTTTTATTACTACTTTTCACCTTATGATAAACTTTCTTTGGTTAATTTTTATTCAATTTTTGTTTTGTTTTCATTATTATTGGGAAAACGAATGTTTGTTAAAATCTTCTAAAATAATTACAACTAATTAATAATTTCGTTAGAATGTCGTAAGTATTTTGTCATTTATTTACAATGCATAATACATAATGTATAATTAAATAGATTTCTATGTTTATATAATACAAATGTTACAATTTTGTGATAAAATGATTTTTCAAATAAATAGCAACACAACATTTAAATAACATATGTAATATAATACATACATAATCTTATTTATAATCCATACATAAATAATAATAATTTTAATGATTATAAATAAATTTTGGATTATAGATACGATGTTGTTGAATGTGTTTGGGGTTGTTAACCAGGTAAAATTTTTGATTTGAATTAAAACGGAATAATTAATTAGAAAATATTTTAATATAGAAACTAATAATTAAATGTTAAGGTTTTTAAGTATAATTCTATTTTACCTTCTATTACCTATTATTTTGGCTTTATTGAAAAATTAATTAAATTAGTGTACAAATATTTGTACGTGAATTTTACTATTAAATTCAATATAGAAATATAGAAAAAGAGATTAAAATTCAATAAAATTGTATTATTAGGGAATTTAATGCTTGCATAACATGTTACTGAGGTGGTTCTATTGAAATAAAATTACCTCACGTATGTTTTTATATTAACAACATACATCCCGCTGTACAAATAAATAAACTCAAATTCGTAGATCAATAAAGTAAATTGAAGCTTAAAATTACTATTTCGATACAAACAAAAAAACTTTTTGTTGAAATTATATCAAACGAGACAAACTAAAACGAAGCTATCTAAACGTTAAAAGTCATTTCGAAATAAAATTAAATTATAGGAGGATTTCACAAATTTTTCTACCTTTTCAACATTTCCCACCAATAAAAACCTTTAAAATCAAATAATCACAGAAAAACATTTTTTTTTTATTTATCTTTTCTCAGCTAGATGAGCTTTATGTTGTTTTTCTTTGAGTTACTTACTTTTGCCATTGTTGTTTGTTAGAAAAGAAAAAAAAGGGAAAAATGCAAACTTTAAAAACAATATTGTGAATCGTACAAGATTGTAAACATTAACAATACAAAGGTAATAATAATAAAACTTTGGTCATATGTAGAGCAAGTAGAAAAGCTAAGATAAAAGAAATAAGGAAAATAGATGCGAATATTCATAGACAATAAAAAATGGGGTAATGTATTTTGGGGTGTATAATTGTCTGTTCACAGCACATTATTCTAATAGATTTGGTTTATTCAACAAATAGATATATGGATTGGATTGTATAAAAATAAAATAATAAAATTTCCGTTGTTTTATTTTTGTGTAACCATAAAACTTCATATTTGTCGTCTGTATTTTCTTAAAAGAAAATATTTTCAAAAAAAGTTTTTCATGTAAACATTCTTTTTTTTTTTTTTTTTGTATAAACTTTTGGTTCAATTTCTCTTGTTCTTTTGATGTGAATAAAGCAGAAATAAACAGTTAAAAACAATATTATTTAACTTTTTATGTTGTTATGACTCCGATGGTCATCGACACAGATTCGCTTTGGACGTCAATATATGACGTCAACACAAGTAATTTTGATGTTTTTCTGATTTTTCTATATTCAAATTTAATTTTGGACAAAGTTGTTATGGCGCCACAAAAATATCAATATTGATATAAGATAAAAAAAATGTTGGCGTAATATTGTTTATGCATAACAATAAGGAAATGCAATGGAAGCTGTAAACATAATTATGCATTAAACAAAAATTTATTTATGAAAGAGAATTTAATGTTTACAAAAATAAAAAGTGAAAATTAAATAATAAAAACGAACAAACGTTAAAAAAAAAGAAGAAGTAAATTGAAAATACATCCAATTAGTATATTTGATAGCTAGAAGGCTTTTATAACATAAACGTAGCCCCTCATTATTCCAACGACAATACATTGCTATCCTGAGGCACTGCACCAATGCAAGGCAATGATCTTTAACAAATAAAATAATGTCGGAAAACATTCATTTAGTAAAAAAAAAATATTCTTTTGATGCTCTCTTTATTTCAGCAGACGACTTTTAACAAAAAAAAAATGCGAAAATTAAGCTCATAAACTAAAAACAAAGGGAACATACAAGGAAACGAAACATTTTTTTTTTTTGTAACATTTAGAATCGATTTACAAACATAAACATGTTGCGATAAGAATATTTAATGTGAAAAATGAAACATTATCCACGGCTTCAAAATTCACAATAGACTTGATCTGTGTCACCAAAATCATGAAAATTATCATTGAAATTATATTACCCAAACAAAGAATGCAAAATTCAAAAAATGGACGAGACGAAATAATTTAATTGGTGTAAAAATAGCATTGAGATCCATGTAATTGGTGTCATCGACCATTTGTCGCCTAATAGTCTTTCTGTATCAACATAAAATGTTTCTACGAATTTTTTTTCTTTATATATATATATATATATATATGAATATTGCCGGCAAATTTGTGGGTGGTACACATTTATTACATTATCAATTTATATAACCAACTCTCATCGTTTATTCTGTGTCATCCTATAAAAACCATACACCAAAAAAAAAAAAAAAATAGAAAACAATCGCGTTATAACTCGATAAAAGAAAAGCAGCTCGTAGCATAATATATATTCGGTCGATAACAAAAAGAAAGATGAAACCTACTCTAGTTCACCCTATATTAAAGCTGATAAAGAAGAAAAAAAAAACTCTATGAATGAGGTGAATGCCCGTTAAATTTATACAGTCTTACTGACTCTAATTTTCTTGTAAATTTCTTTGATTTTTGTATCTTTAATTTGCCTCTGCATACATTTTTATATAAAATAACTAAAAGTAGGTTAAAAAAAAATAAATAAATAATAAAGAGATTCTGTTAAAAAACAAAGAGGCGGATTTTTCTTGTATCAACAAAGCAACTATGATTATTTAATGTGATGTCAATGTCAGTGTATAATTAAATGTAAACGTTAAAAATGATAAGTGATATGTTTGGATAATTATTAATATTTTAGATAGATCTTCGGTTAATTCTTTTTTATTTTTTTGGCAGATAAAACTCACCCTTACTGGCACCGTCTGGTCCTCGTAAAATTGTACACTCTTCAAGACTTCCAAATGGTGTAAACAATTGTCTTACATCTTCTTCTGTCTGCTGTTTGCTTAGCATACCAACAAAAAGTTTTCTGTCTGTTTATGTATTTTGTATCATTTTTTTACAAAATAATTTTTATAATTTGACATTGAAAACAGCATCCATACAATAAATGATACAGAGTTATTATTGCCACAATAATTAATAGCAATTTAATAAGAGAAAAATTGATTGTTGATTGTTGAAATGTTGTGTGGTGTAATTTTTTTTTTTGTATGATGTTCATGTGGTTTGTTAAAATTTTTAATTCAATTATTATTTTTATTAATATTATTCAAATTTTTTTTTTTATTTAATTTTGTTGGTTGTTGGTAGTGGCATGAAGTAATCACCCCGACAATACACCAAAGATTGACACGAACGTTTACATACGGGACACACGACATAAAAAAGGAAAGAAAGAAAATAAAAAAATTCGTTAATAATCATCAAATTGGTAAATAAAAAAAAATAAATAAAACAAAAAATAAAATAAAAAAATCATAAATTTGTTTTCAATAATAATTTTGAAATTAGCAAAAAAAAAAATAAATAAATAAATTAAATAAATATATATATATATATATAGATAAATAAATATATTAAAATTATACAGCAAACAGATTTTGTACACCAATAATTTATTTTGTAAATAAACTTGTGCCGGATAAAATAATAATCAAATAAATTGATTTAAATTTTTATTAGACACAAGTTTATAGTTTTTTTTTTTCTTAATTAATAAATTTTTAATATATATAATTTAAAAAATAATAAACTTATAACAAGAAAAAAAAAAAAGAAATAATAAGAAGAGTTTTAAAATCAATATTTAATAACAACAACATAAACAACAGCTTGGTGCTTTTAATAATTCTTTTTTTTTTTTTTAATACGTTTACAACATTGATATAAATTAAATGTTAAATCATTATCGTGTTTTTCTGTTTATTTATTATTCATTATTCCTAATGTATCGGGGTTACATTATGCAACCCTTTTGATAATTCACAAAACAATTATTGTTTTTATTTTTTAAATACATATTATTAGGATGAAATTGACGAGTATCTTGTTTAATTATATAAAAAAAAAAAAAATTAACTTTAAAACACATTCAATAACATTTATTCATTTGTAAATCACACAATACAACCAAAACCACCATTGAATAAATTACAAATAAAACTCATTATAATAAATATTGACTATATAAAGTATTATGGGAAGCTTTTAGGATAAAACTCATAAACATTGTAATGCAGAAAGAAAAAAAAAAGTCTGTCGTTGTCACTTTCATATCTTTTATACTTGTATCTGTCACATTCATTTTGAATCTTATTTTACCAGCAAGGAATAATAACGATAATAACAATAATGTGATAAAAGAAAAATGTCTATGGAAAATTTTATTCGATAATATTCAATATAAAAAAAAATGTAACATTATTTTTATGATCATCGCGAACGCGCGCGCTTAGAATAATATACTCAAAGCTAAAAAAAAAAACGAAAATGAAAACGTAAATGCTGTGTCCTACTATATTAGAAGGCAAAATAGGAAAACGTGCAGCAATGATAAACAACATAGTCGATGACAGGATTGATGGCGTTGTGGTATTATCGATTTGACAAGAATATCAATATACTGGATTGAAAATTGGTTGGAAGTAGGGTGCCAACTGATCATTTTTATTACTTAAAAAAAAAGAGTGAAAATATTCTATTTTTGTTATTTGAACATCTCATAAAACATAAAAGTTAATATGCGCACCCAACCAATATACAAGGAAATATGAGATCTTGACGACTGTTCGTTGCGTGCATTGAATTTAAAAAGAAACTCGTGGTCACAGTGTTCTCACGCATATAAAACCAAGTAAAAAAAAAACAAAATAAAGATAAAAGTAAGCAGCTTTTTAGTATATAGATTATTTATGATGGAGTTCATAAATGTGGTTCTGCGGTCACCAACTACACACTACTTTTCTATTCTTTTCGCTTTTTTTTTTTTTTTTCTTCTGTGGTTTTGTTTTTATGTTTTAGGTGACAGCCTTCCAATGGGTCATAAATCGAAAATGGTGTTGATAAGCCACATACCACAAACCGGAGTAATAGTTGGAGGAAGTAGATATTCATACAATATTTGGTGATAATGGACCTAAACCAATTTTATGAATATTTTCGTTAAAGTTTTTGTTTTTTTTTCTTCTGTTTTTCTTTTTGACCTAAAATATCAGTAAGAGGCGTTCAATTTTATATAAGTATGATGCTGGGTTTTTTTTTCTGTTTAAAATGGCATAAAGAGCAGAATACTATGGCTCATTGCAAGGCCAGTAAACATATTAGGGTCAATCCCGATATTTCGAGTTAAGGTCTTAACAAAGTAAACAATAAGCTCTTATTCATCTTTTTGTTTTAACTAGTTAGATGAACTTTGTTTAAAGTATATTTTTTTAATCCTTCTTTTTTATGGAAGCTAAATTATCCGTTTCCAAAAATTAAATCAAATAAAAAAAAGAAAGGCTTTACGAAGAATTTTTTATTAAAATATAAAATATTGAACCATGGAAAATGTTTTTGTAGATTTTCGTTTTAGTTGAATTGGTTGGTTAAACTAAAAACCAGAAATAATATACCTAGAGGAAGGAATAAAAAAAAAACTTTTAACGAGGCCAAGCAATGAAATTATATTTTAAAGCATTGGAAAAATGAATTGAAAATAAAAAGAAGGAAGAAATGAGAACATTTGATATAAATGCTGGTTGTCCCTGATAAAAAACGTTTATAAAGTTAGGTGAGTCAAACACAAAATTCAAGTTTACGAGTTCGCTCGTTAGCTGTGTGCAGAGGTTATGTCTGAGTATTAGCCTGGAGGTTTGATTCTGTTATAGAAAGATGCCTATTGATTTTTGTGCCACCCGCGTTAACAAAAAAAAAAAAAATATATTTCAAATATAATACAAAAACCGAACACATAGAATGGGAATGTTTGAATAGAAAACGAGATTTTTTTACGCACTGAAAATGGACCAGCCCTCTATTTAAAGAGGATATTTTGTGTTTTTTTATTCTTGTGTGTGCACAATTTTTCTTTTATCTTATATTCATTTTAGGTTTCTTCAACTGATTTCACTTCATCTGTAGCCAGTTACCCTCAGAAATTGCCAAGCATTCAGTTGGGCTATTTGCTCATTAACGATCGATTTATATTTTTTTTTTCTCCTCTACTTTTAATTTCATCTCATTCACCAGCACAACAAACAAGGCTTACACAATAAACAGAAAATCACACAAAGTTTCTTTCATTCATTCATACATTTGACATCAAACATATAAACATTTAGGGCATTTAATTTTCGTTTCTTTTCTTTTTAATATAAATTTTGTGATTCTATACAATTTCCTTCGGTTTTATCTTTTTTTTTCCCTTTTGGCATTTTGTTATTATTCTTTATATTTTAATTTAAGGTCAAGTAGTTATAATTAATGATTAATAATCAACAATAAATTAAAAAACATTAAACAACAAACAAAACATACATGTACTTACCCCACACATTTATCTTTTTTTTTTAATAATAACATTTAAATAAAAATTTACAGATTTTTCCTCATTTTTATGTAATTCTGTTCATTTTTTTTTTTTTGGTAATAATTTTGAAACAAATAAAACATTAAACATAATACTAATAAAATTGTTGGATTGATTTAAAAAAAAAAAAATATTTTATACATTGAAACAACGACTAGCAGCTATATTTATAGAAATAGTGAGCTGATATCACAATATCGAATAAACAAGAATAAATGACAATAAAAAAACAACAATAAATAAAACATAAAATGATTTAACTAAAAAAAAATAAATAAATAACGCACTACATCAAAGACAACAACTTATAAATCACGAACAGGTATAATAATAATAATTAATTAAAAAAAAAAAAAAAATCAAAAAAAGGTAAAACAAAAACCAAAAGACAACAATTAAAATCCTCCTCTTTAAATGTGATACAGTTATAGTCGGTTATTTAAATTTTTCGTTTAAATTTATATTTTGTGTGCAGGCATTATTATAGCCAATGATTAAATAATTTAAATATTTTTTTAGAGACAATACAACTGTATCACATTGAACGAGGTTGATCGCATATTAACAAAACGATCAAAGACTCATAATTTTCTCTTACTTCTAAATCTTTTGGTGTGGAAGCTGTGAACTTTTTTTTTTTTAATATTCGCTGCTAAATATGTTTTTTTTTTTTCTTTTTAAGGTAATATTCAGTTGCTTATTAATTGCTTATATTACCCAAATAATAAAAAAAAAATGTATTATTCAGGAACTTAATTTAATTAATGTCGAATTTTTTTGTGTTTGAAAAAAAAAAATTTAATTTCTTTTTGTGTTGCTTTGTTGATTAGATATGAAAATGTAAATTTTCGCTCTTTAATTTTTTTTTTTTTTTTAATTTAATTTAATTATTCATGATAAATGAAAAATTATTAAATTATGTAACCAAAAAAAAAAAGAAATAAAAAATCGAAAGGAAAATGCTAATGTTGTTGGTTGATTATGTTGTTATTGTTGATCATTTTTTTACAGCCATTCGAGGTAATTGATGGTTCAATTAGCGTCATCGATGTCATGATAACTAAGTCTGTAATAGACATTATTTAAATTAAATAATAATATTTAACGTATTTAAACCATAAATAAAATGTACAAAAAAAAAAAATAAATAAAATATTAGGGAGCAATAATCATAATAATAATAAAATAAAATAATAATCAAATTTTCCTATAATCCTGTAATAAATTTAGCAAGTGATCAGTACAGTTTAAAAAATCTCTTTCACCTGTAAAAAAATATTTTTTTTTTTTGTATAAATTCAATTTATAAAATATAATTAATAGCAATTTCAGTGGAAACATGTTGTCAAAATAAAATAGAAAATAAAAATAAAAAAGTTATAAGAGAAAGTAAATTGACGGTTTCAACGGACGTGCCTATTTAATACCGAAATTAGAACACCGGCTTTGACTCGTTTCAATTGAAATTAGTTGAATAAAGTCAAAGGCACGTATGAAGTTAAAGTTTAATATTACTGCCCATACATTTCTTCTAATGTCTGTAATATAACGTTGAATTTCGGTTTAAACCGAATTTTGTAAACCAAAGAAAAGAAAACGACACAGAAAAAGCACAGCAAAATTTTCCAAACAATTGGAAACACGTTTCAATGGGTTAAAATAGTAGCAAAAAAAAAAAAAGACATCGTGAAATTAATTTCACATCAATAAAAAACACAAAAAAAAAAAAAATATAACCAAAATCTGTAATTTTAATTTTTAATTTATCCAAAATTATTATTATAATGAGACACGTAAAGCTTTTAATATTTTCACGTTAAAATTCAATTTATTATTAATAACACCACACCCTTTCTTAAGTTACATTACGGTACAAGTTATGAAAATAAGGTGTTAAAATACCGTCAAACAAATAAATAGTAAGATGATCTTGCTGTTATATAAAGTGAAGATTTAACACGACAATCACTTTTATTAATTTTAATACTTGTGTTAAGATTTGTAATAAGATATTAGTGAAAATCATTTCAACAATGACACATAATTGATGTTTTTCTGTCCTGAACGACAGTGAAAATACAAATCACTAAACTCTAAAAACTAAAGTAAAAAAAAAAATAAATAAATTATCACACCGGTACAGTGCATACTTGAATGTCATATACACATAGGATAATTTATTTAATATACATTTTAAGTAAACTCTAGTAAAGCTCACTCACAACGGAAAGTCATTTCTTTTTGTTGTATTATTCGGGTGGAAATGCGATGTCAGCATTGATGGTCGACATTTTCAAGATAATATTTTATTATTACACCATTAATATTAATACTATTTGACTTGTTGTTTAGCTTCCGTCTAAGTAAAAACGTTTTATTACCACAATACAACGAACTTTCAAATAATATTTAAAGAAAACTTTTAAATCATTTCGTATTTCTTATTCTTCGACATGATTCGTTTGTTCATTAGAACAAATAATCTCTTATTGGGGTTTGAGTTAATTTTTTATAGATTTTCCTACGTTTTATTTGATTGTCAATGCTGTGTGGTATGAGCACAGGTAAGACAGATTATTATATTGTTTCAGATAAGACTTCTACTTTTATTATTTTTATTGTTAAAACATTTTAAAATAATTTTATTTTTGTTCAACAACAAATGACATTCTTTGTTTCAGTATAATTAAATTTTTGGTATTTGTGTAATCGTAGTAAAGTAAGAAATACTCTTTTTTTCTATTATAATTATTGTTATTATTATTTACCTTTTGGGAATATAATGTAGACAAAGAAATATAATTTTTTTATCGAATAGAAAAACATTGTACACAAATAATAAGGGTGGTGTAAATTACTTAGTTTAATTGTTTATACATTTTTTAAATACAGAAAATTAATTTATTATATTTTTCTTAACTCTTAATTAAGATTTTACTATACGAAAAAAAAAATGAAAAGTTGTAATAAATTGTTTCTTTTTTAAGGAGTTTTTTTTTTTTACTTAAATATATAATACGATCCCTATTAAAGCACGTCGAAATGTTTCACTTTGTTACTTGATAACATTTTTTAGCAAAACAATTTTAACTCCACAAATTATTTATGACTTAGATAAAAAGCTTTAACGTTTCACCTATATATATATATAATATTTATAACGATTATGTTAAGCTATTTTTGCACTTGTTGTTTCCTGTACAAGGTAAAATAATTTTTTCTTTTCATATATATATATATATTTTTTTTTTTTTTGTTGCCAAGAATAAACAAATGTAGAATTAAGCAAATACACAATTTTTACGCCGCCAGGCATTATTTAATATTCTTTGTATTCAAAATGCGTAAATACATAAAACAACGATTTGAAACTCTTTCATTTTTTTAGATAGAAGAATTTTTAAGATGCATTCTTATAAGCTAAAGCAACATTTTACTTCTCTTTTCTTTGTTGTATTATTAATAATTTATGAATTAATTTAAGATAATTAATAAATTATTTATTACAGCATCTTCGGTGATAGGACTGTATATGAAATTTTCCTAAACTTGATTATAGACTTTTTCTTATATTCTTTTCACTTCGACTAGATCTTATGTCCATTACTATGCATAGCACAGTCTATGAGTTATACTTCCTTCAATGAAGTGACATGAACACAAAATAAGAAGATGAGAAAAAAGTTACAAAAATGTAAGATGATGTCTTGCATCAGTTGTTGAATTAAATACACAGCACGTGTGAAATATTTCATTAAATCAAAATTGGTTTCATATAACTTTATTAAATTACTTTTTCTTTTTTTGTTTTGCTGTTTTATTAACTTTTCTTCATATTTTACTATTTTCTTTATATTCTTTTATTTATTATTTCTTTATATCTAAGTGCATTTTAGTGAAGATAAAAGAAGAAAAAAAAACTAACTGAAACTATTATATTGTACCAGTTGTATTGTCTTCTATAATGTGTTGTGTCGAGTGCATTTAATGAAAAACTATGTACAAACAAAAAAAAAAATAAGTTTGAAATATGTTTAAGCAATAAAAAACTGAGCAAATATAGAAATGAATGAAAGGAGGAACATTTGATTTAATTTAATTTAATTTAATTTAATTTTGCTGTCATTAAATATTTATTTAAAAAATAAAACTTAACGACAAGCAATATCACGTTTTTGATTAAAAAGCAAAAAAATTAAAATGGATATTTCTTGATTAACAACCACCAATACGTTACAATAATGACATTATGTTTTATTTTTTATATAAAATTTTTAGAATTACGCAAGGCTTCTAAAAAAAAAAAATCCAAAAATAATATTAGAAAGTAACTTAAATTTATTAATACGTTAGACACTTCTAAGTTTTCTTATTAAATTTGACGTATTGATTTTTCATATCCTTCACGAAATTATTTCCAACGAATTATGAAAATAAAAGAAAGAAAAAAAAAACAGAAACAAAGAAAGTAAAATAAATAATTAAATATATTTGCGTTGAAAATAAAAAAATAATATTTTTTTTATGTCTTTATAAAATAATTAATTATGTTTATATAAACATAAGTGTTTACTCATAAATCTGTTAAATAAACAAAAATTAAATACCGTTTCCATTATATAAAATGTAATGTTTATCAAAATGTTGTTAAACATCGTTATATGAATAAAACAAAACAAAAAAAAATGTTTGTTTGTTTATACGGGGATTGTAAAAAGAAAATTAATATAGCACACGCACACCCAGAAAATGTTATTAAATTTTATCATGGCTAAAAAGTTAACAGCCATTCGCAAGGTACACCTTATTCATTAAATATTTCATCTTAGGTACACACATTGTATAATTAATTCAAAAATACATAAAATAAAGAATACCGTTTAAATGGGCAGCCGTTAATTATTGCATGAATAATTAATAATATAATCTGTGTTCGTGTTGGTTTAGGGGTTGACTATTGTCGCACGTCATTTTAGTTAAGACATTTCGTTACTTTGTAATTTAATCGTTTTAAAATTTTAAATACGAAATTATAATCATTTAATAATTTTTATAACAGAGAAGTGGCTTCTGTTTGTATAACAATAATGAAAGTACTGTGTAGGTTGGATGAGCGTAATTTTGTTTAATTACATTCTTGAAGGTAAACTTACTTTAAGGATGCTTCAAAAATTTATTAAAAATCATGCAGAGGAAAAAAATGTTATTTTAAAATGAGTCACTGAAAGTTTTTTAAGGGTAGAAATACCACTGTATGCATAGAAAATATAAAATCGGATGAATGCAAAAAAAACAAAATTCCTTTTACCATTTCAAAGTTTTAACTAAATAAATCTGTGCAACGGTCATTACATAAAACATAAAAACATATAAGTACTAGATAAAAAAGACAAACTGAGTATAAATGTTTTGCCATAGTTGAAATCATTAAATGAATCTGGATTACTGAACTGTGTTGATATGAAATTGTTTAAACATCAAGCATTATCAACATATCTTTACTATGAAGACTAAAGATGCGAATAACTGCGATGAAAATACAACAAAACTTAAATGACTCTAGCTACGACGACATTAAAATGATATCAATGTCTAAGCAACTTCATGATGATGCTATAAAAAATAATCAATTTAATGTGAATTTAGTCTGCATCATATATTCCTATAAAAAAAAAGAAAAAGAAAGCAAGCTCTTTTCTGATTATTTCTATTTATAGTTTAATTACAAACGACTAAACTACTGTGAACAATTTAAAATTTGTAAAGCAGTTGAAATTACTATAAAAATTGAGTGCTATAATCACGAATTACTACGAAAGGTATTGCTTGTAAAATTACTTTAGTTAATTCTAACACCTTGAAAATCCACTGTATTTAAGAACTTATCTACGAAAATGAATAAAAGTTAATGATTTTAAATTTTAATTTCATCTTATTTTAAAGTGTAAATTGCTCACAGACTGTAAAAATGTTATTTTGCTTTCCGATTTAAAGTCTGTAAACATATTTGAAAATATATGAATGAAAAGGTCAATAGTAGAATAGATAAAAATATGTGACCATTAATTTACGAGTCGTAGTTAGTGCCATCAGTATTTATCGCATAACCATGTAAGTACAGCATCAACATAAAACGAATAAAAAAAAATGAATTCTTCGATGAAAATGGGAATATTAGGAGAGCATCGTTATTATAAAGCTAACGCCGAACAAACAAAAGCAAAGGACCAGACATGCCAAATTATATAAAGATAACATAATACAGAAAAACCAGTAGATTTATCGGTTCGTCAATTTTAAGACATTTCCAATTAATTGCGGAAGTTGTAGAAACTCCAATAGTAAATTCTATAGAATGAAAATTTAATAGAAATGTAAAATGAAAATAAAAAAAAAAAAAGATGAGAATCCGGAATGAATGAATCTGCCTTGATTTTTTTTTTTTTTTTGTTTCTTAAATGCTTTTGTTATACTCAATACGTTTTTGTACCTTTTTTATGCTTTATCAATACCGTCATATTTGCCCGTTACACCACTCCCAGATGCTGTACAGCATCAACATTTAACAAAGAAAATCGATCTTAAATTTTAATATAAAAACGAAATGTAGAACGAGGATTTCACATTTACTTTACAGCAAACTTTTCGCTTATGTCACTTGTATCGTTATTTATATATAAATTTTTCCAACAATTTTATTCAAAGAATATTTTTATAAATTCTTATTGAACGGGAAGCATATTTGTATCGGCTTTAGACTTACGTTTGTAATGAAATTTTCGTGATTGCTTTCTTATCTATATGTATCAAAGAATTGCGCTAGTAAATCCAAGAACATTTAATATAAAATGCATCGATTTCTAAACATTTTCTATAACATAAATTTAAATTAAGCTTATGCTTCTTGCTGTTTTAATAAAATCATAATAATATGAACAATAAACGGAATCTTCATCACTTATTCACTTACAATGATTTTAAAATTACGTTTTAATAATTTTAAATAATTTAACCTTCCCTAATCCATGCAATCTTCTAGCGTTATGTCGTTTTCTTAGTCTTCGTATTCATTTTGTTTTTATTATGTTTTATGTGGCGTTTTAATAAAAATAGTAATATGGGAAAAAAAATAATAAAATTGTGAAACATTAATAAAATAAGAATGAAATCTTTTATATGAGTAGGGGGCTGGTAAGGCGATGTTTTGAACACTCGCATACATACAGAAAAAAAAAAAAAAAAACAAAAAACATATGGGTGTAAAGTGCAATAAAGTCGTGTGCTTTGTTTGCTGATTTTTTTTCCATAGTTATTTGTTCGTTTTTAGCTAGGTCTATGTTGGATTATAAAACGGCACCAGAGGAGCCACCAAAGAGAAATCATCCTACCTAACCATCAGTATTGTATAGTCGACAATAATGTGCTATTAAGAAAAAAGCAACTACAGCAGAAGAAGAAAAATACATTGCTGAGTAATAAAATCGGTTTTTACGATCGGATTCTTTTAACAGCCATCGTTCATAGTAAAGTAACGTAATGTTAATGGTGGGTGAGGTGAATGAGTGCACCGCATTATTATTAATATTATTATTTATTTTTTTTTTTGCTTTCATTTCTTTTGGCGATATGTGGAAATTTTAGAACATTTTGTATAAACAAACATAAGTACCGAATTTATATAAATATTTAAGTATGCGTCATGATTATCGTTTGAACTTTTTCTTTCTTTCTTTCTGTCTTTCTTTTTATCATATAGTTTTTATTTCATCTAATTTGGAAATAGACAATAAACTTAAATTAATTATTTTTGTTTTTTTTTTTTTTTTGGAAATACTTTACAGACATTATGGTTTTTTTTTCTATAATGAATTAACGCACTTTTTATATTCTTATTAAACATTTTTTATTGAAATTTATTTCTTTAATTAAGGATAAATAATATTTACGGTTTTGTTTACGTTACTGTTTACCTTGATTATAGATAAAATATTACTATAGTTAGAAAATAACGCAAAAAAAAAAAATGTTTATTTTAAATAACTATGATATCACTATTTTTACTTTATTTTTATTTTATTTTTTTGTTAGATAATTAACATATCAAACATGAGTTTTAATTATATTAAATCACCTGTCTATTACTAGCTATGCTACGCTGTTTGTTTTAATTAACAAAACATATGTGGTGTATTCATTACATATTTGTTTTTTCATGCTTTAACGTGAAAAAAAAAGTGATAAATCTATAAAAAAAAAAAAAAAGAAAGTTATATCAAGGTAAACACACACAAAAAAATAAATAAAAATAAAAAATTAAAATCAGATAAAAATTTAGTCGTTTCTTAACGCGATTTAGTGTTTTATTTTATATTTATCTACCTTATCTTTATCAGGGGGACAATAACCATCAAACTTTTAGGGTGAAGATTATTATTATTATTATTATTTTTATTTTTATTGATTTTTCAATATAACGTGAATTTTATTAGAAAATTATATTTACCTATACAAAAACAATAACAATAACATCGGTAAAGTCTCGACATAATGTGTCAACGATGACTGACAAATTATGTTCATTAGGTTTATTTTATTTTCCAAACAAAACGGACGTTTATGTAAAAGCAGAAAGAAAAAAAATATAAAATTATTACCTAGCTAGGTGAATAATTAGAAAATTGCATGTTGTCTCTATGACAGAGAAAAAAGAAGAATAATTCGCAGAGCAGGCGACGACTCATGTTTTAATAAATTCATTTGTAAATTAAAAAAAAAAATAATAAATTTTTTTTTTACGTTTTTACTTTTAATTGGTAAAAAAAAAATAAAAATAATTTTAATATAATCATTAATATTAATAATTAAAAACTTCTCATGCTGAACAAGTTTTATTTAAAAAAAAATAAAAAAAAAATCTTTTAATTGAATTAATTAATGGAAAAAAAAAAAATAATAATAATAATAAATAAATAAAATAATTGACAAAATGCAATCAACAATTAAAAATTGGATTTTTTTTTTTTTTTTTTTATTATTATTATTATTTGTTTAAAAATTCAAATGTATCAATCAGTTTACCACTAATTAATATGGTTTTTAATTAATAACGTTTTGCAAATATATTATTATTATAATAATTATTAATATTAATATTATTTTTTTTTTTTACGATAATCATATTTCAATTTTCAATCAAATAATTTAATTAAAAAAAAAAAACTTTTATAATTTTATTTGGCTTGAATTTTGATGTATACATTTCTTTTTATAATTTTAATAAAGCAATCTGACAAACAGATAGATTAAAAATGTGTTTGAAATCATAAATATTATAATCCTTATAAGTTAAAGGTTAAGGAACTAGAGAAGTAGGGATTAAACTATACACAACACTCTCATTATTATTAGCATTTAAAGACACTTAAATATTTTATGCAAAGTAGCAAGTAGTAGAATTAAAAGAAATAAAAAAGAAGAAGGAAAACAAACGATCCTATAATAAATATAAATCGATTTTTTGGTTTATAATTATTTATTCCCTTATATAAAATATGAGCCTATGTGCGTGTTTTTAAGTAAATTTTCTTGAGTAGGAATAAAAGGAAACGGAAAAATTATAACAAACAAAACATTCGTAGATAGTATAAGCGAAACCAAATAACGTCACACAAACTTTTAGTTATGCTTAGAAAATTAGAAAACTGAGCTGAATTGTAATGTGAGGGTGGAAAAACGAAAAAAAAAAAAAAAAGAAAATATAGCAGAAAAACAATAATAAAATTCAGAATCTACGCATCTATAATATATTTATTTGTATAAATTTGTATTGAGGGTGTGTTTTCTACAAATGTATAAACGAAGAGGATTGTTTTAGCTTTAGCACATAAAGTTAATCAGTAATTCAGTCAGTTATTTTACCAAAAAAAAAAAAAAAAACCAAACAAAAGTCATTATTTGTTTTTGAAACTGTATAGGAACGCTGCTGGATAGCCTGTTTATATGGAAAAGTGTTAGCACATGTGCCATTCAGCGTATCTTTTTGATCAATGTTTGATGTAATAACAACCGTGAAGTAATAAAGAAAAATCACCAGAAATAAGCATACAATCGCGAAAAATAGCCTCGTGCATGACACGTTTTTTACATCAATCGATTTTTATATAGTCCGGTTACTTTTTCCACTGCGAATAAATAAAAAATCAAAATAAAAACGCAATCAAAAAATGTTTTTAAAAATTAATGATGTTATAAAAAAAAATAAAATTGTTTCATTTTGTTAAAAGAAAAGCACTTAAGATACATAATTCGTGTAGAAAATTAGAAAATGAAAAACTTCCAAAAAAAAAAATTTCAATTAATTTCTTCTTTTTTTTTTTTATTATTATTATTATTATTGTTATGCGTGGGTGTTTAGAATATTTTCCGTTTTATCATTATTTTCGTAATAAAGCACAACTGCTTTAAGCATTTTGTCTGGATTCTAAATAGAAATTGTCACAATTTAACAATTTTCCTTGTCAAGTGTTCAGTTTTATCTACATTCGCAGAATAAACAAAGTCAAGGGAATTTTTTTTTTTTTTTTTTATCTTGACTAAGCATAACAAACGCACATAATAAAATGGCAAGGTACGCTTTTTTAAGCATTTCTTTTGTTCAAAAATATTCTTCGCAAATTTTTTTATTTATTTATTTATTTTTTTTTTTTTTGTTATATATTATATTCGCCTTTTAACACCCTATGGGAACTTATTTTTGTAAAATATTTTATAAAAGAAAATCTGAGTGCACGGCTTAACATAAAAGACAAAATGTATGTAAATAACAGATTGGCAGTTTTTTTTTATATATATATACTTTTTTATACATATTTATTTCAATAATACGACAATCGCAAGTATTCTCTAAAGACATGCGAAATTGTGTAAATTTCTTGCAATAATACAGGAAGAAAAATTAAACAAAAATTTGTTCATCATTGTCACAATTTTGGTAATGCTCGAGCATAAAAATACAATTGTGGTGGGATGTATTCATGTTTGTGTCTAGCTGATTGTAGAGGATTTAGATAGGTTTTCACCTGAAATATGATTTAGTTTTTTTCCTTGAATCCCTTCGCGATTTGAAACAATTTATCAAATGAATGAAAGGAAAAACTTTTACGCCAGAAGATTATTTTGTCATAACGTTTTTATTTTTGTATTTATTTTGGTTATTATAAAACCACACAAGGATTTCCTACTTTCCTAAATTAGCATTTTTTTCATTGATTAAATAAATAAAAGTTCTTAGTTAAACATTTCACGCTTAAAACAATATCTGATCTAGCCACTGATTTAAATAATATCGTATTCAAAGTTTATTAAACTTTTGAATTATTTTTCTTTATTGTTTCATAAAAATAAAAAACCAAACAAACACCACCAAACTACATAAATAATGGGGAACGTCTATGTTTTTACTGTAGATAAATGTGACCCAAAAATAAATATAAAAATGTGTTAAAGATTATATTTTTATTTATTTTTTATTTGCCATACAAATAATAATGTATGATAATTTCATGCGCCATAATCCTATAAGGGAATGTGGTTTTATTATGTACAGAAAACGAGAATGACATTGTCTACTTTGGACGCCACAGTATACAACAACTTTGATGGTTATTATGTACATCTCTATACACTTGCTTCTCACAACCAAACATTAAGATTTTGTCTGTCGATATTATTTTCATTGTCCCTAAACTAAGTAAAAGATTTCATCTGGGTTGCTGTTGGCATTGTTTTGATTTTGCATATTTGTTTTAAGAAGATTTTATATAATTTAAGCTTTAATGCAAAACACAACTGACATTTCATTAATAAAACCACATTTACCTGTTTTATTCATGTTAAGAAGACAATACTAAATAATAAATAAATACATTCCATTGGAAAAACTTTTGCTAGTTTTCACTTTAAATTTATTTAAAGATAATTTTAATTAATTATTTTGATAAGCAAAAATATTAAAAATTCTACATAAAAAAAAAAAATTTATATTTTTATTTTTTTCTTTAAGTTTCCTTAAATCATTATTTCTGATAACGTAATGTAATGCAAATTCATCTCAAAGGTCTAATCTAACTATAAAAATATTGGATACGTCGTACGTCGTGTACAACGATCATCATCAGCATACAGCATTTTCTATTATGTAGAGAATATTTAAGATTGTTTGTTCAGATCATGGATGGTAAATATACGCATGGGAAATTATTATAGTTCTAAATAGATTCCTTTTTTCCGCATACACACATATATATATATATTGTTAAATATTTCTTCATATTTCAAATTGTATGACACAATTCAGCAATAATGATGATGATGATATCGTTCATATATGGTATGCATACGCTCGGGGACAATACACAAGCCCATTTTACATATTTATTTATAAAATTCAAATAATTTCCACCCAGGAAAATTAAGCATTTTACAGATGAGCAGAATGTGTTAAACATGTGAATTTTTGCACTATAGAAAAATTTACAAAATGTTATAAATAACACATGCCTGAAACTTTATGATAATAATTTGACTTTAACGTTTGTATTGTCATATGGATATGATAAAAATTTTAAAAATTTCATTATTTTCAAATAAAAATCTATCGAGTTAATTATTGAACAAATTAACTCGCAAATATTACTTAGAAAAAAAAAATATTTCTACTCCGAAACTACAAAAATTAGAAGAAACAAGGCGATAGACTATAAGTTGTGCTTCAGTAATAAATTTGTAGTCAATCGCATAGTTCTATCCCCAAATATAATAATAGTAAAAAAAAATATATATTTCGTGATTCATGAAGATTTGAGCAATTTTTTTTTTTTTGCTATGAATTATTTTTGTTAGTTACACAAATTTAGTAAAATATTATTAATTTCAATATTTGATTTGATATAAAAACATAATAAAAAATTGAACTTACCACCGCGGTTTTCACTATCCGCTGGTTTAACTTGAATAGGACGGTTCATCTGTAATTACAAGAAATAAAATATATAAAAAAACTGCAAACTGATTTTCGTATATATATATATTTTAAATTACTCGAATAGAAATATTTAAATTTCACTTTATTTACTACATTTTAATGGGGTATGGTATAAAAAGTATTTAAAATGATTCATTCGAAGTTATAATAGAAATAATAATTTTAAAATGCACAACGATAAGTTGAGTTGGAAATTATTAATATAAACAAATAAAAAAGCAAATGCAAAAAAAAACTTAATAATAATAAATATTGTAAATACCCAAAGTGGATGGCAAGTTATGTACAAATTGTAAAATTTCAAATAATAAAAACTTCACAATTATGTTTAATATTTAGTGCATTCGTTGTTACTTTAGTTGTTTTTCGTTTTTTTTATATTTATGTTAAACAACTTTAAACGTGGTGTAGTCACTATCTGATGCAATCTTCATTCTTTTATACAGAAAAAAAAAAGAAGAAAATCGAACAATTTCCAAACAATACGATCATAATGTTAAGGTCGTCACAAGAGAATTATTTGTCTTGCTGTTCTTGTTAAAAATTTAGCCGCCATAGGGCAACGATAAATTATTTTTGCACAAGATGCAAAAATGAAAATAATGAAACAAGTAATAAATATATATTTTTCTTCTGCTACTTTTTTTTTTTTTTATTTAGTTTTGAGTGGTACTTAGTTTGGTTTTTCCGGGCTTCACTTGGTGGAATACGACCACCTAGTGTATTGTTACTATTTACTGAATTGTGATTGGGAAAAAACGAACAACACAATACATTGAACAAAAATTGCAAAGAAGAATGAACGAAATAAATAACTAACTATAAAACAGATGCACACAAACATCGCGGTTATTTAAAAGAAGAAAAAAATTGTATTTTAAGTGGCTGGATGTGACACATCTGGGAATTTAAAATATTTTCTATTAAAAGCATTATTTTACATGAAATTATAACTTGGGAAGCCACTGTTATTTATAATGCTTCTAGTTTTTTTTCTTTTTTATTCATATTAAACAAATTTATCATTTTATTTATAATTCCCGTCAAGTAAGTAATAATAAAAAAATAATAAAAAAATTTAATAAAAGAATTATCGATAAAATGTAATCAATAAAAAATAATCAGCACTCTGATTTTATTACAAAGAAACATTTTTTTGAAATATTCAATTATATATATATGAAACATATGTGAAATACGTAATTGTGTACAGGTAAACAAAATAAAGCATAGGTGTTTGTGTTGCTTTTAGTTAATTTAAGTTTATCGTTTCTATGAAATTGCTTTTATATAAATAAAATTATATAATTTCGGTAAATAATATTAACAGTGGATATTTTTCTTTATTTAAATTAGTGTAAATAGCGATAGAATCAAAAATATTAAAGCAAATAAAATTTAATTAATTTATAATCAAATAAAAAATAAAAAAAGGTGGAATTGAATCACGAAATAAAGAAAATTAAATTAAAAGAAAAGTCAAGTAACAAATAATTTTTTTTTTTCTTTTTTTTTTTTTGTATTCAAGAAACGGACATTCGACTTTAATTTTGACCTTCACTTGTGACCGATTTGACACCTCCTGTCTTGTCTAGTTTTATTATGTCGCACACTATGCGTACGTTTGTGATGGGGGCGTATATTGATTTGTAAGAGTTTTTTTCTTTAAGAATTGATTTTTCCTTATTTTATTTTTTTCATTAATTTTTCTTTTTTTACGATCCGTTAAAAATCAGAAAAAATTATTTCATAAAACGACATCAACAAGAACTCGAAAAAGTTTTATGATAGGATTGTATGATTTCATGATTCAAAACATTTCGTTTTTTTTTTTTGATGAAGTTTTTCTTTTTAGATTTTCACCAACAGTTTTTCTAATTTTTTTTTTTATTTTTTTTTGCGTATTCTATTGTTAAATTTAGATGGGTAAAAACCGTTTCTCGAGTAAAGGCAAAGAAATACGAGAAATGAATAAATATTGTATAAAAGAGAAAATGCTAAATAAAAAAAATTTCACAAGGGATAACGATGTTGTTTATTTATTTGCGCGAATGCGTATTGTGTCGACCGTATTTACTAGTAATTTAAACGCACAAAAAGAGTCTGAAAAGAAAAACGAAAAGTTTGTATTGCAAAAAAAATAAATAAGTTAAAATTTCTTTCTTCAACTATTTTTATTTGAGAATTTCTAGCACAATAGCAGTAAACATACGAAGAAAAATTTCAAAAAAGAAAAAAACTTGAAGTGAAAAATATATGTAAAGGACACTATAGATGTCATTCCAATCTATTTGATATAAATTTGCTTTTTCTTTTTTTTTTTTCATACAAGATTCATATCAAGATTTTTTTTTCTTCTCATTCTTAAAAATAAGGAGACAAATCAGAGACAAAAAAAAAATCTGTATTATGCGATGTCAGAAACTATGACATGGGTGGTATATTTTAGAGATAAACTGAATTTATATTTAGAATATTTCGCAAAGCTGTCATAAAGGTAGCTGTTAAGGGTGAAAGTCTATTCTAAGGCAAATGACAAGTAGCGACTATATCATAATTTCTTTAATATTTAACTAATGATCACAACAATTGTTATTCGCTTATACTTGCTTATGCTGAATATAAATCAATTTTTGTGAACGCTAAAACCTAAAGTGTGAATATAAATGAAAAGTTATTAAAATTTATTAATTATAGAAACAAATATGTAATAAAAACTTATGTGTCAACACGAAACAACATTAATTTTATGTGTTAAAAGGTTAAATATTTATAAATTCGCATAAAACATTATTTGTGGATAAAATACGAAATTTAACAAATGTCGATAAGAAATAAATAAAATATTGTGCACGGATGTGTTTTAATTACTCTAGTAAAAGTCGCGTATTTTGTGGTACAAACATTGCTATATATATATATATATATATATTTCATTAGCATTAACATTAAGACTTGTTTTTATTATAAAATACTCCAAACCAATTCTTACAAATAAAGAAACGAAAAAAAAAAAAAATAAATAAAAGATTTACTAAAGTATTTTCATAGAATACTGAATTACTTCATGGGATAATACAATTGCTAAATTGAAAATATTCAATGAATTTGATTAATTTAAATTGCTGATTTTATTAGCATTTATTTTCTTCGTTTTTTTTTTTTTGTCGCTGTTTCATTTCATTTTATTTTATTTTATTACAGCAGAAAATTGTTCATTCGACATAACACAAATGCATTTAAGTACATAAAATATATTTATTTCACTTTAGTTCTATATTTATTTATTTTCTTTCATTTTTATTTCGTTTTGATAATAAAAGAGAAATTTTGTGTTGTTGTTGTTGCTTTTTTTTTTCTTTTTTTAAAAGAATATATAAAAATTAATTAAATATTTTACCATATAACAAAAAAACATGGAGAGAAATTGCTTATAAATGATATAAAAATAAAAATAATAATAAATAGGAGAAGAAACATAAAAAAGTGACAATGACATGAGCTTGAAATAAGAAGGAAAAATAATAAAGAGAAATAAAAAAAAAAAAAAAAAATTTAAACAGAATAAATAAAGAAAAACAACAATTTCACATGGTGTACGGATTTAAAGTACTTTAAGAAATAAAAACAAGTGCTAAAACTTTTCATTAATGTTATTTTTCCTTTTGTTTTTTTTTTTTTTTTTTTTAAACAAAGTTAAGCTTTTGCGTGCGTTTTATATTTGCATTAATTTTCTCATTTAAAATTCACAGTCGTCATGGTGTTTGTATTTAGGTCTTTTAAGTATTTTACTTCTACATCTACTTCTGTTTCTACTTTTTTACCAAGCATTTATTTGTTTTACGTTAATGTTGGTTTGAATATAAAAGCTAACACTAGTTATCGAGCATGAGAAAATTTGAGGGCTTTAGAATTATACAAAGTGTTTTTAAGTTCAAAGTATTATTTGAAGACGTAAAGAAAATGAAGAAGTGTAAAACCGTTAAAAGTGATATACGATTATTGCGTCATCTAAAGCATAACACGAATTACATAGAGAAACGCTTCATCTTCTTGGTTCTTTGGCCTAACTTTGTTTTTGATTAAAACTTGTGTAAATATTTCTTAATTAATTTTTCCACCAACGTCTACATCCGATTCGTTTCTTCTTTTACTTTTTATTCGCGCTATATAGTTTGTTATATTTTTCTTTACTTTTCCATACAGTACAAATTCTGTTTATTTATATAACGAAAAAAAAAAACAGGAAAAATAATCTGTTTGTATTTAAACAATAATAAAGAACGTTAAAATCCGCCGCAAGCCATTTTTTCTTTTTCTCTTCTCATGTTTAAAAATTAAAATTACAAATTGTGTGGCAGTTATTATAAGTTGCACTACAGAGACGACGACGACAACGACAACAAACACCCTGAATTATGTTATGTTTAAGATTTAAAATCAGCAAGGTGAAAAAGTGTAGAAAAGTAACTATGAAATTATATTTTCATTAAATGTAATTTATTTTCTTGACACACAATTTATTATATGTTCGCAGAACATGTTGGCAGAAATCATTATTTTTATTTTTCATTTATTTGCTTCTACTTCTATTTCTTCTTTAATTTGCTTTTTTAATGCAAAATATTATTGTTTACTAGATTCAGGATAAATATGACAAATTATTTTTATACTATATAAAATTGGAATTGCAAACAACGAGGTGATAAGCTCCCCACTTGCACTTTTACAGGAGTTTTAAAAGCATGAAATTTTATCAAATGAAATAAATAAATATTAGTAATATTCGTCCCAACCACCTTTGTTGTTTTATTTAAAAAAAAATAAAAGGTCTGGTATTGCAATGGTATATTGTTGAACGCAGTGTGACAAATACACAGAAGAGGAATTAATGCTTAAACAAATAATAATAATAAAAAAAAAATTGTTAACACCAGAGAAAACAAATAATAAAAAAAAAAATTTCATTTTATTTCGTTTCATTGTTAATTTCGCAACATTCGATCGATATGCGTTATGTTTACACATGAGAATTTTATATAGATAAGATTAAATTACGTGTATTTGGTTGTTTTTTTTTTTATTATTAAAAGTCAGTGTGGGGGAGGACACATTCTCTTAAAATTACAACGAAACGGTTTAAAGCTCATACAAAATATCAAATATATAATAAAAAAATTTATATAATGTAGGGACATAAATTATAACTACACAAAGATAGTATTTCACAATAATAATATTACTTTTATATATAAATACATATATCACCCTCCCACTAGTCATGTGTCATGTCATCCCTACTACCAGTAATATGGATTTTCTTAAACGAGGTGTTATAACAACAAAGTGTGTCATAAACATACTAAAAAAAAAAACAACAAAAAAAGTAAATAGTAATAGTATTAGTTACTAGTAAAAATCCAACTTCTTCCCTTATTTTTTATTATTTTAAAGTAGTTGAAAGGCCTTTCTGATATTTTTTTTTTTATCTTTTCTTTATTTTATTTTCTTGCGACATAATTTTTTGAACGTCAACTAGATGACACACTTACTACATATTTTATAACACATCTATTCCATCATTTTTACATTTTATAAATTCTCTAAATTTCAAATAAGGGTGCATTTAATATTTAAAAAAAAAAAAAAAAGAAAAACTTAGGTACGTGAAAGAATATTTATTAAATTGCTTTCTATATATTATATGTATACATATTTTTTTTTTTTAGTAGGGTAGTTTCCACCCTACAAATTAGTTATATTTTATTATGAGTTATGTTTTATTTTGATAGAACAAGACATTTATTGAAACTAATCATAAATAATATTATAATCAAACCAAAAAGTATATTTATTAAAGGTAAAAATATTCAATTACACAATTTTTTTCGTTACGTGTATAACACATTAGATAAATCGATTTTATATTTTTTGTTATCAACACATTATTTTGAACCCTTTAATTACAAAGTAAAACTTATTTTGCGTAAAGAGATTATTTGTTTAATGTTTTATGATTATGTTCAGTTAAGTGAAAGTGTGCGGTTTTTAATTAAAATTCAACAAGCAGATGAAACATAAAATTTAAATAACATAATGATTAATTAATGAAATAAAAGTTAAACAGCAAAGAATAAAATAAATTAGAAATTCACCAATATTAAGGCGTTTTTCATTTGATTTTCTTTTTTTTTTTTCATTATATATGTATATAGAAATTTGTGTAAACATTATTTTTTTATTAATTATTTTCACGGTACAGTAAGTTTTCTTTTCGTTGTTTTATATATATATATATATATATATATTAGGATATCGATTACATTACGATCTACCATTTTCGTTGAAAGAAAAATAATCAATTTCGATAAATTATTAAAATATAATTATATGGAATGCCGTAGTGCCTTTTTTATTATAAAGAGAAGTAATAAATAAATTTATATATTATTCATTTAATTTTCATGTTAAAAAAGAAAAGAAATGAAAAAAGAATTAAATAAAGTTGCAGGAAGCAAAGAAGGACAAAAAAAAAAGCACGGATAATGGAAATGATATCATTATATTTTACGTAATAATACAAATAATAATAATAATAATAATAACAATGATAATTTTATGTAATAATAAATCAAAAATAAATAAAATATTCACAGTTGAATATGAGAAAAAAACTTTGTTTTTTTTTCCACTTTTTTTGATTTATTAATTCAACGAGCATAAATAAATAAATAAAACACGATACCTGTTGCAGAATTAAATAACTTGTTATTGCTTTACTTTACTTTACGCTACTTAAATTAATTTCAAAATTACTCTGCGACATATTATTATAAATTATGAATCCTGGATACAATATGAAAAAAAAAAAATAAAATAAAAAAGTGGAAAAGAATAAAATTCATAAAGCGTGTCTAAATGTTGTTAAATAATTATTTAAATTATATAATTTCATGTTTTTAAAGAGTAACGACAATTCAAATGTGTAACATTTATGTATTAAACGTAATACAACGATAACGTCGTGTATATAATTATTTATATTTTCATACATTTTTGACTAATTTAAAACTTTTTTTTTATTATAATTCCTTCTACTCCTTGTTATATTGTTGTTGTCGTTGTTAAAAGCTCATTTGTTGTTTTATTGTTTTTTGTTGAAATAAAACAAATAGTCAACAACAGAAAAACACGTTTGGATAATTATTTATTAAATTAAATGTGCTACCCATTTCCCTTTTATTTTATTTAGACAGAAAGCATAAAAATAAAAAAACATTTTCAATTAATTGATATTTAAATACTATTTTTTGGTATTTTTATTTCTTTTTTTTTTTACGCCAACAATTAATTATTAATTAAAAAAGAATTTTATTTTTTTTCTTCTATTATAATTCCCGAATTTAGTAAACCGAAAATAGAAACAAATATGTGGAAAAACCTTATTGCGTTTAAACATTACTTAGAGAATTTACGAAAATACTGCGCATCTGAGTTCAAGGACGCAATAAAGGACAACAAAATAATTTGCTTCACGTTGAAATTTCACTTTTTTTTTTCTTTTTTACAACTCGTTTTATTCGCAACATTTTCAATTGCATTTAAAATTACAAACGTAATTAAAATTTAATTTTTGAAGATACAAAACACTTACAATAACTTGAGGAAAGTCAACTTTCCCTTGTTGACGCACTATTTCTATCATGTGAACCATATGGAACGCCTTTTTTTTTTACACAATATTTAAAAAAAAAATATGAAAATAAAAAGATAATTAATGTTTTTCAATTAATTAAATTTTAATTAATAAAAGCGCGTTTTAACCAATCTTTATTCACTTTATTATTAATTATTAATAACAATTTTTTTTTTTTTTAATATTTCACGACAAACAAAATTAAATTAAAAATTTAAATAAAAACAATTTCACTAAAAATTAATTCATTAAAAATTGTTTATCAATTAACATTTAATCACCAAAAAATAAATAACAATAATTTCACTTGATTTTTCACTTCGTTTTTTTTTTTTAATTATTCAGAATGAAAAACCAAAAACAATAATTTTTTTTTTTTTTTTTTATTAAATATATAATAGAAAATGTACGTAATAGTCACACCAAAATTATTTTTATAATAATTAAATAAATTAACAACAACAAAAATTATCACCTGTAATTATTAAAAGAAAAATACAAATAAATTAGAATAAGTTTCTTAGCTATAAATCAAAGAAATGATAAAAACAGAAAAATTTTTATTGAAATCTTTCTTTAGAGATTCAAACACTTTATTAATCGTTCGTCGTTTGCCAAGTCATTTTAAAAATTTTATTAAAAAGAACAAAAATAAAACTAAAAGCATCAACCACTAAATCAAACTAAATAAAAAAAATTAAAAAAAAAAAAATTAAAATTGGCAAAATACTCGATTAATAAAAATCAATTTAGCATTAATAAAAAAAAATTAATTCAATTACAATTAATGAACAAAAATGTATTAAATAACAAACAACAACGATGTGTAATCGACTTGGCTACACAAAACTCAATCGTAGACTAAAGTATTTTCGATAATAACGTATGTTTTGGGTGAAACATGAAAAACACCGAAAAAGGCAAAAATATATATAAAAAAAAAAACCAACCGAAATAAAAACAAAATAGAAAATACGACAAATATATATTTTAAGAAAAAAAATCAAAAAAAAAAAAATAAATAAAATAAAAGAAATTTTTTATTTTTATTTGTTTTTTTTTTTTTTTTGTTAAATATTCGACAATGAAGCGCACAAGAAAACTAAACCAAGCTCAGCCTCAACCACCGCATACATGTATAAAAACTGAACGCTATTCTCACTAGGGTGAAAATATATGTGATTGCTGTATACACGTTGATAGCGTTCTCTGCGTTTCGTTATATTGAAAACAATCGTGGAAATGAGAAAAGTAGAAAGCTCAAACATATATAATAATCCATAGTCTTCGAAGCCAACAAATATATATATATATATATAATCAAATTCAACCATCCCTCTTTGCATCCCCTAAATACTTACACAACAGTTCTACAGCGAAAAATAGAGCTTTAAAATGTAAAAAAAAAAAAAAAAACTTCTGTAGTGGTAAATTCAACGTCAACTAAAGCGACGACCCTTAAATACACGAATTTTGGTCCAATTTTGGTTGTTCAATTATTATAGGTGGTGGTATATTAGCTTCACCACTACATCGTTACAATCTCTACATTGTTCACGCATTAAAAGTTTATGAATTAAAAACAAAAAAAAAAATATTTTTATTTTCAAAGCACGCATAAATGTGGATGAATATTATCCACCTCCTACGCAGATTCATTGCCCCTTAGCGGTTTACAAGGAAAAAAGAAATATTTCTGATAACAACACAACACGATATACATTACCACAATTACTGGATTTGCGCAAATGAAGTAAAGTGTTTTATACATCCCCACTAGAAAAACGAAATACCGATTGATAATGTGGTGAGATATTATCAAAATAATACAGCGCCGTTTAAAAAAACGAACAGTATCGCTGCAGCAAAATAAATTCATTATACGAGTCTACAGTAATATATTTCAACGCGTTAACTAACGTATTTACAAAACGTTTTCCATAATATCCCTCTCTAAAGTACAACGAACTCCTGTAAAAATAAATCATATGAGAAGAAGTTACGACGTCGCGTTAAATGGTAAGCATAAAAACTCACCACAAATTTGTTGAATATATTTTTGATTAAAAGTAGGGTAGGTTTTACAAAAATAGGGGCGGTGCTATTTAATAGCTTATGCGTAGAAAAAACTATTAACCAGAATAAGCGCAGGCACGCGCGTTTCATTCTAAAAGGATCCTCTTGGCACAAACAGTTCAATGTAAAAAAAAAACGTTGAAAAATATTGCATAACGAAGTAAGGCTTTAAGGATATTCTAGACAATGTGTTAATACACATTTTTTTAATTTTTTTACGTAAAGGTAAATTATTAAATCACTTGATTTATTTTAGTGGTTAAAAAGGAAAAACCCTTAATTACCAAACATATGTTATGCTGGATAAAAAACATTAATATAAATTAAAAAATGCACGAAAAATGAAGGAAGGAAAAAAAGATGATTTATGCAAATATGAGGCAGAAGAACACGAATCAAAAAAATATAAATCCCTTAGTATATAAATTTAAGAAAGAAGAGGCATAGAAAGAAAGAAAGTAAGAGAATAATCCAAAAAAAAAAAAAAAATTAATAATAAACAGACAGAAAAACAAATATAAATAAATTGATTTGAGATTATTATGGGATCTTGACATCATTTTGATGATTTCGTATAATTTTTTTTATTTATTTTTATGTACCATCATCATTGTTCGAATTGGAATCATCATCGTTATTTAATAAATAAATGTCGAATTTCATAGAGAAATAATCTGTAGATGCTTGAAAGGTTTGATTATTATTCGTATAAAAGAATTAAATGTTAAAGGAAAGTGAAATGGAAATAGAATTTTTTTTTTTTTTTTTTCGTTATTTTGATTTTTCTGTTTTTTATTATTATTATTTAAGGAAATCGATAATGTTATGAAGTTATAACCAAACAACAAGGTCAACGACAGTATAATCATTTTTTTCTTTTTTTTTACGAATTTAATAAACTTATGGTTAGATTTGTTGTTGACGATTTTTCCGATTTTCGTTTAAACATTTCTTTTTTTTTTTGTTACATTTACCAATTAAATCAAATAATAAAACATTTATTATAATGAAAATAATATTTGTACAGAAAATATTAAATTAATTATTCAAATAAATTTAATGTCGGTATGTTGTGTTGTATTATTGAATACCTAATACAGTTACAGGCGATAAGGCGTACATATATTTTATATTTATATATATAAATGCTTATAAATACTTGATCATATGTTAAAACAAAAAAAAAAAAATAATGAAAAAACGACAAAATTCCATATCATATCAATGTAATTGCGTATTGTATTATCTTACATTAAAATACCAAAAAAAAAAAAAACCAAATACTAATAATTTATTCATAATGTCGTAGATGTTTTTGTCTTTTTTTTTTTTTATTTTTGTTCAACATTTTTTTTTGTTTATATAAAATTTGTAACATGTTACATGCTATATTACAAATAACACAGGTATGACAGTTCATTTCTTTACTTCCACGTGAACATGAGAAATGCTGACATATTATTTATACTTCTTTAAAAAAATTATTTAAATATTTAATGTTTATACGAATATCACTCTTTTTTTTTTCATATTCATCCTCAAAACAATAATTATTAAAAATAACAAAAATTTCATCCTTCCTTCATAATAGAATGTTTAAAAAATCAATAAAAAAAATATAAGATGCGGTGTAGCAAAAAAAGAAAAAGCTCAATCAGTATCGGATACTTTATTACTCGACGATCATAGCAATAAGTTACCAAAAAAAAAAAAAGAAAAAGAAGAAATCAATGGATTATTCTTTTATAATTAAGGTATTATATAGATAATTTGATGCACGAATATTTCATACTTGTATATGACAAAATAGATAAAAATCAAGACGGGGATGAATATGCAAAGAATATTAAAATAAATAATCTTTTCTGGTTGTCTTTTTTTTTTGTTTTTTCAATTTTACGTAACCTTAGTACTAGAAAAATTAAAACAAATAAAAACGAGAGAAAATTGATTGTTTTCTAATTACAATTTGATCACTTTTGCTATACATAATTATTATTACATAATTAATTAATGAATATATGATTAATTATAATAATTTTTTTTTTGTTTTGAAATTTTGATTACATAAACGCCACAGCAGGTGTTAATGGATATGTTAATAATATGACTGATTGGCTTAAATCTAATTACTCTTTACTTAGTTTTCTCATTTAGATTAAAATCGATAATTGACTATTTTTCTTAACGAATTAGTAGTATGTAGGTAATAAAAAAAAAAAAACTAAAATTTACTACTGTGTACCAGATATAATCAAAAATCAGATAATTAAATTTAATTAATATATCATGCAGAAATATTTTAGGGTGGTATTATTAAAAATGATTACTTAATAATACTTTTTATTGTATACAAAAATAAAATAAAAATGTCGTTATTAGTTGTAGTAAAACAGGCATTAGACCTTACCTACTTCTAAATATTACATTTTGTTCTATATTTTACTACTTAGTCAAATTAATTTAATTTTACAATGTGTCGCTTGATGACCCTTTACTATTTCTAATATTGTGCATAGTTTATGTTACGTATGTTTTTTTTTTTTTTATAATAAAAAAGGGTAGAATGTTTAATAACTTCGTTCTCTATTTGCAGAAGTCTGATAAACAAGAATTGAAACACAACAAAAACTCAAAACGAATGATCAAAGAATGAATTTGAATTTTTTAATGCAAATGGACCAATGTTTTTTTTTTTTTTTTTTTTTTTTTTGTTAAATTTACTTGTTTTGATAAACTAACTCTCAGTAAATATTGAATCAAGTTTTTTAAGTTGTTTATTAAATACAACATATTATGTCACGTGCGGGTTTTAAATTCTCTTTTCTTTTTTCATATTTCAAAAAAAAAAAAATGTTAAAAAAATTACTTTCTCTTCGAAACAGTGAAACAACTGATAGATAAAACCCCTTTTCAGTTCTTGTCACAACTGCATGTGTTACATGTTTATATTTTCAAGTTTTTGCGATTATAAAATGATAAAAACTGGAAAAAAAATAAACTGATAAAAACCCATCGACACAGTTGGGTTAAACAACAAAATAAAACCAAAAAAAAAAAAAATAAATGCATTTTGTTAATATTTTTCTATATATATATATTAAAGCGAAATTGTTTTGGTTGCTTTTATTAATTTTGTTCTGTTTTTAGAAGAAAAATAAAATACCATAGGGTGAACTTATCACAAAATACGTGCAATGAAACAGTTTATATATGAAGTAAACTAAGCAAAACCAAAACTATAGTATTGAATATCAAGAGAATTGAAGGGTGCATTTTATATGTTTTTCTAGTGATAATAGAAAACAAAAACAACCAGTGCATCGACCTTATATACTTACATTAGAGATATTAAAAAAAAAAAAAGTAAGAAAACAATTATGGTAATAAAAGTTTGTACAATGCAATCAGTTTCATTACTTTCAAGCCATTTATTTATTTACAATCATTAAATACATGCATATCAGTAGCATCCAATCTTAAATTTGAATTTTATTTTCTCTCTTAATATTTCTCTACAAGGGGAAAAAAAAAACATAATTTTATCTCCTTAATTATCAAATTTATCTAAATCATTTAATTTCTATGTGGTTTAACTTAGTTAACAGCGAATTGTCTCATTAAGTATTATAAAATAAACAACGACGAAATGTATAAATGTAAACAATATTCAATTACAAAAAAGTAAACAACTCAATAAATTTAACGATAATGTTGTGAAAAAAAAAAAAAAAGACAAAAACGAAAACACCGAGACACCAAAAATCATGTAATTTTTATTTAATTTTTATCCTGTTATATTTATTAAGATATTATACACTTCCTAATGTCATCTAAAAGATTTTCTTCACTCTAAAATTTTCCTAATAAACACTTATATTTGTTTTTATTATTTACAATTAAATTGCTAAACAAAACAAATGTAAAAAAAAAACACACACACAAAACACAAAACTCCTCTGTCTTAAAGAAATAATAAAAAACAAAAAAAAAAAAAAAAATTAAAAAATTTCTTAAATATAGCTTCTACACAATTTCTTTAAAGTACAATTTAGTACATTTTTATCTCTCAAATCTTATTTTATTCTTTTTATCTTCATTTACCGTACTTTTACCGTAAGCTACACTTGTCGCCCTTATACAACAAGAATAATAATAATAATAAAAAAATAAATAAAAAAAAAAATTAAGATAAAAATACACAAAACACACAACTTCCGTGAACTCGGTTATGTTTATCTTATGATCGTGAAAAACAAAAACACAGAGAATACATTTTGAACTAAGGGAAAGGAAAAAAATTCAATTAGAGTGAAAAGTAAAAGAATTTTTTTTCTTCTCATCTTCTTATTATTTACAAAAATATTTACACAAACATTTGGCTAGTAGACATGCTTCTGGTTAGTGTTCTATGACAATTATTAGGTGAAAGGTTTAATTGTTTTCATTGCTCTGTTATAAACAGTAACAAACTGACAAAAAGAAGACGAAAAAAAAATAATAAAAACTAAACCAAAAGACAACGTGTAATGCGGTTGTAATTTTATATCTGTTGTATTGCGGGTTCAAAACATAAAATAACAAAATGTTTTTTTTTTGTATGGCAATGTAAAATGCAGTGACAAAATTTTACACTATTATGAGAATCAACATATGTTTAACTTTTGAACATACAACCGTGTTGAAATTTCTATTATTTGTGTGCGGCTTGTAGTATTTGCAGATCTATGTTTACCTTAACACAACTAGGGGTAGGGGCTGCTAACCATCAGCCTAAATCGGTCATGAAGTTTTTTCTTTTTGTAGTAACAATACTTTCGATATAAATCACAAATAAAACTGTCTTGAATGCACATTACAAGTGCTTCTGACGTTCGTTTAATTTAACTAACAATAGAAGAAAAAAGAAAAATAAAAAAAAAATGACAAGAGGGTGCATACTTTGTTACAAAAATGTTCACCCTTATTTTGTTTATTATTTTTTAATCGTACCTTTATAATAAAGAAAAATATCCTATACTTAATCCATCAATCCATCCCTTATGCAAATGGATTTGAATAATTATTAATAAAAAAAAAAAATAATTATATTTTACCATCCTACGCCACCATTTTTAAAGGCATGACATTTTTCGACAAAATTCACGTCGAATGATTTAAACTGTACACAATTCTAATATTGCAATAATAATTAATTTTTGCTAAATCACACTGCTGCTTACACAAATAATACCACACACAAAAAAAATAATAATAATAATAAAGCAAACAAACGGTTTTTCCGAGCATGACATCATTAAATGTAAATTTATTTAGTTTTACTAGTTCTCATTTACATCTTTTCATATAAATTATTTACATATTTTTGTTATTGTATGCAAATTATATAATTTTTTTGTTTTTTTTTTTGATCTAATAAATATACAAAAATAATAATAATAACTATTTAAACCCATCAACATAATGCTTTTATAAAAACAAGAAAAGATGCTTCTCGCTTATAATACTTTTTAATATGAAATAAATAAAATTTTAATCATTATCCATCATACTTCAATAATTTCATTCAGAAAATGAGTATTTAAAGATAATTTTTAAACTATAATATAATTTTTAATTATTCAAAGTTATATAAAAGCGGGAGGAGTTAACATCTTGTGACAACCACCCTCCGGTATAGTTTAAATCTGTTAACGCAACTACCCATTATCATGTTGTTTTCTTTATGCTTTCTTTATTAATTTTATAACACAAAATATTAAATTATAATAGAGTTAAGTGAACGACAAGCATACCATAAATGTTTTTAATCAAGATATGAAAAAGCGTTATGCTGAAATTGAAAACAATACATTACATCCGGCTTGCTTACGTATTATTAAAATATTGCTTAAAATGTTTTACTTGTACTTTACTTTACTTTACGTTAGTTTTTTTTTTTTTTTTTTTTTTTTTGTTTTGTATTTTTAATTTATTCATTTATGAATAAAAATCCCTTTTCAATGATTCGTTCACTTATTTTTCAACAGCAAGCAGTATTTTTTTTTCTTCTCTCTTATAAATGATTCTTCCTGTCATTAATTAAGTTAAATAATTATATTACTTATAAGTCATACTGATGACTGACTACCTTCTAATATATATTTTAATTCACATAAATAAGTTACTCAAATTACACTTTTTTTATAAATAGAAATTATTCATTTAACAAAAAAAAAAAAAAGAAAAGTTTTTTATGTTCATTACGCCTCTGAAATTGTGTCATAGATTCGTTTTTTATAATTTTTCTATTAATGTTGAAAATATTTAATAGGATTTATTTGAGATTACTAATGATTTCTTGTGTACGTTAATAATTAGATCATATATAAACGGATTATTTATTAAAATGAACTAATTTTTTGTAATTTTTTTCTATAATCGTAAAAAAAAAAAATTAATAATTTAAAGGTGCCTAACATGTGCGGAAAATATAATTTGAAGATATAGAATGAAAAAAAATTATAAATTTACTCCCTTAACTTATATTCGCTTTGTGGTCATTTTAATTAAAATCACATTTTGTGAGATGTGATTTAATTTCTCTCAGTTTCTTTATATTTATTTTCAGTTTAATTATTTAAAGTAAATTGAAGTTAATGCATTTTTTTTTTTGTGAATTTTTATTGAATATTAAATAAGAATTTATGCACTACATCCTGTGATTCACAATTTTATTGAAATATTAATTGTAGAATGAAAAAATCTTCTTTAACGATATTTCCTCTAATTAATGAAATTAATTTAATATACAAGAAAAGATAAACTAACTGCTTCCAATCTAATAAAATGTAAATAAAATCTTATCCTCGTAAATTAGAAGTAAAACTATGCTGGTATATAGTTTTTCCCTATAAACTCTACATGTCACCAATAGTTTCGTTTCTAGTTTCCACTACAGTAAAGTTTTTTTTTTATTTTAGTTTTTATTGCAAAAGTTAAGTGCAAATAGTTTTTAAGTAAAATAATAATTTAATAACTATTATTACGTTGCACAGATTGAGGTGTATCCCCAAAAAAAAAAATATATATAATATAAAATGTGTATTATTAAGATTTATACAAAAGTAATAAAAAAAAAAAAAAAACAGCAACGAAATACATTTGCTAATTGAAATCGATTCGGATTGTCTGATTATTCAAGTAATAAAAAAGAAAGTTCGTTGCATTACATTTTCAATATTAAATTAAAATTTATAATTTCGATAGGAGATATAACTGAAGAATAAAATATGTAGGTGTAAACAGGGAAAACATAAGCTCTCTGCTTACATAGAAAGTAATGACAAAGTAAATTTAATACAATTTTATTTATTTCTTATTCTCATGTTTTCACATAAATTCTTGTTACTACATTTTTTGTGTTTTTATTTAATATTTTTAATTTATTTTGTATCGTGCAATAGTTACATAAATCGGTCTACACATAGTAGTTGCTACGTCATGTTATTTATTTGCCAACATCTATAGTTTAATTAAATACAAATATTAACACCCTTGTGTTGTTATTTTTCTTTATAAGAATTTTATTAAGCAAATAAATTAAATATTTTTGCTGTTTGTAAAGTTTCTATATTTAATCTTTCTATTTGTTATTATTGTAGAATTGAAATCTTCTAATCAAGTGAAAGGACTTAAACTACAGTGGAAAAGAGTTTTGAAAGATTATTTTACTTAAAACCATTATTCTTGGTTGTTTTGTTAAGATAGCAAAAGTGTTTCAAAAAATTCATGCAATTTATATCAGCTGGAACAATGCTAAATTATCATTTCTTATAGAATTAAGGATATTTATATTTTTAATTAAAAAATTATTATTTGTTAAATAATTATCAAACGTTATACTTGGGAAAATTCACTTTGTTTTACTTGTGATTCACGAACGTTTTCTGTTTTCTTTTGTTAAACTTTTGAAACGACTCGAGTACGAACGTTTCTTTGTGAATTACTGATATGATCGATATAAAGTGTCTTAGAAATTTTTGAACTTAAATTAAAAATAAAACAACATCGCGTATTAATATGTGCTTTGAACACTTAAAAGAAAACAAAAAATTGAATGATTTATAGAACCATATGCTTGGCATTATTTACTTTATTTTTAATTTTTTTTTTTTTTTGTATATAAACGACGAAGACTTGAAAGATTTTTGATATAAAATTAAATTAAATTTCAACTGCTTTCTTTAGCATCTATAAACTTTTTATATAAATAAAATACACAAAATATTATCCTCGTATTTATGTATATTTGATATAAAAGCACATTTTTCTGTATGTTGTAATTTTTTGTATTTTTTTTTTTGTAAATCAAGTCAATTATTTCAGTAGCAAATCCATATTAAAAAATATGAAAACAAAATAAAGATTGTTCAGGAAAATTAATAAATAAAGATAAAACATTATATTATCAACAATTTATCTTACAACAGAATATTTTATGATTGTTTTACGTAAAACAACGCTTCACAGCTTTTTACTTTTTTTTTATTTAATAATTAAACGAGAAAATCAGTAAATGTTTGTCATTTTATAGTAAGTTAAATAGTGCGAAGCTGTATTTTTGCTTATTATTTAATAATTTATTATTTTAAATTATCCAATTTGAATGTTTCGTTATAAAATGTAAAAATAAATGTAAAAATTTATAAATTTTAAGCACCCCTTTTGTATATAACCTAGGTAATACGTTTAGTAACAAAAATAATTCTTAGGGATCAAAGGATCTACTTAGTTATCATCAATAATAAAATATTAAAATCTCTACAGAACAAGTCTGAAAGCACAAACATTTTTTTATTTTTTTTTTTTATTTTAAATTAAATGTGATTTAGTTTACTTAAAATTGTACTCTAAATGCAAGTGGCCTTCGATTTATTAAATGGAAAAAAAATCATATTTTTACTGTATTTTCGTATATTTGCTAAAAGAAAAGGGCAAGGTGATGTTTCAAATTACTAAATAAATTGGTAAAGCTAGCAACAGCATGAATAAATAATGAGATTTATAATAAAAATAAAAATGTTCAATGTCATTCGATGAAAAAAAAAAACTGGGAATAAGACAGAGCAAATATAATGCGAAATACAATTTGCAATCTTGAGAAAGAAAAAAAAAAGATTTTTTTATTCTTAAATTTGATTCGTTATTATTCAATATTTCAATATATTAAAAGTAAAAGCGGATATAATTTTTAATTGAAAAAAAGTCTGACACAAAGATCAAACGAAATTAATTATGGATTACGCTAAATAAATGGCCAAACGAAGGTCGTACCGTACCACTGAACAACCAAAAATCTAACACAAATTGATTCCTTCTAGACGTTAATTGAATTTTTTTTGCTTTGTGTCATGAAATTAAAAAAAAAAAAAATTACATTTTCATTAACTTATTTGACGTAAACTTATTATATGCAAATTTATCTATCTCCTACCAATAAACTAATGCCTAGAACATATTTTATTCGTGCTTGAAATGGGATATGCACGTGCTTTAAAAAATAAAAAATAGAAAAAATTTAAATGCGACAGCTGGTAAATGATTATTTGCTGTACTAGTTGGTGGGGATGTTTATAATAACAATGTGAGTGGGTGGCTTTAAAAGAACAATGGATATGGTAAAATCACGTGTCCGTATTGAGTTCAACTGATGTAAATATATAGTGTAGACGTCGTAATTGCTATGCTGTTATTATTATTATTATTATTATTATTATTATACTTTACTTGTGAATTCAAAAAAAAAATAAAAATACTGTTTTTGTATGTGTCTGACATACAAATAGCTGCATATATATACGGATTGTCCACAATCAATATAGTATTTAGGATTTTTCTATCCACCGTTAAGCAACGGATAATATTGGATATAAAACGCGCGTTAATATCGGCGACACATGTAATTGGTATATATTGATTTTTATAGTCGGCAAACAGTAAACGTGACGACGATATTGTCATTTTATGTGTTGAAACGGTTGACAGTATCGAAAATCTTGTCGCTTAAACATCACACATTCGGCACGTAATGTTATAAATTTATTTTCCCTTTTTCTTTTCTTTCTACTGATTATATTTTCTTGATTTGACTTAAATCTAATTTTTATGTCTATCTTCAATTTCTTCTTTTTTTTATATATATATTTTATTGCTGGTAAATTTAAATGAGGCTAATTATTATATTTTTCAAATCGAACACAAAGCAGATCTTTTTTCTAATTATTTGTCTTAAATAATCGTTTTTTTTTTTTTTCGCTAAATTTAGTTTTTTTTTTTTTTTAGGTAAAACATAAATAAATTTTAATAAAAAGGAGAGAAAAAAAAACCTTGGAAGTTAATGTAACAAAATGTAAGAAAAGAAAGTAGAAAAAAAAAAACAAAATAAATTCCCTAGAAAATATTCTCTGACTTAATAAATCTGTTTTAAATTATTTTTCATTTCCTAACCTTGTTTTGATATTAAAATATAAACAAAAACACAATAAATAAGATGAGAATGAAAAAACAAAATAGAATAGAATAGAAAGTAAAGTGTGGGCTAAATTTTTGGTATTTTTCATATATATAAACAGAGCGTAAATTTGATAAATTTACTTCATAAATTTTACTTTCTTTTTTTGCTCCCATTATAATGCTTTTTTTTATTTTAACGTTAGAAACATTAAATATATTTTGTCTCACAAGTTACTGAATAATTTTTTAAGACCAAGGAAAGATGTGAGCCTAACTGAAAGTATTTTCAATAAATCTTTATTTGTAGAATGCGGAAATAAATAAAAATTGTTGACATCCTTTCTGCTTACTATTTACGTTTTTTTTTGTATTTTCCTTATAAGATATGTGAAACAAACGCAAAATATTTCACTAAAATTTATTTGCATTTTGGCTGCTTCTTATTATTATTATTATGATTATTATTATTATTATTATTATTTGAATTTTTTATATGTGGTATTTTGATGAGAAAAACAGATGAAATAAGCGAAAAGAATGTAAATAAATAAAAGACTACAGGAAGTTATCAGGAGATGGGTTAAATATGATGAAATAAAATTATATAAAAAGATTGAGTATGTAGATGTAAGAATGATGGTGACAGCAGATGTCAGAAGCGGATTGAATTCAGAATATCAAAGATATATAAATACAAGGTAAAGACGATGAAAAATAAAAAAAAAGAAAAGAAAAGAAAAAACCAAAAAAAGATGTAAGAACTGGCGCGATATATAAAAGATTTCCGGTTATTCTTATCATTTTGCCGCAGGTAAAATATTTTGAGGAGACAAATTTGATGTCCGCCTATATTATATATATACATATATATACATTGTTGGTGGTGCTGCTTGATTCTACTTCGGGTTTTACATCTTTTTGTATTTTCATATTTTCCTTCAATTTTTTTTCTCATTTATTTATTTTTTTTTTTTTTGCCATTTTTATTCGACATCAAATCCTGCTCCTGTGATTTTCATTTTTTTTTTCTTTTATATAATATAATAAAACGTCAAAAAGTATAAAAGGAAGTGGGTGGAGAAATAAAAACCTCACATTAAGTTGAAAGTCAAAGGAAAGAGTAAGTCTCTCTATTTTGCGTTTTTTTTTTTCTTTTTTTCTTGTGTAAAAAGACAAGATACACCCTATGGAATTGAATTGGACTTTTAGTGAATTTTCAGATGGCACAACATTGGTTAACTTTCTTCTATGATCTTATTTTAATATACATTTTTTTTTTTTTTTTACTTTTGCTTCACGTTCACATCTTATTCATTCCTATTCTTCGTATTATCTAAGACTTTTACCAAAAATTTACCTTTTTCCATTTCACTATTGTAAACTTTTTATTTAAGTAAGACGATGTGATCTCAAACATACGATGAATGTGTATTTAAGAATCCAATTTTATATTCGATATTCGATTTAAATAATTAAATGAATTATGTAAAGAACAGAATTGGCGTTTTTTGACTTGATTTGATTGATTGGGGAACGTCTGAAAATTTTTGTCATTTACGAAGCGAAGCAAATAAACGTAGATAAATGAGAAATTTTTTACATTAATTCGGTTTACAAATTTTGCATGAATTAGAACCAACAAAAATAATAACAGAAAAAAAAAATCAATAAATTAATTTGCAAGGGTAAAGATTTTAATATCTATGATAAAGTATTTTGATTAGTTTGATAAGTCTGTCGATGGAATTTTCTTTGGGTCAACAAGCAAATGGTTTAATGGATTTTTGAAAATATTTAATATCATGAACATTTTTTACGTATTTTTCTGTTGCGTAGATAGATGATATTGGAATTTTTATCATATTATATTTGGTAAAATTTTGGCATCTTCATTGGTTTTCTGGAGGCAAGCAGCAAATAAGCGCATCATTGTTTGTACAAAAGTTATTTGATTGGTAATACTACTATGGAATTTGCTGATGGCAGTATGTCTTTATTTAAATTTTATAAGAAAAGAGGTCAATTCCCTTTTGTGCTTATATTTTGATTTTATAATATATAAAGATCTGCTACTCTCTTGACACTTTTTGGTAAAAATAAAAATGTTTCTTTTCGCTTTACTGATAAAAAAAAAAACGAAGACAAAGACGAAATTTAGAAAACAAAGCGAAAACGGTGAACAAACTTGATTGATACTTTGAACGCGTTAAAGAAAATTAACTTAATCCGGCGGGTAAGTTTTATCACGGCACGTGCTATTGTTAACACTTATCGATGACGCTACATTAATACATTACTGCCCTTATAATACAAACGAACAATGTTAAGGTGATTTCTATAACAAAACAAACATTTAAAAGCACAAAAAGTTGATTTGGTTCGGTTTTTTTTTCTTTACTTATTTATTTAAGAAAAAATTAATGACGTGTCTGTGTTTTCGATATTAAATGTTTGGATAGAAAATAACATTAACGCGTCTCCACATTATTTTTATTATACACTTTTTTTCACTCATTTTACTTAATGTTCATATTAATTTATTTACTTTTGTTTACTTTAATGGTTTAGAGGAAATTTATACACATCTTACAGATATTTATTTGCTAAGAACTTTCACCTGCAAAGTTATAAATACGGAAATTGTTAAATTGAACACGTTAAAAGTTTCTCTATAAGAGTAATGCCGCGTTGCCCTTTTTTTATGTGGACAAGAAACACTTTAATTGGTCTAGTCTTGTAAATTTTTTATTATTTATTCGTCCTATTGTTATTTTCTCAAGATAAGATATTTGAAGTAAAATATAGAAGAAGAATGAGTTGGGGTTGGACAAGGTGGAACATATTGTCTAAATTTCTTTTGTTTTGGTTAAAATGGTCAATATGTACGTGACGTAATCAGAAATGAATAACCTCGTAGATGACAGAAAAGAATACAATACTAATAATAAAAATCATAAGACTCATTTTATTTCGATTTTATAGTACTTTCGTATTCGTGTTCTGCAGAAAATTATATTCAACATCCTAAGCGACTTGACCATTTAACAGCTGGCACATGTTCAAGTTGTTTCTTTATTATTTTTTTTTTTTGTTATAGATTTAAATGACCGTCATCTTATATCGCTTGAAGAAATAAAATCAGTGAAATTTCAATTTTGTTTTTCTTTACAACTTTATTACACTAATTCAGATACGATATTTTGTCATTTGTTTCCATTAAATAAAATTAAAAAAAAAAAAAAAAAGAGACGAAAAAATGTAGAAAGATTGCTTAATATCGTACAAAAAAATAAGAAGCAACGACAACCAAATAATAAATGGGACAATGATGGGTAATCAAAAGATGCCATAATACTTTAGATAAATTATAAGCTTAATTTGTTTGATTAATTAGAGAAACTTTTAAAGTTTTATCCATTTTTTTTAAATAAAATTTATTAAAAGAATTTAGCTGAAAGTTACAAACATTTTTATATATATTTTTTTTAATCACTGCTGACTATATAATACAGCCGGCGTTCATTGATACTTCAATAGTATGTTTTGTTTGCAATAAATAAAAAAAAAACGCAATGATTAATCTAAATAGACATCAAAGGGGTGTTATATGAAAAATGTATTTCAAGTAAATGATTAGGAAACTAATTTTATAAATGATAAATCGTTAAAAAAAAAAAAAGTATTTTATTCAAAATAAAAGAGTTTGGAGATGGCACTCGTGATGAAAAGATTCATAATAAAGAGGTCGCAATCGGAAAATTAATGTGATTTGGTGGAATAGGTTATAGAATTAAGGGTGACTTTCTTGTAGTAATAAATTCTTCTAGAGAAACTATATAAAAGAAAATATAATATCCGTGAAACTGACCACTAAACTGAACATCATAGAAATTATTAATTAAGTCGCTTGCATTTGCTCAGAGCAAAAACTTCATCGTTCTTGTAAATGCTCGATTTATGCAATAAGAGTGTTTTTTTTATAATGTTTCTAAGATTATTCCTTAGTACACAAAGCACCCTAAATTTACTTTTTATCGTTTATAATGTTCAAATAAATTTGTATAAAACAACGCCTTCAAAGAATTTAATGAAAAAAAAAAATCTGTTTCTCTACAATCGCGTTGATTTCGCTTTTATATATATTTTCCCATGATGTATTTATTTTTTTCCTTTCATTCATTTACTCAATCACAAAAATTAAGATTCAATTCATCAATTACAATAGTTTGTGATTGTAAAAGTATTTTTTATTTTCTATCGTTTTTTATTTTTTATCAAGCAACAATGGTACAATATTTTGAATTTGACTACTGAATTAAACATTTTCGTTATTTATATCATTTATGAAATGTACTGAAATGTAAAAGTGAAAATAAATATTAATACGAAAACAAAAGAGAGATAAAAGCTAAATTAAATCTAAATGCGTAAAACTACTTGTTCAGTAATTAAATTAAAATAGCAATATCGAATGTGATATAAAAAAAAAAAAAATAATAATAATAATAAAAATTACCTAAAACATTATATCATTTCGGTACAACCTGAAAATCTCACCCAGCTGGTTAAAAATAAAAAAAAATTAATGTGGTTTACGGTTACATAAGATATCAGCACTTAAAATTTCCTGCATATGACAGATGTCATAACAAAATATTGTTTAAAAAACACCATCAACTTGTTTACTGTGGTCTATTGCATAATGCTGTGCTGTCAAAAGCTCTGCACAAAATTTCTTCAGTATAATTTGTTAAAAGGATTATTATTTTCGCTACGTATAGTTTAAACTTTAAATTACTTTTCAAGAATTATATATATATATATATATATTTTTTTAAATTTATTGATGCAAAAATACCACAACATTGTTAAATGTCAATTTTGTATACGCGCAAATGGTTTCCCATAGAAATACAAAACATTTTGATTATAAATGCTATGCTTTATACACTATTTTACTATCATTAATAATTCATAATTCAAAATGTATTTTTTTTTTTTTTTGTACATTTTCATTTTTTGTGTGTAACAAAAATGTTTCCCCAGAGTTCATTTAAAATGTGTCTAAAATTTACACAACTCACCATACATTTACAATGGCAGCAACTAGTTGTCGTGTCGTTCATTGCATATATTTGTATATACACATAATTTTTACCTGTTGCATAAAAAACATAAATGAACTAATAAAATATAAAACTCTGTTCCATGTACGATTAATGTCACTAATGAAATATGTAAATTTAACCATTGGTGGTGAAATTAAGGTGAAATATTACCTTTGATTTAACTATGAAAAACGGGGTAAATTTACATACATAAAAAATCATTTATTTATTTATTTAACATTTAATTGATTTTTCAGATCTGTATCTTCTTTAATTGTTATGAATTAATTTTTGTCAGTTGCATCGTCTGTAAAATTGTTGAAAAACGATAGAAAAAAAAAACAACGAAAAGAGAAAAATAATAGTAATTTTGATGTCGATCAGGAAATTGATTATTATTTTTTTTTTGTATATTTATGCATAACGTTCAAAACCCTCAACTCAATAAAAATTTAAAAAATTGTGTAGTTTGAGTGTAAATAACCAATCAATCTGCAGGTCGACCTTATTTTTTAACATAACAACCCTCTAAATTATATTTCTTTTAATTTTCAATTGCTATAGAATTTTTATCTTAATAAAGAAAATAACAAAACATATTCTTGGGATCATAGACGATTAATTAATAGAAAAAATATTTATCAATTTTAAAATTGAAAAGTGATAATAGAAAAGATGGGTTATCACGTTTTTCATTTAATTGTTTTTTTTTTTGGCTTCATTTTCAATTTTCTTTTCATTATTTCACGTTTCTTGAAAAGATTTTAAGGAATTGACAAGTTAATTAAATTGCTTAACGACGTAATATTACGAAGATTATATTTATAAGCATAAACAGGGAATATTAGATAAGCCGCATCTATTGTTTAACTGATTAAGTTTAAATGGTGGTGAAAAGTCTTATTTTCCATCAAAATATTTTTCTGTTAATCAAAGTATTTTAAAGTGTTAATAACTACACACAACAATAACTTTTTAAGTATCTAATATATTTTTTTTTGTTCTATTTTTTATTAAATTAATTAAACTTAGTGACTTTGCAAAATAAAAGAAACTTATCTTTGTGAATTTATAATAAAAACAGAAAAAAGAAAAGAAAAAATACTGGGCATATTCGAATGTTTACTGTTTGGCTATTATTTTTATTATATTTTTCGTATTTTCATGTTGTTGTGATGAAAATAATTTAATTAAGTACAGTTTTGTAAGCTCTACCTTATATGTCGTTAACTTATATCAACTTTATTAAAAATGTACGACAAGAAGATACATTAGGTGTAGGAAAAACCAGTCATAGAAAATGATGTCATAAAATACAAAATACGAGAATGTTATGTCCGAACGAGAACGTTAGGGTGTCACAAGAAACATCAAACTAGTCTTAATTTATCTTTTCCCATTTATTTATTTTTATAATATTTGCGTGTAGGAAACGTCGACAATTTATTGTAATTTAATATTATGTAAACGTTATATTATAAAAGAAAGTCATGTACATAAATGTCATTGTTTGTATCCAATATTAATTTACTTAATAAAAAAAAAAATCAAATTATTAAGGTAAAATCATTTATAGCATTTGCTTCTTTTTCATTATTCTCAGTTTTATATGTATGAAGGTGAAACATTAAGCCATATAACGATCCTTGAAAAACCTTGCAAAAAGAAGAAACCTGTATTGAAAATTATAGATATGATTATACGGTTCCGTGAATATATTTAATTTTATTCTTATTGTACGGTTTGTTACAATTGTGTGGCCAGCAGTTGACTTAATTAATATATAATAAATGGAATTATGTTATTTGTATTAATGTTTGCATTACAGTATATTAGCAACGTATAGTATGTATAACAAAACACACAAAAGAACACACGACAATAATAGCAGCATCAATAAAAATAGCAGATGTAGGAGATTTTCTATTATTATTTCTGTTTCCTTGATAACAAATCTTTGTCTTCCATTTATTAATATCGTTAATTTTATTTACTGGACTATGATGAAATTATTTTTCTTTTATTATTTTCTCTTTGCTTCATTTATTGTTCTATGAAAACTATTTTTATTTTTCGTTAAAATTGAATTAAAGAATGGAATTTCTCTTTATATAGAAAATAAATTTTCTGCGTAGGTGTTGATTAACTTATTTAAACTAAAATAAAAACGTTTTTATTCAAATGCAGTAAAAATGAATTTTATTTCTTTCATCAGAAAATCAATACTTAGTCTTTCTTTATTTTTAGTTAATACACAATTTTCCTTAAATTAATTCAATATATATATACTAGGTACATAACAATCAAGAAAAAAAAAGGAGCGAAAATGATTATTCAACATAGGCATGCATTATTCTTAGTTAAACAGAATTTAATTCTATAAATTAAACATTTTATTCATTTATTTCGTTTCTGTTTACTTTTTTGTTTATATATCTTAGCTTCATATCAATATCATTATAAAATTAATTAAATAATTTGTTAATTTACTGTTTATGTGACTTATTTTCTAAAAACTAATTTTTGCCATGTTATAGCGTAGAGTGAAAATATTAATAAATTTCGTGACTATTTAACTCTTTCAATGTTTACTTGAAAGTAGTCTTTAGTTTAATAAATATTTAACCCCTTTGCAACATAGTGAATTTTATAAAATTTACATAACGGACTTGTTTCAATTTAATTTACACAAACATTTATGAGAACTAGTCTATACCTATTTTGAGGGATAGAAAAATATAAATAAAACAATATATGAGTGAAAATAAACAAAACTTTAATGTTTTTAAAATTATTGTAATAAATAATTTACCGATTCTTTTCTACATTTCTCATGATATATACACCTTTTATCAATATTTGAGTCGCACATCATCATGCTCATCATAATCATCAGCAGCATCATCTTCATCAGCAGCAGCAACAACAACAACAACAAACATACAAATAAACATAAGCAACAACAATATTAGTAAAAACAGTAGAAGTAGCTGTAAACTTAGCCATCCGAATCCCATTCCAAACAGCCATTAGTAAATTGATGTACGAAATGTAAGCATTTGTTATTGTTGTTTGCTACCATTTTGCGTAGTCTCTTTTGTATATATATATATATACATAATAGCAGGAATTTTTACAGGCAGGCAAGCTTCCTTTCAAGCATGCCAAAGTGAACGAAATATACAATGTTTTCTATAGTTTATTTGCTTATAATTCACTTACGAAAAAGTTCTACAAGCGAAGAAAAAATAAAAGCAAACTTTTTACCATTTTCTGTTTTATACAGAATTTTTACTTTAACTCAACTCATATTCTACTCTCTTTACTTTCATAACATTATACATCCACAGAATAAACGTGCTATGGGTTTTTCTGTTCAAATATTTTTAAGTAAAAACAAAAAAAAAAAAAAAAAAAAAATAGACAACAATAAAGGTGGTGGTTGATAATAAGATGGGTGAAAGTTTATAAACCGTACCTTTTGTTTCATTTTTCAAGAGATGTATAAGGTGCAAAATATTTTCAAAAAAATAAAAAAAAATAAAAAAACGCACATGTAACATAACGTAAGATAGAAGAAAAAAACAAAAAGTTGAATTTAGCACCCTAAATATTACTTAGGCGATGAACTTTTCACAACAAGGCAAATAAACTAGTTTATTGGTAATGGAAAAACAAGTAATAGGGCGCCATATACCTATTTTTTTTTTTTTTTATGAAACATTTAAAATATATGTTTAAAACGAAACAATGTTATTAAAATCGTACACAGTGTTACGCAACTCAATATTAAGTACAATTTTCACATTTCACTTAGCTTAAAAAGAGACAGAAAAAAAAATAAAAAAAAAAATTGCAATATTATTTACGCTATGCTTTAACGTTTGTTATATTATTTTTGAGTGTGTTTTTCTGTATTTCTTACTGTTTAACATTTAGCAAACGATTACATGAGTTATGCTTCTGATTATACTTTATAATTAAATTTTTCAGATTAACTGTATTTACGTGTAGTAGAACGTACTTATGTACACCGTATCTTTATGATTAAATAGCTTAAGTGTTTTTTATTTAAAACAACAAAACAAAATGCTTATTATTTTTATTATTAATAAAGAGATTTAAATTTTCATTATAAATTTACATTAATTTTTTCCTTGTATCAGTTTTCTTTTTTTTTTAATGTTATATAAGGTGAATCTCCATCTAACATTTATTTATGTTAATAATAATAAATTGTAAAGAAAAACATTTCTATTTTATGATAATTTTAAGCATATTTTATAAAACTTGATTAATAGTTTCGAAATTATGCGATTATTTGTTTTAATTTTGTATTTAGATTGTGTACTTTGTGTATTTAACCATGAATAATTACAAAATTATTGTAAATTATGTCAATAAAATTTGCTTATATATAATAACATGTTAAGTTAGTAATTATTTTTACACGTTCAAACCATTTTTATAATTAATAATCTGCAAAGATATTGCAAAAAAAAAAAAAATAAATAAATAAAAGAAATTTGATCATAGAAAATAATTTCTAGCTAATTGGATTTTTTTTTTCATTAATTCTGAATTGGATAATAAAAGGCTAAAGTTTGTTAGTTAATTCCAATTGCCTTCAGCATATATATATTGAAATGAAATTTAATATGATATTTTATTTCTTGTGTTATAATGCTATTTTGTCCGATGAGCAACAAATACAGTAAATAAAAAATACAAAACATACTTGTTGATAGCAGCAAGATAACATCTTTTTTTTAACCAAAAAAAAAAAAAAAAAAAAAAAATGTATAATCAAAATGAGATGGAAAAAACGAGCGATTCTTATGAAATAGACAATAATTTTTGGCAAATTGTTAATTAAAGATAATAGCATTAATTTCAAGATATTTCAAGACTCCTAATATTAGATAACATTTTTAACATAAGTCTCAATAAATTAATCATTTAAGGTTTGCTACTTTCCTACAAATACAACAGAATTAAATACATGAAAGCTCTTGCCTTTAACGCCACAGTTAATATTCGAGGAATTTAAAAATGTAAAACACGGTGTGAAGACACTTACCTAGAAAGAAAAAGAAAAAAGAAAATAATTAATTAAAATTATGTTAAATTGGTTATTTGTAACCTAAAAACTACTCATACATCTTTTATTCATTATAAAATCGTTAGTTGGATTTTATTAACAAACCCCAATTTTAGTTTTTCATACCCAAAATTACATTCAACAAATCAAATTTATTATTTTTGCTATAATGAGTAGAAACAAAAAAAAAAATCTTTTATTCCGATTTTAAATTTAATTAAATTTTATTTTTCTAAAACATCAGCTGCTATTTTGTGTTTTTAGTTATTTTCATGCTTTTGTTAAATAATATATTTAATGAAACTATTTTAGTATCTATAATTGCCGAAAAAAAAACAAAATTTAATTAAATAGAGGAAAAAAATAAACGCCCTGTGTAAAAGGGCGAATTTTTAAAGAATAAAATTAAATATTTGAAATATTTTACCCCATTACATGATTTACAGAATTAATTAAATGCGAAAATGCTGAATACAAATTAGTAAACTTTAATTATATGTCCATTTTTGTTTGTTTCCTTTAAAATGAAAGTTTTTATAATTTTTGTGCTTATTACCGGTTTGATTACAAAAAAAGTAGCTTTTTATGAATAAGCCAACTAATAATAAATTCCAAACCAAGTGAACGATAAGTTTATGGTTTAATATAGATTGATATATATACATATATGCTTCTAATATAATGTTCAAGTATTACGTATATTCCTTGCAGCATATCTGCAAAAACAATATATAAATGTTATTTATTCCTTATCAGATAAGTTTATTATTCAATTTTAATTTTCATGTCAGCCTTTGAGCTACATTCAGGTTGCAGCTTGCAGCTGAATAACAATGATTTTAAATATATATTTATATTTTTTTATATGTAAATAAATTTTTTAGAATAATAATAAACAAGTAATATTACGAAGCTTTATTAAAATCTTATATTTTTATAAGCTAGACTAGGGTTAAGACAATAACGAAAAATTATTAAAATATTTTTAAATATTAGATGTTCAAAGATATATTTTTATTGATAAAAAAAATTGCATTAAGTATTCTGTTGTGGATAGACCAAAAAAAAAGAGAAAAAAATTAACCAACGCCCAGAGTATGCTGAATTAAATGACTTTTAAATTAGAATTTTATTTAATTTATTTAGAATAATAGAATAAAATTCGTTCTGTATTATGCACAATCAAAAACATTGTATACATCATCAAGCAAAATACTATAATAGACTATTCGGGGTTAAATTCACTTCGTTTCAAAACAACAAAAAAAAAATAGAAGAAGAAAAAAACGTTAAAAGAAAAGAAAATAAAATAAATAAATGTAATACGACGGGTGGTAAAAACCAGTAAATAATAAACTAACCAAGTTATAAAGTATATTGCTGATGATTTTGCATGAGTTGTGTTTTCTAAGTGAGTGCTTTGCTGGCAATTGCACCTTTAACGTTTTACTATTTACCTGTGTGCATGATGCACGATAAGACAACAAACTATATAATAGCACGTGCAGCATTTAATATAGTTTTAAAAGTGTGATCTTTAAATAAAACACGTTGCTCTACGGTTAACTATAAAATCCCGAAAAAAAAATGTATAATAATAATAATAACTTTTAGTATGTGTCAGGGTGTCAGTGGGTATATCATCTCTATATAAATTCCTTTTATCTCGTTTACCACAATGTAGCGCAGTAAAAGCAACAATGTCTGTAAAATCGCTATATTTCTTCTGTATTTTCATTTTTTTTTTTTGCACACTATTTTTATTCATCTTATTCTCTTCTTATGTTTCTTTTTATGTTGCATTATATATCGCATAATGTAAAAGAATATCACAGAATACAAAGTGTTGTTTATGAAAATACAAAATCATTTTCAACATAAATACGAATATGAATATGTAATCTTTAGTTATTGCTGGCGTCTGGTTAAAGTGTTTCTTTTTTTCTTTCTTTTTGTTTTAATAATTTAACTTTTTTATAATACATTTAAAGAGAAGTAGCTGGAAAATGGGGCTATGTGATTGCGTGTGATTATGTATTCAACAGTCATTGCACCTAACCCCTCTGTTTTTAAAAGAATATAAAACACAAAGTTAAAATTAATTAAAAAATGGGAAAAATTGCTTGTCATGCACAAAGAGTTTATTTTTTTTTAAATTGAATTTCAATCAATTTAGTAAATTTAAATTTCACTTTTTTTTTTTTGTTTTTGTTTTCTCTCTGTGTTTTCTTTCCTCTATTTACAAAGTAGCAAATTTTCTATATTAATTTCATTTTGTTCGCGTAAATATGTAATATTAAAAATTGACATAAAGTTTAATCGTTTTATTTTATTTCAACGTTTTTGTTTAAATTTCAAACTTTTGAAATATAAAAAAAAAAAAATTAAACAACGAAAATGCATTTGACATTTTGCAATATTACAATATTTGTCATAGAAACTAATTAAAAGCTTTACATTACTATTTTATATTTTATAACCATTAAATAATTGGTCAATTTTCGGAGAATAAATGAGCCTACATTCCCAGACAAATTCAATATTTATTAGTTTTGAAGTTGTAAAAAGTATTTTGTACATAAAAGCACTCAAAACGTTTCCTTTTACAATACAAAAAAAAAGAAATTATTAAACATAATATTTATTTATTAATTTAAAATTAAGTGTTCTCTTATAATCAGGTGTTGGAAGGTGAACTGATAATTGTTAACCGGAAGCAGTATTCCGACTGAAATTAAGTAAACTTATATATACAACTAAAATAAACATTCAAATCCATATGTTTTCAAATGTGCGTTTCTTTTCATTCCAATAAAATTTGAGAGCATTCAATATCACAACATCCAAATTATCATGTACTAAACTCATCAAACATAAATAAATATATATATATATATATATAGAAGGCAGACTTTAATGTACCAATAGTTAAATTACATAGCAACGCTCAGGGCTACCCCAATGGCGTACATCACCACCTAATCCAATTTTTCCAATTCCAATCATTTGAGATTATTTGTTTGTGCATAGTTTCTCCATGATTATTTTGTCTAACTATTCCCTTACCAATCAAAAAACCATAGCAAAATTAAAATTAAAAAAAAAAAAAAAGCTCCAACATATTAATACCTAGACACAAAAAATAAAAACTTTTTTTTTTTAATTTATTGGGAATTACCCCTTCGTAAAGGCAGATAATATAATTTTTGTTAGGGGATTTCAACAAATAATATTATTGAATACTAATTAACAGCAATATAGATATAAAATTTTATTATTAATATGCATATTTGTTGGAAATTTAATAATTCTAGTAGGTTGTTTCATAGAATTGGACAATATTCCGACATACTTATGTATATACAATACTAGTGAAAGAAACTTAATTTGATTTACAAAATGAAACCGGAAAACATAAAAAAATAAAATTAAAATGCTTTTCCATCATGAGATCGTTTTTTTTGTATTTTATTTATCAAGAATTTATATCGCGCGGCCTTTGATTTGGCATGATGCTTGTCTACCAACTATGTGACCGTAGTAACTCTCATCATCAATTTTGTTTTTTTTTTTTTCTTTTTTAAATCATTCAACCATTCTAAAACTGACAACATCTCACACATCATTTGTAATGAAACACAATATGGGATATAATTTTGTTCAATCTATTGGCGTGTGTATTGACAAAGCATTCATCCAGATTTCTATTTTGTTGAAAATAATACTCATACTGTGCAGTCATCACATGATGAGGATGTATTGATAAATTCAACATGGTGATGGGAGTATTTACAATGTCGTACAAAATCTGTAAACAACAAGATGGCGTCAATAGAATTGATGATAACACGATGTTTTCAATAAAAACCCACATACGTGTCTAGTTTTTTTCCATTAAGGTAATAACTTCAATTATTTTCACGTTATTTCTATACAATAAAATCAAAACAATTCTCCGTAAATATTATTTTATATAATTTATCGGAAATTTAATAACTAATCAAGTGAATTAGTTCAAATTAACAATAAAGGAATATAAGAAATTTAATTAAATAATATAATAAGCCATAAACAATAATATAATATCATATTATATCTATATAAAAGGGCCAACAATGTGTCATTATTAAATTAAATTAATGTACTTATCAAAAAATTGTGGCATCTCCACTGGCTTGCTACTGTCAACACAAAACAAATCTCTATAAGCCACTAAAACATATTTAGATTTAACAAAAATTTGTTTTGTTTGATAAATATAAATGACCGTATATATACCGTATATACAACAGAATACAATGTCGACATATTATATAACACTACACATGTGGTGAGGATTATCTTTCTAGGACACTCGAATCTGATATCAATGTAATTATTTAGCGAGTCTTCTCTCGCTTGATTAATTAATATTTTATAATAATGAAAACAAAAACAATAAAAATAAAAAAAACGTATGATTGATGTTTTTCGTTGGTCATCAGTGTGTGTCATTCATTTGATCAAATGAAATATTTTTGAATTGAAAATAATAATAATTCAATTACAAAAATAATAATGGAAAAATGTTTGACTTTATGCAGATAAGACAATTTATTATCATTTTAAATACAAAAATCCAAGTTAACAAATTTAAAAATATAAAAATTGTTTTTTTTTTTTAATAAAAATTAAATTAAACATCCGGTACAATATTGATAATTAGTTTTTGAAATCCTTACAACTAATATATTGGATACAATGAAACGGAAATTGTAAAGTTTGCTTTAATTTCATCTAAGAAAATAATTTTATTTATTACTTTGTATTTACCTCTATTTCCCTGTAAACAAGATGATATCCTCAGAGAAGTAGTGGTAAGGATAAATATCGTATATTGACCATTTTACTTCCTGTTTCAAAAAGATACATTTAATATTTTTCTTTTTATTAAATTATTTTATGTGACTCCATCCATATGCTGCATGATAGATCTTTATGACAAAAATTTTTATTATAAAACAAACAATCGATACAAATGCGAATTACAGTAGAAAAGTTTCTATATTTATTAAAAAAAATTCTAGAAAAATATTCTTTAATAAAATTAACGTAGTTTTATAGTTCACAGTAATTTTATAAACTGCAAAATTTAAGTAACAAAAGTAAAAAAGAAATAACAATACTAATGGGATGACTTTACATTTTCTTTTTCTTCTCCTTTTTTGCTTTTTTACCATAAATTTGTAAATGTTTAACTGCATCAACAAAATAATACTAACAGCAGTACCGAAAAACCACTAAGTAAGTTTGTTGTTTCCTATATATTTTCCTTTAATGTCTGCTACCGTAGCCATAAAACAGATTTACAAAACATCTTGTTATATATGCACTTGACAGCCAACGTTATGATTAATGATACAACCCGTCAATTTTTGTATTTTGCCATTCAACAAATTCTTCTACAGTCTCTTGTTCATCGCGTATTTTATAAACAAAGAAATATAAAAAAAAAATTCTAAAAGGAACAGCATCGTATATCTTGATGCGCTTTATTTATTTAACTTTTTTTAAAATTGCCATAGTCGCAACAGTATGATGCTTAATCTCTCACACTTTTTAAAGTTTTTATTCTAATATAAATTATTTTTTGCATCTTGTCAAGTTTATAAACGAGTTTTTTTTATTCCTAATTTATCATATTTTGAAGTTAACCAAAAGTTTAACATATTTTTCTACATGAAGAAGCAACAAATGTGACTCTTTTTTTTTACGGTTTATTGACTTTTAATTAATTTTTGTAAATAAATTTTTTCGTAATTTTATAATCGTAAAGTACTTATTTGTCACATCATTTGTGCTTACCACCATAGCTTTATTAGGGTGATAAGAATAATAAAAATCATTCGTGAATTAGCAATAAATTTATTTTCTTTTTTTCTACGAAAAATCGCTAAGCATACAAAATGCAATGTTCACATATATAAATCTTATCATACTTGTTCTGCTATTAAAACTCATGCGAATGACCGCAGGCAATAAACCTTGAGCTTTTAGCTAAAAAGAAATTTAACAATAAAATTTGAAACATAAAACTTTTTTTCTTTTTTATATTATTATTTCTTCCTTTTTTTTATTATTTTACAACTCTGTTTAGATTTTTAAATTCTAATGTAGCGATATTACCGTCTCGGTTAGCATGCTTACTTATCAAGCAATCAGACAAAATCAAAGAATAGTTTAGGGTAAAATAAAAATCTAAGTTAAGATAAAAATGTACAAAGGATTCGTATTTTTCTTTACGTTAAAACTTAATAGTCATAATGGATGATGATGTGTTGTAAAATTGTTCAACAGAAGTTCAACAATGAGAATTTGTGTGAAATGAAATTTTCTATTTAGAAATGGTCCATTGGTGATTGTTCAAAACTAGCAAAGATACTTTGTTTGTATTTTCCATACATTTAAAAGATATTAACTTTTATTTGTAAATTTTCACATTAAAATCCCCATTTTTATCGACTTATGTGACATTTTTTTATGTTCGCGATAAATGAAAATCTAAATAGGATGCAGTTATCATTGTTACTTATAACACAATTTAAGGGTTTTTAATATTATTATAAATGCTAATTTCCCAAAAATATAAATTTATTGAGAATGTCCTTTAGAATAATTATTACGATAATTGAATTTGATTTTATAATAATAAACGACAAGAAACTGTTAATAACAAAACATGTGTTAAATTTCATTGGAAACCAAATATTATAATTAAAAATTTTCAGAAGAAACAGAACTTCAACTAGAATATTTAGGTTATTAGAAAAAAAATAAATTAAATATTATATATATATATATATATATATATATATATAGTAACAGAAAAGTTGAATGTTTAAAAGGGTAAAATGTATCAAAAGTAGTGAACATCTATATGGTATACCGCAAAAGGTCCCTGAGGCGGGATATGTATCATTAATGAAAGGATATGTGCATCCTGTAAAAGAAACGAACGTTATAATGTCACATTATATTTTTGAATATAAACCACAAGCTTTCGTTTTTATATAATATAATTGTAATTTCCAATATATATATTTTTCTTGTTTTAAATGAGGACAATTTTTGTATAGGAAACATTCATCCATATATTTAAGGCAAACGGTAATGAAAAATCAAAGTAAAATTTCCATGTTAAATCTACCAAAAAAAAACATTTTTTTTTTAAACAGAAAGCAAAGGAAAAAAACATATTTTCTCTCTATCCTTTTATTGTGGTTAATATATGGTTTCATATATAAGGCGTCCCGTAAACTTTATACAACATAATATGCGTTTTCTTTATCAAAAGTAAAAACCGAATTGAATTACATCGGTACGGTTTCATTACCGTTTTCTTAATAAATAATTACATAAGATAAATAGTCATATTCATCAATTATTTGCTCAAGTTATTTTAATTATAAGTTTTCTCTTCATTAAAACATAATTCATACTTTAAAGGTTTCAATGGTTTTTCTTTTTTATTTTAAATATTTTTAAACAACAAGAGAAAAACTTTGTCTTCTTCTTTTTTTTTTGGTTCAATAAAAAGAAAGATAGAAATTTCTTTTTTTTTATGCTTACATTACGACAAACAAATTAATGAAATTAACAAATTTTTATGCTTCGCAAAACATAAAATAACATTTTATTTAATGGGATTGTTATTCCAAATAAATTTTATGTAATAATTATGGTAGGAGGTGAATACTCAATGAGATTTTAATATTAACATAGTTAAATTTTCACATAATACTAACAAATGATGATGACTCGCGTTATTAATCTGATTACCTTTTAGTTTTTCAATTTTTATTCTAATTTCTTTTCCCGTTTTCAATTTGAATAAAATACCATAATTTTGTATTTTAACATCATACTTATACTATAATAATAATAATTAAATATTTTAGAATCGTTAATGTTTTTTTTTTTCCTTTTTTTTTCTTATAACAAAAATATTAAAATTTGGTTGTTTCTGGCTGTTTAATAAAATTTGAAAGAAATTCTTTTTCTATTTAAATATTATTTTGTTATTTGAATGAACATTTATGCTTATACAAATTACCTTTTGATAGAATTAATTTAATTTAATTTAGTTTTTTTTTTATTTAAATAAAACGACAAATTTTTGAGCAAAAAATGTCGTCAAAATTAAAATGTGTAAATGTGAATCAAATGTATTTATAATGTTTGATGGAATCTTATAATAATTTCAGTGATGAAAATTTCCACTAAAATAATCAAAGAAATTCTATATTTTGATTAATTCAAGTGCGAATTAAAGAAAAAATGTATTTGCTGTAATCAAAATAGTGAAAACAAGTCATTAATTTATAACCCATAAAAAAAAAGCAAAAAAAAAAAAAATTTACTTTTTTGTATTTGATAATTTTGTTTTTATTCTACTTCTAGCGTGTGATACAAATTACATTAATTTTCTAAATAGATATCAAACAATTCATTTTACCTTTTTAATTACATTCCCAAATATAAAATAAATGAAATATTTATTCGTCCCATTTTCTATTTTATTTACCAGTTTGATGGTTTATTTTTACATTCATTAAACACAGAATTTTAGAGTTTTATTAATGATTGAATTTATAACAGAGCAAAACAGAAAAATAAATAATGTGAATAAAAAAAAAAAAAATGTTAAATAGTATCGAGGAACTTATTTAATTATTACAAATTTCCTATTAAGCTGAATAATAGTTCGAATAAACTCTTTACGGACAATCAAATTGGAATGGAAAATACTAAATAAACGAATAAAATTAATTTGAAATAAATTGATTCAGTACAATTGATGTTCAATTGGAAATGTTTCACAAAAATACAAAAAAAAAAAATGAAAGAAAAGTAAATAAAAATAAAACGCCAAAAACATTTTCTATTTTGTATTTAATGCAAGAAACATTTCACGTTAATGTTAATGTTTGGTGTAAGCATTTCACCCTTACAAATAACTTTGAATAATCCAAATTATTTCTGTTTATTTATACATTTTTTTTTTTTTTTTTTTTTTTGCCGCTAAACATCCAATCTCTTATTTTGGTTTATTGATTGTCGATTATTTTCATATGTTTCAAGCAACATTACGCTTCTTTTCAATTTAATATCGAATCTTTATTTTGGTTATAACAAAAAAATAAAAAAAATTGTGTTTTATGTTTACAAAACTTTCTATGTGGCTTGCGAGTCTAGTAAACACACACAAAAAATAGGATACATAAAAATGTGTTTGATAAATAAAATCTCACAAAATTGTATTTACAAAGTAAAATAGGAGAAAAAAAAATCCTTAACTCATTAAATCTACATAAAATTAAACAAAATGTTCGATATACAATTTTTTTTTGTCTTTGATTAATAATTTCATATATGTAAATCCCAGGAGATTATTGGTTCTTTTCATTACTTTTTAATTATCCACTACATCAGATATATATTATAGGGGAGTTGCGTGTAATTTTATGTGGCTAACTTAGTGACAGCATACAATTTGCTTCAATACAAAAGAGTTAATTATAAATGAGAAAAGTTTTTATTTTCTGTTTTTTGACATCTGCATAATTAAAAAAGAAAACAGAAAAAAACCGAAAAAAAAAAAACATTAAAATAGTTTTCAGGAGTTCGTATTTGTTGATGTTGAGAAAGAGTAGTTATGTTTGGTAATTTTTATTCAAACATTTCATTTATAATGAAAACATAAAACGAATTATTTCAAGTTAATTAATGTGTGACATCATGTTATACTAATTAAACTGTGGTCGGTGATATTATAAAAAAAAAAAAAAAAAAAAAGAAAAAAATTGTTTTTTTTGGTCTTCTGTTTATAAAACATTTTTTTTCCACATTTCATTTAGGCTTTTTATAATTATTACTATTTTTGGTTTTGGTTTTATTTAATTTTCTTTTTTTTTTTTTGTTATTTTTTATAAACATAAAATCGCACTTAATTTATTTTTTTATTTATTGAATTTTTTTTTTTATTTCATTTAATACTCATTAAATTGATGAACATTTTTATTTTAAATGATTTTTTTTTTTGCGAGTCTTTTTTTTTCACTTTTACCACCCATATTAAACACACCATAATTCCATTTTGAATATCTTTATAGAGAATGCTGTATATAGAAGCATTTGTACCTTCACCACGCCATGGCATCCAATTAAAAACGTCCATTCTTTCTAATTAGAGAACGTACAAAGCTACAGGATTAATGTCGAATTAAATAGAGATAATTCTATGTAAAGAATTGTTCATGTCAAACAAAAGCAACAACAACGGGGAATTTTTTTTTTTTATATAAAATTAAAAAAAAAAAAAAAACTTTTTCTCTCGGCAGACAAGTTTAAATTTTTTTTTTTTTGCTTTTTTTTTTTATATATATTTCAGTTTTATAATGCTGCCGCTGTTGTTTTAATGTTTGTTGTTGTGGTTGTTGTCTGTTCGCTATTTTATTTTATTTTTTCCTTACATTTTTCAATTTTATAAAGATTAAGTTTAAAGAATCGTGTTGTGTAATTATAAAAAATAAAGTGAAGCAACAAAGAATTAAAAAAAAAAAAAACGAAAAATTATTCGAAAAACAAAGTAGAATACAACGTAAAGTTCCTAGTCTAATGGCTTAGTTGTTTGTTTTCCTACTTTCTTTTTACCATTCTTTATGAAAATCAATTTTACTTTTTTACAAGGATTAATTGGAATTTGATTAAGATTTATTTAAAATTAATCTTTGATTTTCTCTTTTTATCATTTTCTATATGAAATTTTACTGAACTAATATTTTTCTAATATGTGTTAAATTAATTCGTAGTTTGTCACAACATACAAAAAAAAAAAAACGTGTGAATGCTCAGCAGAGTGACACAAACCAATTTTAATTGGTACAATGAAAAAAAAAGTTAAATTTATAAATTACAATCTTGCATTTTTCTTTAAAAGATAAATCACCGCCCATTTGAATGTCCTTGCTTAATGTATAAGGTGGGCAGCCAACCGATTTAAATTAGCGTGAATGTTCAAATTGTTAATTTGGGAGGCAAAATGATGAATACAAAAAAAGGGGTAAAAACAGAATATAATCAGTCTGAGTTAAAATAAAATTAATTTTGGTTGTCAACAAAAGGTAAGAGAATTTTTAGTTAAACATTTACTAATTACTAGCAATCAGACTCATGTACTTTCTATTATTATTATTTTTTTTTTCTTAGTTCAACTACAAGGCTGTTGACTTGTCGTTTTCATTCATATTTGAAACGAATGCACAATAATTAATCACGCTGATATTAACTTTCTTATTTTGAAGATTAAAGAGCGAAGAAAAATTATAATAATACATAATTTAAAGAAATGAAACGCAGAGAAAAGAAAAAAAATCGCAGCTAATCACCTCGACGATTTAAAAGTCAAGCTACTTATCAACATTCCTAGTAAAATGTTCTTTTAAAGATAAATTTTCCAAACGAATTTTTTTTTTCCTCTTATTTTACATAAACCGAAAAGAAAATAAAAAAAAAAAAAGGAGAGAAGAAAATTAAATAATTAGACAAGAGTGGTAAATTGCAAAAAATTCAATTAAAATTTTATCCAGCATGTTTAATTCTATAATTCTTTATTTTTTATAATTAGTTTAAGCGCAATGTAATGTTTTTTAAAGTGTTGTTAGTAAGGTAGGTAGTAAGGTAAAAATGCAAAAAAAATAAAAAATAAATAAAAAAAATTAGAAGTGAAGAAAAAATTTGATTAACTTCGGTTTTTCACGTCGACATCCCATACATGCAATGTAATTAAATAATAAAAATATATGAAATGGCTTTAATTAATTGAATTACGAGCCATGTAAAAATAAAATAAATTTAAATTAAATTTTAAATGATGAGCATTTTATCGTAGGAAAAAAGATTTTTCAAAGAAATTTTACACATAGGCGAAAACCCCCATTAAAAATGTATTTCCATTATCGTGGTGTAAAGTTTTTTTTAAACTTGGTAAAAATGCTACGTGCAAAGTAACGCAGAATTGTTAATGTTAATGCTAAAATACAATTTATGTGCATAAAAAAATATAAGAAACGGAATCTCATGGACAAACATGAAAATGAGACAAATAATTGATTTATTTTTCTATTGTGTATCAACAAGATCACAACATATCGTGTTGTGTTGTTATTTTATATTAAGCTGAAAAGACGCTCATTGTTGGTGGCAATATTTTTATATTAAAAAAAAAAAGTATAAATAAAGAGACGTGAAAATAATACAAATACGATGATGACAATAGTGTAGGAGTAAGAATTGAAGAAAATAAATACGACGATGACTAAAAAAAAGTAAGAAAAACAAAAAAAAAACAAAAAGCAAGGCGGAAATGGGTGTAAATAAAATAAAAGAAAAGTTTATGTCGAATTATTTACTTTGCAATAAATCTCACTTTTGTGGTTCACATAAACATTTATATTCTATTGGCGCAAAAAAGAGAAACAAAAAAATAACGCAAAGCACACGCTTCTACTGAACCCTGAACTAAACACAAAAAAAAAAGAAGTAGAAGGATCCGCAATATAACTGAGCTTTAATTAATTTAATTTTTTTTTATGTGCCCTGTGGTCCGTTTGCCATTAGCAAAATTTTAAAATAATTATTTGAAAAATTAAACATTTTTTATTTTAATTATTTTTTTTTTCCATCCCTCAATATTAAATTTGGTAGAATTTTTTTTTTTATTACTTTTTTGTAATTGTGAACTTTTATGAACGTTTTACCACGACCACACAATATACAATTTTGTGATTAATTATAAAATTTAATACATACATTATATTCAATATATTCAAAGCATAATGTATATATAAGGTATATATAAATGATGTTTTTAATTGAGAAAGATGAAAGGGAAATGAATACAAAGCTACCATATAGTAGTTTGTTGTTTGCAATGTAATTACATAAAATGTAGAAAATACCAAAAATTTCGTTTCTATGCCAACTTGTTGACTTGTCAATTAAACTTTGATAGGCGGGTTCTAATATTGTATGTCTTCTATAAAGAGAAAAATCATTTTTCGAATGGTAAAGCTTTTCTTTTTTTCTATAACACAAAAATTATTCAACGTTAAAGTTAAAGACTCGAAAGTTATTTAGACAAATTAAAACTTATTAAATGGCCAGGCGAATTGAGACCAATAAAAATGTCCCTTTTATTTTTTGGTCTTTGTGAAATTCATATTTTTCATCTAAAAGCTAAAGCTAAAATTAATTATTATTTATTACATTCGTTTTATTTTTAGTTTGATTTTCATTTTTTTACCTCGGTTATTATATAAGGTAAATTTTTGTTTTTATCAATTAACAGCAATTAAATTTGTTTTGTGACAAAGAATGATAAAAGTGGTTTAAAGAAAAATTTAATGATTAAATATGAAGGATTTATAGAAAATATTATTAATAATGTTGATAATTAAATAACTTTTTATCAGTTGTTATTGATATTTGAATACGAAACACTGTGCGAAATATTTTTTTATAAAATTTTATAAAGAAATTAGCAAATTTTAAACTATTTCCTAACAAATTAACAAATTCTACGAGTTTCTAGTAATATATACACTTAAACTAACAGAGAATGTAGCAAATTTAGCATTATTTATAGAAATTCTAAGAAATATTAATGAAAAAATCAACGATAAAGTGGTTTGGTATCTTCACTTCATTACTTCACGTGCAGGCATTTTATTTTCAATAATTTTGAATTAATAATACAAAATAACAAAAAAGAAATAAAATAGCCCAAAGAAACTTTTTTATAATAATTACACTTCTGTACAAAATAGTTTTTATAAATAACAGTCATATGGAATATATAAATAAACTTGTTTACCCAAAATAATCATCAGAAAGAAAGAAAGAAAGAAAGAAAGTAATGCAAAATTGTGTCTAACCTTTTAATACTAAAACACACAATAAGAAAGTTTTCGTTGAAAAAGAGAGAGAAATTTTAACCAAGGAAAAAACTTTTTCAAACTCAAGAAAAAAATTCGCTAAATTTCTTCTAGTTTTTCTTAAGTTTTATTTATTTGTCTATTTATTTTTGTTATTTGTCAATAACAGAATTTTATTTTTTATATATATATATTTTTTTTTTGCAACTTTCTTTTTGCTCGGATAAAATTAGTTTAATGTTGTTTGTAGTTAAAAGTAATTGCTACATTTAGGCACCGTTTGACATTTGTATTTTCTTGCAAAAAAAAAAAAAAAATCTCATTTATTTATTATATTTTTTCCTTGTCGAATCATATCTCTTAATTTTCTGAAAAGCAAACAAACAGCAAATAAAAATAGAAAGCACAGCAGCATAATTTTATAAAGTCGAAGAGTTATAAAGAAGATAAAAGAAGAAAAATTTGAGGACGCATAATAGCATTTTTGTGTTTGTATAAAATAACGTTAGGGTAAGTTAAGGACAAAATCATTATTCTAAATTTTGTGCCAGATTTTTCTTACTTCATTAAATTGCCGTGCATGATGGATAAAAAGTGTCACAAAAGTTGAATATAAAACTGAAAATAATAATAATAATAATAATAAGAATATAACAACATGAAGAAAGAATAAAGAACACAGCAGAAGCGGCACCAGCAACAAGAACAACATAATATCAGAAATAAAGAAAGAAAAATGAAAGTTTTATGTAGTTAAGTTAGTTGTAAAAGTGAAAATCTCATAAGCAGAGAGAAATGGAAATAAAATAAAATAAAAAAAAACTGTGCGGTTGTTATATATATTTATGTTTTGTTCATATGGTAGAAAGAGGTATTAAATTAAAGAAGGAAAATTGTCAATTCGTGCGTGCAAACCGGATGATGGCAACAAACACTAATGCGCTGAATATTTGTGACCACGCGACTGGCAGGAAGCCAAATAAACAAAAGCATTCCCGATGACAAAGTAGTTAAGAAATAATAATTTAAACTTTTCTTTTTTACTATGGTATTTCTTTATTCTTATTTTACCAAATACAAAACAACTTTACCTAAAAAGAAAGAAAGGAAAATCATAATAATAATAATAAAGAAACGAATTTAGATTAGTTGTCGACGACGTCATTCGGTGCCTTGTGCTTTAGATTTGCACTTGTTATAAAGCTAATAAGTTTTATCATTTCTATTAAAAATTGTAATATTTGAACTTTTCTCTTCAAAACTTGTATCATTGGAAATTAATATAAAGTTTAATTATGGATAAACAAATTATAATAAAAAATATTTATTTATAAAATATATTTAACACCAGACTGAGACATTTTTCTGACTTAAAAACCAAAAAAAAAAAAAGTCTACGATTGTTTTTATCGTGGTATTTCCTACTGACTGCTTTTTATTGTTTTCTTATTAAGGAAGTGCAATCTGCAATATACCATAATTGACGACAACAAAAAAAAAATCGGTCGCTTTTAGTAGTGTAGTAGCGTTAGTCACTTTTTTACAGTCTACACAAGATATAATTGTGTCTCGTGTTGTGTTTTATTTTTTATTTTTAATTCAACTAAACTTGGCTTAACTGATTTGAAATTTATTATTTATATAGAGAAACGGAAGCAATGCAATTCAATTTCCATGCATTGGAGAACTATAATTCATTATAATTGTTAATTATATTTGCCAAAGTACTGTAAGAAATGAACACACGAAAATGTAATAAATTTAATCGAATTGTTAATTTTTTTTTTTTTTTTTTTTTTTTGCAGAGAGCAATTATTTTTCATTGTTTTATTTAATTGGTAGAATGGATTTTAAACCCATTAAATGTTTTTTGTGAACCTGAATCATGATTCAATCATTGATTTTAAATCTACTTGAAAAAAATTAATTTTTATTTGTTTATTTAATGCACAATACTGTCTGTCACATTTAAACAATAAACACTTTTCATTAGTTATACCTGGATCGTGTATTTTAATTCTCTTAAATGTAAAATTGTTTTGTGTGGGCTTTTAGTGTCGTAAATATTGCCAACAATAATATAAGAATAGACCGGTGTCTATGTTGTTATTATACCATGTTTTTTCTGTCTACTACTAAGGATTATCTCTGATACAATTTCTGTTCTTAAATCTCTTACTTAGTGTTAATTTGTCAACTTCAAGCCCTATACCATATACACACAACTTATATATTTCTACACTCGAATGAATAATAAGAACCAGAAGTAACGAAGAAGTAAATAAAAAAAAAAAAACAAATAAATAAAATAAAATTTTAAAAGCATTAAACTAATAAAAACAAACTAAAAACAGATTAAAATTACTTTGTGGTTGTTATGCTCGTGTAGTAGATTTTTTCATTAAAAAACAATTAACAAAAAAATAAAAAAAATTAATTTTTTTGCTCTACATTTGTTGTGGTTTTTAAACCCTAAATCGAAATGAAAAACCACATCGCCCTAAAAATGTTGGGAATAGAAAAGCATACAAAAAAAAAAAAAAATGTTTATAAACCGCTGAATAAAAAATTTAAACGTAGTCTGAATACAAAAATGTCTAACACGATTCACACATGAATGAATAAAGAATATCCTTACGCTTCTTAGATACACCTACGCTATATGAGTTGTTTTTATTATTAAAAAAAGAAAAACAAGAAAAAAAAATTATTTTTTTTGCATGAATTAATTTTAAAATTTATGTGAGAAAAAGTCTTAAGTAGCCAAAACGTATAATAAGTATATTCACTTATAATTAACTACTTTCTAAATTAAATAATAAGCAAACAAACAAACAAATACAATAAAAAATTAAAGCAGCTTAAAGATGAAATAATATTTATTTATATGTAAATACTAAAGCCCATCTGCATTTTATTTATTTTTTTTGTTTGTGTGAAAACGATATTAATTTTTAACCGTGCGTAGAACCACTTATATATCCTATATACAGAATTCCTGTATATCCATAGAATCATTCAACCCTTTTACCTTTTTATTATTTATTTATTTTTTATTTCATTATTTATATTTGTGAATATACATAAGATTAAGGCACCAAATATAAATAAAGGACAAAATCCTTTTTAAAGGTTTTTTCCAGTATGATCGCCACCCACACAATTTTATATCTCAAATAAAAGTCTGTTAATCATTTAAATTCGTTTGTAGGTAGTGAAATAAAATGAAATTAAAATTGTTCAAATGCATCATGACTTTCTTCATGCTAAACTTTTAATATTGAAACTTTCTATAGTTTGTTAGCAAACTAACTTAAGAATTTTTTTTTAACAAAGAAAAATCAATTTAGATATTAAAAGAGCTTAAATTTGTGTAATAAATTCATTAAAATGTTAATTAAATCTTGTAAGAAAATAATTCATGTTAATTATTTATAATAAAATAAAAGCGAATACAAGAAGTAAATAATTAATATTGAAGTAGAAAATTGTTCAATTTAATTAAATAAAGTATATGACTGGTCAAAGTTTAGTCCTTTAGCATGGATTTAAGTAAAATATAAACTTTATCACTTTTATTTGTTTTGTTATTTTGACAATATTATAGAGTGCAAACCTGTCACTGTTGTTTAAATAGAATAAAACTTAATTCTAAAATTGTATAATATGTTTAAAATTTATATTTAAGGATAATGCATTTTGTTTTCATTAAAAAAAAAAATACTATTTGCGTTAGTTAAAATTAATGGAAAAAAGTATTTCCTATGGGAAATCAAATAAATATATTTTTTTTTTGTTATGATTAAGAACTCACTGTAATAATTTGCATCCTTATTTCTTTTATTTCTTTATTCCCTTAGTTTCTATGCACGTCAAATAAAGTAAATTGAGTTTTGTCACATTTTGAGAAAATAAAAATTGGAAAAACGTGTACAACCCTTTTTAACCATGTTAAATAATTTCTAATAATATTTATTTCGGTTTTAATTTAATTATCAGTTTAGTTTATTAATTATTATCTATTACTAATATTATTATTTTTTTTTTTTTTTCAATTTAATAGTTATGTAACATGTAGGCTTGAGGTGATATGTGCTTAGCCGTTGGCTATAAATTGTAACCATATCTGATTACAATAAGAAATCCGTGTATTAATAAAATAATTTATATCTGATATAAATGTGTTCGGTTTATGATGTTTCCGTAACTATGTATCTATAACAATGAATGAAAACTATTGTTAAATAATATTTATAAAGAAATTGCGACATGTAACCGGTTCTTGAAATATGGTACATAATACATAACAGAGGATAGAAATTGTGTTAAGAAATATTTATTATAAATGACAATAAAAGTATATGAGAGACGATTAAACTTCAGAGAATCTATTACAACTGTACTGACTAGTGTTAAATGCGATAACATTGTTTTTCTATACGTTGTTATTTTATATGATTGTATGTTATAAACATAAACATCATCATCTGTAGAAAATCCCTTGGCTTTGTCCTTTAACAGATTTGCAAGCACAAAACAAGACAAGTAACAAACAAACCGGGGCCATCCGGTCATATTGTATAGCATGATATCTTTATAGAACTATGTCTACCCATAAGCGTATATAAACATTTATTTATTAATTTACAAATTTCGAATAAGAATAAAAAATAATACAAAAACGATTTTATTAGACATTGCATAATATTGTGTGTGGAAACATACAGATGCAATCCGTAAAACGTCTGTCAAATAATTTTAAATCTAAACCAATTGCTATGACATGTTTATACGTTATTATATTCATCAAACAATTATTTTCATAGTATTAATAAATGTTTAATATTATCTTAATTGTTTTAATTATAATTATTATTAAAATAAAGAATTTTCAATTGATACATAACATAGATAATAATAATAATAACGTTACGTAATATAATTATAATTATTATAATAATGATAAATATATAATCTTTACATAAATAAAACAAACATTTAATCAAAAAAATAAATTTTATTATATATTCCAATGCAAATGTAATAAAAATGTCAACAAACAAAAAAAAGATTTTTTTTTTCATCCAAAAGCTTTATTTTTAATTAGAAATATATATTTATTGCACAATTATTATATTTCAGTATTTGTTTATGACTTCATTTCAAAAATTATTATTATTATTATTATTATTTATTCATAAATTAGAAGACTTTTGATAATATTTACATAAGAAGAATGTAAATAATAGAAAATAATGTATATAATTCGTCATTATAATTTATAAACACTTCAATTGTTACACAACCATTGATACATCTATAGAAATTATATATTTAAGAGTATTTCTATATCCATAAAATAACAATTTAACACTTTCTGAAACATTCTTTACGTAAATAGGTTAAATCAAAAATAAAATGAAATAAAAAAAATAATGCGATAGACATAATTTTCGCCTTGCGTAATGTTTATTTAAAAAAAAAAACTTTTATTATTCAGATAATTAACTCAAAAATAAAAAATTAATTTCAAAGTTTAGAGATATCACAAAAGCTATTAGTTGTGTTAAGAAAATATTTGCTAATCATCGATAAATAGAACAAACATCTGATTTTTTACAATAGCGAAGATGATTATAACTCTTGTTGATTTATTTAACAAAAAATATGTCACTTGAAACATAAAATAAGCATAGAATTTGATTCCTTCATGTTTTGGATAGAATAGATTATGACATTACATACTCTCCCCATCAGAAACAATGAATATAAAACTCAATAAGCTTTAATAACAATCAATTAAAAAACTCTCGTAATACCAGTACAAACAATTCATATTATCAACTAAATAAATTATGATGATGATGCATTAAAAATTCTTTCATTTCGTTATTACAAAAAAAAAAAAATTATATATGTGTGTATAAAACGGATTTTTCTTTACTTATCAATAGTCACGTACTGTAAATATTTGAACAAAAAATCATGAAAAACAATACTGTAAAGCGATCAGCGAAAGATTTAAATATTTTATTTATTTTTGTAATTATAACGAATAAAGAATCAATTCTAGGTTAAATTCAACCCCCAAATGTAACTTTATATAAAGATATTAAAATAAAATGTTTTATTAATGACAACCAAATATTGAGAAATAAAAAAGTCAGGGTACTTATGACAGAACAATTACGATATTTACATTTTGAAGAAAACAATTTAAAGATCTTTGGAACTTACACTGGAAAATGGTGTAAAAAAGCTCAAAATTTTAATGGAAATAATTCCGTAAATAATTTAAAATTCATTAAATATTTAAATTATAATAAATGTAAGCGAAAAACGATTATTCGTTAAAGAATTTTTAGTATAAATACAAATATTTCATTTTATTAACGAAAATATAAATTTCGATTTATTTACGTCACATGAAAGAATAAAAAAAAGAAAAAAAAATGAAGAGAAACAAAAAACTCAACAAAGATCTATTAGCACGTTCATAAATTTTGTATGTTTTTATTTATTTATTTGTTTTCCTATAATAAATATTTATTTATATATCTGGCATAATAAACTTTACTACAACAGTTCACGTATTTTCGACATTCTGAGCTTCAACAATAAACTAAAGTATTCTGCCAAGAGAATTGCATGCGTGCACAAAACTTTAACCGCTGTGACAAACCACAACAAGCTTTATGTTTATAGATTGAAGTTGAACGTTTTTAAGAAACACAAAAAATAAACGAATACAACTCACATATATTATATACGATAACTAAACGGCATACAAAATTACAAAAAAAAAAAAAAAAACACTGTATAATATACAAAAGACTTGAAATAACGCGAAAAATGTATAGAAATAGTTGTGTTAAAAAAAAATTTGCATATAAACGTTCGGAACGAAAAAAAAGAAACCAGAAAAACACAAAAATGCCTGTTAAAATCTCTTTAATATTCAGCGACACGTACAATATATAAAGTGTTATATTTATTTTTATATCAAATTTCATTTATTTTGTTCTTCCTCAACAGGATCAGAACCAGAAAAAAAAATGAATAAAAAAGTCCAATAAAATACTTTTGATTTCCCTTTTCATTTTTTTTTTTTTTTTAATTTGCTTTATTAAGCACATGCATTTTATGGAGAAATCGTTGAATATTTTCTACGAAAAATAAAATGTCAAAAAGTATTTATTTAAGTTAATACAAAATCAATAAATAATATTCATTGGTAAGATGTATAAATATAATTGAATACTTTTAAAATTTATGTAAAATTCATCGAAGTAATATTCGAAGGCAAACATATATCAAACTATAAAAGAGAAAACGGAGCGGAACAGAGTAGACAAATAAAATGAATGAACGAGGGAAAGGAATAAAGAAGAAGACGAAGAAGATGAAAGTAAATATAATTTAATACCTGTTTTCTTTGATTGATTGATATTTGGCTGAAATGACAAAAAGTAAGACGGATAAAAAAAAAAATTATTTCAACTTTTTTTTTTTTTTTTAATTTGAATAGAACACGCAACGCTTCGAGTCGAGTGCCTTCTTCTTAAGTAGATCCGCTTGCTTTTTTTTTTCCTTTTTGCCTCTAATAACAATTTTATTGGCCATACTTAAGAAGATTCCACTTTTTTATTTTCAAGCTCCTTTCCAATTTTTTTCTTTTTTTTAATAAAGTCGCTTAAAGGTAGATGCTGTTAGTACTCAGCATAAATAAATATTATTACAAGAATGAAAACGTGTCTCTTTCTACATTTTATATTCATAATAAATTAAAGAATATTCACAGTCGTCCATACATATATATTAGTGAGATGGAAAATGTAAACATAAAAATCTATTTTCGCATACAATAAACGAATCTTCAAATTTCCGCAGAAAGGTTGTCAAAATTTAAAGAGCTTTTATAAAAAAAAAAAAATTAATATTAATAATAATAAAAGAGGCAAATTATATTATTATTTCACGGTGATGATCTATTAATATTTATTTTATTTGTCCATTTTAATTAAATCACGAAATGGAAAATAATTTTAAATCGTAACTTTTCATTAAAAAATTGAGAAGAATTTTTTTTTTTTTTCTTTGATAATAATTTTCTATTAGAAATTTTCTTTTAAATTAATTATATTTCTGTACAATGAAATGCATTTATGTTAAATACTAAAAACAAAAATAATTGAGGCTTTAGATAAAAATTAATTATTATTTTTAAACGTTTAACGAATAATGAAATAAAGGTGACTTGTTTCACTTTTGCTAAGATATAAACACAGATAAACGATAGGCATATAACCTAGTTACATTTTTATTTTATTCTATGAATAATTAAATTATTATTTTAAAATTTTTTGTTTTGTTAACAAGAATAAAGCTACAAAACATAGGAAAAAAAATTAAATATTTTTCTTATATATAAAACAATTTGCAATTTGTTTTAAAAGATAATGAGATTTTTTTTTTCATGCTATTTAAAAGAAAGAAGAAAAAAAAAATTGTGTGTGTAATGAAATTGATTAAACCTCAAATATTCTATAAGCTTATTAAACATGAACAAAATGTAAAGAAAATGTAAAACAAAATTAAATGTAGAGAGAAATTTTTGGGCTTAATCTAATTTTCTTTAAAACAAATACAAAAAAAAAGAAGAAGGAAACACAAAACGAATAAAAGTAAAGTAAAGTAAAGTAAAGTGCTAATCCATAATAAAATTATTAATCTTCTATTTATGATTTTTTTATTTTTTTTGTTTTTAATGGAAAAAAATCGTATTTTTTCTTTTTGTTTTGTTTTCTCTATAATTTTAATTATATTTTAGTAAAAGCATTGATCTTTATCCAAACGAAGTCATATGAAGAACTGGTTAACTACATATTCATTCATGCCATACACATATGTTCATACAATAAATATATAATAAAATATGAAATTTATATATTCTTTAATAAATATCACGTTGAAAACAGAAGCGTTATTTTACTATGCTATGATTATGATATAAGAGAAACACAATCTGTTTGGCTTGTATGTAGTATATATATAAACAAAAAAAAAGGGTTGATTTTTTTTTCCGTTGGTTTGTATACGCAAAAAATATTATTTTCTACACGTAATAGAACTTGCGCTAGTCTTGTTTATATATATACATATATATGAAATTAAAAAACATAAAATGAAACTATAGTCAGTTCTTAGTGTTTGTAAAAGAAATAATTCTGCATCATAGTATTTTCTATATATATAAATAAATAAAAAGGCAGAGTCCCTCGTCAGATATTGCATTATCAGATAACGTAAAACGTTAGCTTAAAGGTTTTATTATCCAACTAGGGATTATCTCGAATATTAATAAAAATTTTAAGAAGTGTTGTAGTAACAAAACAATTTTTCCTATACATGTAAAACGATAAGCTTTACACAACAAAACAAAAAAAAAAAAAAAACAATATTATTATTTACATTCAACTGAATTTTACTATAAAACAAAGAATAAATTATGCAATGACTTATATGGATTATGTGTTTAGTTTATTAGAAAAAGTAATAAGAAAAAAAAAAAATTGTTTGTCAACTACATTGCATATTGTTGACACATTTTCCAAGAATATATATAAATATTAAAACAAATTTGTCTACTTTAACAGCAATTACAATAAAATGCATCGACAATTTCTTGCCGATCCCATGTTAAATTTATGCTTAAAGAGCTATAAATCATTTACATTTACAATTTGTATATTTTTATGTTTTAATAAAATTGCCATAAAGGTAATTAGCATTATAACAACAACAACAACCACAATAATAGATAAAATTCCATATAATCATGATTAAACAAAAATTGTGTTTTTTTTTTCTTATTTAATAAAACCTTAGCCATCCATATAGCTGCTACATAAATAGTTTCATTCATATTGTTATAAATTATTATAAATGACATTAGCTATGAAACATAATTTATCTATGCCATTATAATATATTTTTTATCTACTTTAAACTACTTTGTAATTTTTTTTAATTGCTGTATTTAATAGGAAAATATACTATAAAAATTAACTAGATGTAGAAAAAACACTTTACTTGATGAATAAGCATGCAAAACGTTTAAAGTTACTTTGGTAAAATATATATATAAAACAAAAATAGCCAATTAGCTTGATGTATACACATTCTAAGTGTTTTTTTTTTTTTATAATTTATTAAAAGTTTATTAATCCTGATTATATCATTAATAAGAAAAATAACAATTATCCTTACTTACTTAGTATTTTCTTTAACATTCATTTAATTTTAAACGTTTAAAGGCGAATTAATGTAATAAATTTAAATCGTACATACCTGAAACAAAGAAAGAAAATATTTGAATTAATTAAAATAGAAATAATTTTATTTATTTATAATTAAAAAAAAAAAAAAAATAATAATACGAAAACATTCTTTTAACCACATACGGGATAGTTTTTGTGGTGTAATTACTATGTTGTCATGCCCCCACAATTCATTTACTATATAAATCTTATTGTAATTGTTATTTTGTTTGTATGTTACATAGCCGATGCTATTTACTATATAATACATGATGGTATTGTAACCAATAGGTTATCCCACAAATATTTAGCTAACTTGCCAAATAATACAACCTTTAAGTGCCAGATGCACAGTTATGAGGTCAACAGCTCCTTAGGGAAAAATAATCATAACAAAACCACAAAGAGCACGAGACTTGAAAGCTATTCAACAATATATACGGCAGCAGGGGATTATAGGTGAAAATATTATTAAGTTTTATTATTTTATTGTATTAATTATAAATTTTACTTTTTTTTTTTTTTGTTATTTTTAGCAGCATAAAACATATTATTTATAATTAATTAATTAATTAATTAGTTATCATTAAATACTAATTAGCGTTGAAAATAATAATAATAATAATAATAATAATAATAATTATAATAAATGTAAAATATTTTTTGATTAGATGAAAATTGAATAACATTTAGTTAATTATATTAAATTTTCAATTCTTCTCTATTAATTATACATTTTGTCATTTAATTTGTGGTTTTACATCAATATTATATGACATATTGTTATTATAATGTTTTTATCAAACCTAACCATATAACAATTATTTTTAATATACTAACAATACCACGTTGACCTCATTTATTTATATATTTATTTATATAAATGTAAATAATTATTTCTATTTCTATTTCCTTATTAAAAAATATAATTTTAATTGCTATAAACCTATATAAAAACCCAACGATTATTATTTATATTTAGAAAGTTATTATCGTTCTTAAGTGGCAAGACTTCCTTTAATTTTAATTACAGAAAAAATTAAATGAAAATTAATCAAACATCATAGAAGTGTGAATTTTTAATTAATTTTTATTTTTTTCAAACAAAGAATATATCCTTTAAATAATCAATAATTAATACTTGTTATAATTAATTTATTAATTAATAATCAATAAACTAAGAATATTAAATAACTTTTGATTGTCACATTTTTTTTTTATAGTTTTTTCATCTTATTTATAGATTTTTATATTAAATAATTTTATATTATTTTACGATCAAAAATACAGTAAAATATTGAGTTTATCTTTAATAATATAACGAAGAGAGAAAACTAATCCATAAATAAAAAAACGAAACTATATCGTTTCGTAAAGTTGAACATTTTTTTATTTTTTATTATAGTTTTTTATATATATTCTGTGTCCTATATTAACTATTATTCATTACTTTCACATCGTGTGCTATGAAGTTTTATCTGTAAAGTAACCAAATAAATGTTTTTTATTTTATTTTTTCTTTATTTTATTCTTCCATCTAAACATATTTAATTCATAATTTATTTTATTATTATTAAAGAATCTATAAAGCAATCATTTTTCAAAATTATTCATTATCACATAAATTCAATATAGGGGCGTTACATAAGAATTTTTTTAATATCACTTTGCTCTATTTTTAAGAAAATTTAATAAATTAAATTTTCATTTTTATTGATTTTATTCGTATGAACTAGATTTTTTTATTAATTAGTTTTTAATTATGCTGAATATTTCTTAATGCAAACAAACGCCTTTAATTAAAGAAAATGCTTTAAATAAACGCATGAAGATTTCCAATTAAAATATATTTTTGTAAAACACCATTTAGTTTGTTTTTTAAGAATAAAAAATTAAACATGCTTGATTTAAAAGTGCCAGGTGTGCATTTAACCTTCAACATTCTTTTGAATTTTTCTTTTACTTTGTACGCATGTATCCATTTTTCTCATATTTTTTTTTTTTGCTTCTTTAAATTAAAGCAATATGCTGATAAAGCATACGTTTATATTTCACCATAAAATCATCAAAACAACAACCAGAAAAAAAAAATATTATTCGCGTAATTTTTCAATTTTTTTCTTTCTTTCTTTATCAAAGACTCTTTTGTAACATGTGTTACTCATACTTAAATATTTTATAAACAGTGTGCTTTATTAAATCAGTCAACACAAAATATAATGAAATAATATTTAAACAATAGATCATAATTAGCTTGCTTCAAAATCATGTACGTCACACGAGGAATGCATTCGAGATTAGCTTTGAACAGTTCTTCTACTTTTTTTTTTTTTAATTTTATTTGTATAGTTCGAATGCAATTTATTTCTCATTTGTTAATAAAACTTTATGTAGATTTAAACACAATTTGAAATGTATGAATTTGTATAAAGCTCTTTCGTCTTTATTAACTTGTAGACAATGTGCTTTTGTTATATTTATCGTGCAGTTTTATTCACCAACTTTTGTACTAAAAGTAATCATAACAATGCTTTATATATATATATATTTAGTTTATATTCTAATTCAGCTGATACATTCCAGATATATATATATATATATATATATATATATATACATATTTTCACCAGAAAATTTAGAATACTAAGAAAGGTTCCCATTAAAATTACTACTTAATAGAAAGTTTGTAAGATTAAAATCTAAACTCAAATAATTACTTTATAACTTATTGATGGCTTATAATTTAAACAATACTTTATGACTTGAAATTCTTTACTTTAACCACAATAAAATATTTATTAAATGCCAGATTAAAGAGCTTCTACTTAAAAATAACCATGGCACAATCTTTCCTTTAAATTTACTAATATTTAACGATGTAAACTATTTTTAAATTAAAAAAAAGCGACCAAATATGGCATGAAATAACTGTTGAAATGACAGGAAGATATCAATAACATTTAATTGATCACGCATAAAACTATGACAGTAGAAAAATCATAAAAATGAAAGCGATTTACACTGGAACATATTGTTGAAAGTATTGAAAAAATTCTTAAATACCTGAATCCAAAAACTACATTAAATATAGATTCTCTTGTGTCACAAATGTTCAACAATTCACAATTAACTAAATTGGTCTCTATTTATTTGTAATTTTTTATTTTTTTTTTTATATTTGGTCGATAGTTTTACAAACAGATAATAATAATAATAATAATATGCACAAAAAAGGTGAAATTTAATTAAACTATTTGTTATATAAATGCACAAGTAAATTGACTTTGATTTGTTCACACGGACACAAACGAATTTGCGTTTAAAAGTTTTCTTAATTAACTTAATTATACAACCAAAAAAAAAAAATCCAAATTTTTTTTTATTAACTTAATTAATTAACAATAATTTGTGTTTTAAAATAATTAATAATTGTTCTATTAAAAAACACTGCACAAAAAACACTTTAAAATGTGACGATTTAAAAATATATTTTTTAATTTTGATTTTTTTTTTACTCTAACTAATCATAATTTTGATTTTTAATTTTTTAACTAATTTCGAACAAAATTAACTTTTAAATTAGCAAAAATGTTTTTTTTTTTAACGTAAACACGGTTTTTTCTTCTCTTTTTTTAATTTAATTTATAATATTTAGTTCTAGTTAAAATAATAATTAGAATAATAATAAGAATAAGAATTATAATAATAAGAATAATAAATTAATATGTAAATGGATCAGACACAAAACTGGTTTGTTCTTTGCGTTATGCCCGAATACTACAAGAATATATTATTGAGAGTGCTTTTGTGAGCTGGAAAGATTTTCGAAAAAAGCAAAAATTCTATAATAAAAAAAACAACAACAAAAACAAAATATTATATAGAAAATACGAGTAAAGCAGAAAAACGGAAAAACGGAAAAAGAAAATTAAATAAAAAGAAAAAAAAAAATTTCAGCAAGCAAACATTTTTCGCAAATGAATGCTTAGAGTGAGAGAATTTCGACACAATCAACAGGCAGTAGTAATGTGTTTTGTGTTTTTTTATTATTTTTTTATTTCATCATTTTGGTGGCATGCTGTAGGAAATTCTATATTCCAGCCGGCTCCAATATAACAATATGTGCCGTACCGTGCGAGGGGTTTTATGGAAAGGAATATTACTCCAACATCAGTGTCGTCATACAAATGCATGCGGTATACAGTACACATAAAAGGGGAACTATGCGCAACGTATATTTCTTATCCCCAAACATAAACTCGTTTTTTAACATATTTTCTTTTATTTTTGAATGAAATGTAGGCGGAAACGGTTAATATTCGCATGCTCGCTACTATACACGAGCATGCGCTTCAAATATGTTTTGCATAACAATTTTTTTGTTTTTTATTATAAAACGTTATTTGCCAAAATGCCAAAACAGAGTGCATTAATGGTTTTGGTTGCGTGCGCATTTTATTTTTATTATTTTGTTTTTCTTTTCTTTACTTTTTTTTTTTATATTTAGTTTTATAGCATCTATAATATGTAAACATGTAACACGACTTTGTCATGCATTTCTACATAATATTTTTTATTTCTTTTAGCGAATAATTATTATGTAATCATAGTAATCTAAAATAATTTATTAATTATAATAAGATTATACATTTCTTAAGAATTTTAACCATGAAAATATAATATTTCCAAAGCAATTACCATAAAAAAAACAACATTTTTCAGGGTATCTTCAACTAATTTAAACTAATCTTATTTCTTAATGCAAAATAAAACCTTGTTTTTTACACATATGATTTAACTAAAAAGTATTAAAAATTAATTATTTATTTATAACAATTATATCAACATCATTAATATAGCATAAATTCTTGTGAAATTTATTAGTTTTCACAGTGAAATATGATTTATTTTTACATAATGTCAGCCATCTTGTAGCAAAGTATAATATTATTTTATGAAATTTAAATGCAGTCCACTTAGAAATAATAATAGTTATTATTATTATTATCATTATTATTATGCGAGAGGTTTATGTTTATTTAATTAAAATATTAAATAGAAATTTTATTAAGTGTGTTTAGCAAGTAGTTTTCTAGCATTTTACTTTGTACAAAATATATTTCTGTCTAAGATTATTTAACGTTGCATGTATAGGTCATGGTTCATTGAATTTAACTTCAATTTTAACGAAAAATAAAAAGAAAACTTCACAGGACATCATTTGTTTTTGTATCAAAAATAGATGGATTGGGGTGACAATATTATAAATTATTTATTTGCTTTGTTTTGTTGTTATTATTATTATTTTTATATTTTTTTTTTTTGCCTTCTACTAAAACTCTTATTTGTCATATGTAGTGTTAAATGTTATCTTTGCATTATAAACATGTGATGATGAAAAGATAATAGCATAGAGGAAAATCATGCGCGTATCAAATAGATAAATACGAAAATTGGATAATGAAGAAATTTTACGATGACATGCGTATGTATGTCACATTTGTATTGTTTTCCTTTTTAAAGGAGCTTTTTTTTCCATTTATTTACATTTTGTTTTTGTGCTTTATTTAGGTTAAGAGCACATTGCATATTTTGTTTGTTTCTGTTTTTTTATTTGCTTGCATTTTTTATCTTTTTTTGTTAATTATTTTTCCGTCAAATTATGAATAAAAAAAAACAATAAAATACCTGGCGTCTCCACTTTCATTATTATTTAATTTATTTATTTATTAAATATAATTAAATACAATTATATTAATTTTTTAATTCATTTTTGTTTTATTTGTTTTTTTTTTGGTTTTGCAAACAATTTTAAATTAAATAATAAATAAATAAATTTATCCAGTCGATCATATTTCACTTGTTCATTATTTTAATTATTTATTTAAATTAGCAAAAAAAAAAAAAAAAACAAAATAAAAAATTATTTTAAATTAAAATTTTTGAAGTTATGATTTTGTAAGCTTTCATTAATAAAATGTTTTTTTTTATTATTTTGTTGTTTTGTTTTCGTAAATTAATTTTTTGAGTTATAAAATTTTTGTTTTGATTTTCTATTTTTTCATTTAAAATTTTATTTGTAACTAAATTAATTAATTAAATTTTTGTTTATAAAGGTTTTCCCCCGTGTTAATACAAACTAGGATTATTTACGACTTCTTGGTTTAATTTGGTAAAGTTTTTCGTTTTTTTTTTATTCCACTTTTATAAAGTAAATGATTTTCAATCAACGATAAAATATTTTAAAATTTTACAAAAGCTTCTTTAAAAAGAAAGCACAATTATTTCAAGCTTTTAGATTAAATGAAAAACGAAAGTAATATTTAAATTTTGCCACTTAAAGAAAATACAAATCAATAACAAATCTTTGCTATTAAATTAAATTCCGTAAAAGAAATTAGAATCATTACTGTAGCCTATTGAGAAATAAACACCTGTTTAAACATTAAAAAAATAGAAAAAAAAAACAAAACGTCGATAAATTAATATTAAACATAAAAGAAAAAATTCCAAAGTAAATTTGATTAATATTGAATGTAAACATGAACATTGTGTCATCGTTTTAAATTTTCCATCTTATTAATTTTAATGTTAATTAACTTGTGCTTAACGAAAAGACATTATGTATATGCTATTGTGTACTATTAATCAAATGTTTACTTAATTGAAATTCTAATCAGTACGCCAATAGAAAATTTTAACCCGTTTCGTTCTACTTGGTAACAATAGATACCGTATTGCTATTATATTTTGATGCACTTAGCTGTGTTACGTGAATTTTGTAGCACCGCTGTATGTATATTATTCTAACTTGCTATAGTTTGTTTTAACGATAGAATCCCTCATTGGTGACAATAGCGGCTTTAAAAACGGATAATATGCATAAAGTGTGTTAAGAAATTTTATAATTGTCATTTATTGCATAACGATATACACTAGAACAATGTATTTAATTCATAAAATAAAACCACATAAAAATTAAATTAAAGCAGGGATAACATTTCTTAACTTTAATATTATTTGAAAAAAAAATCGAAAAACATGAATTTCTAAAGTAAGAAATTTCATTATAAAAAAATATAATTAAATTCAAATTGCAGTTGTCAGCGTTGATTTCATGTTGTACTCATTCGATTATAACTATATTTGCATAGATATGTAATAAAATTTCCATATATCAATCATATCATACACAAAAAATAAAAAAAATAAAAAAAACATCCTACGAGCATGTTGATAAAAAATATTTCATACTTCAATCAGTATAACACGCAAACATTGAAACTAAAGGATTTATTAGTGGTCACAATTAAATTTCAACAACAAAAATAATTTTACTTTAATATAGACATAAATTATGTATTCATGTTGCTGTTCATCAAAAAAATAAATTATAATCAAATTTCATAATAATTGTACTTGTTAACACTAAACAAAAATAAAAAATATTTATCAATATTTGCATAAGGATATTTTATATTATTTTTGTTATGCGATTGGGCATTGGATTGGGTTATGTTGTTATTATTATTATTATTAATTTACACCCAATATCATCGGTGTTTGGTATTCAATTTACATAATAATTTATGTTGATAAAGGTACACTACCGATGATTGTAATTAATAAATATTTTTTATTTTGTTAAAGTATTCTATACATTTTATTTTTATTCCTTGAATGGTTACAATGCATTTTACTAAAAATAAATATTTAATCTGCTAATTAGAGCAAAATAATGATGAGCTTTCATATTTGTACAACAACTTTCTCAAAAATACAATATTAGCATTTTATTATTGAAACAAAGCTAAAATCAAACGAAATGATCTTTCAAGATAATTAAGTGAGAATAGAATACACTACACACGCAAACTGATTTTTTTTTTCTTTCCTTTTTATTTTATTCAACAGAAATTTTTTACGAGCATCCTTGGCTTGATATATTCGGCAAAAAATAAACTTTTATATATAACAAATTATATAACAAAAATAAACGAAAGCAAACAAAAACTGTTAACACTTTTTATTTGAATATAAAGTTTACCACCATAGCTTTTGTAATATTTTTAGCAATTTAGCAAAAGCTTATGATGACGACTTGCTACAGCTACAAATCCTACAACTTCGTTTAACTCTGCTGATGCATAGATTTTTCGATAAATCCTAGGGGACACCAGTCAACGCATTTTCCGATTTACAATATGCTCATTTTGGGTTATTTCGTTTGTTCGCTATTTTATATTATATTTTCCAATACTTTATTTAGTTTTTTTTTTTTTTTGGTTTCTTCTTAACACTCTTTAGACATCTCAACATGCTACTGTATTAGGAGTTAAAATACTTTAGTTACTCTTACTTTATATGTTTTGATGTTGCGAATATGGTTATACACAACATTATATTTATGAACAAACAACCATCCATGGGATGTGTATGTGTTCACTTTTAGACACCCCATTATACAGTTATTTGAAAAGTTGCCTCTTACAAAACTGGTGAGGCATTCACTATACATACATTTATGGTACATATTATGTATCCATTTAGGAAAAGTTTTTTGTATTTTTCGGAACTTTTTTCATATTGAAAAGAGTCCAGGGGGCACAAATTTTATATTTCATTTTATAACAGTATCAAGCCATCATCAAATAAACGAAATCAAACCAAACGAAAGCGTATGTGCTGGTTATATATTTTCTTTACTTATTAGAAAACTTTTTCGTCCATTTCTCATCAGTAATATAGTTATTTTATATATTAGAATGTAATATCGCCTTTTTAAATATATTTAGAGCGACGAAGAACCAAACTGAATGCACAGAATTTAGATATAAATGGTAAAAAAATATCCAATCGATTTTTTTATAGTTCATAGAATTTTTGAATTAGATTTTTATTAAAAATTCATTAAATAATATTTATTCTTATTGAAACCATGATTTGTTGTTAAGGTTCATATAAAAAGTTCCAAAGTAACGATAATCTATAAAATATTGTTAATGAAGTCATCCAAGCAAATTCTCTATTATTTCCAAATCTATTTGTAAATAATTCTTCAAGTTTTATTCAAAGATTTTATAAACACGCAACAAAAACCATATACAAAACCATCTGTTGAATTCTTTTTGAAAATCAATTAATCTTATCCATAACTTTCTTTTCTTTTATATTGTTTAACATAATGTCTTTAATCTTCTCCTACCCTCACGACACTTATTAGCTGACGTTTAATATGACATGACATTTTTTGTTTTTTTTTTTTTTTTTTTGTTAAACATATTTTACATTTTTTATGCTTCAATCATTATCTAATTAATAACTTATTAAACGTTTCAAAGTCATATTGCACTAAGAAAATCTTTAAAACAAAAAAAAAAATGAAAATATATTTTTTCGCTACATCCCTTATAAAATAATATTTCAAAATTAAAATTATTTATTAATATAAAAACCAATATTGTTGCATAATTCATTGCAGTTATGTCGTTACAGAAAATTCGTTTCATTCTTTTAGATATTTGCATTGTTTAGCTATAGATTGTTTACTTTGAAGACAGACAACAGCAAATAACAAATAATAATCATTCATCTCAGGCAAAATATTAAATTGAAATTTCTTTTTTTTTTATTTTTATTGATGATTTTGTGACTAGGGAAAAACAATTTATTCTTTGTTAAAAAATTAATATTTTTCTACTCTTCGTTTCTGTATAAATAAAGATCCGAAAAATAATATTTAAAAAAAAAAATTTTGTTTCGTATAACAAAAATAAAAAAATTAAAAAATTTGTCATCAAACTCTCAATACATGTTAAAAGGAAGGAGAATACGAAAAATCTTTAAATATTTTACACAAAAGCAATGATAGATATATCTTAATCGTTATTATTATTTTTTTTTTTTGTTTTCTTCTTTCTAAATCTTCGATATTCATCGTTCGTTTAACTTGTAGACACTTAGAGAGTTATTTGTAAAAATTCTGAATTACAAAAAAAAGCTCTAAAGGGTCTACAACAGAAAAATCTAAGTAAAAGAATAACAAACAAAGGATGATTTTAGTTTTGTCGGTGGATAGTTTTGATCGTGCAAGATTTATAGAATTTTTCAACAATACAAACAAGGAGTTTTTAATACCATAGAACCTCTTTTCAATTTGACAATTTTCCCTTGAATTGATGTTCAATGATCTTTCCTTTACATTTTCTTTAAAATCATCTAATATTTTTATTTTGTCTTTAATATTTATTCGACCGTCTGTGTCTATTATGGTTTCTGTTTATGAGAATGCATTATCTCTCATACTTATACCATTTACTGTTCATATAAGCATGAGTTTTAATATTGTTGTTATTAAAGTATTACTAAAAACTATTCAATTGTATTTATTTTCTATATACTATGCATCTATACACTGGATATGGGAATGAGTGAAGCAACATCATCGTGAAAAGATTTTGGAATATTTTTTTTTTGGACAAATGACAGTAAAATCTGTAAATGGATTATATTGTTTTTTGTTGTATTAAAAGCTACATAAAATATCTTAATTGAATTCTTACAGTGAACTGCAATAAGAATCTATTCAATTGAATTAAAAGGAAGCTTTGTCGTCATTTACCAACGGTTTGGAGTCAAATAAAATCTGTAACTATTAAGCAGTAATAATCGAATATTTAACTTTGTATGAAAGTGGAATTTAATGCTTAAAAATTTAAGAACGATGCAGTAGCTAAGTCTTGTCTTGTCTTCTCTTCTGACTATTTTGTAACGACATCACCCAAATAACGATTCATATGAATTTATAAATATCAAAAACTATTCACATTTTATGAAGAAAATTTCATATTGGTAGCAACAACGTTATCATCCGACATAACTTTAATACGATTTAACTTGTCAATTTATGATAAAACTTTAAAATCGACTAGTCAATTGTATAAACTTCTCTACAAAACTAAAACTATAAATAAATTAAATTATTTTGTACTGATTTTCGGTTATATGATGAGAATTATGATTATTATTATTATTATTATTATGGTAATACTGACTCTGAATTTTATTTGATTATTCATACTCGGTTTTATTAATTTTTAAACAACAATAACTAAAAAAATAATTGAGAGAAAAATGTCAAACAATTGATTGATGATAGAAATTTTTATTTAATTTTTTCTTAGCGTACATAGTTTTGACATTTAATTCGTTATATGGTGAAAGCTTCGCATTTCAATAATTAAATTAATAATAAAATGTGAGGAAACATAATGGAACACTGAGTTGATAATGTGCTTTCATGTGACCCAATTTTAAGCTTGTTAGTACTAGCATCATGTATCCATTAATTATGGTAAAAAAAATTCTCACATCATTGGATTAACTCTAGCCAAACAGAACCATTATTGCCACTTTCTGTACCGAAATAAAAATAATTTTTTTTTTTTTTTTTGCATCATCGCAATATTTGCCTAAATCTGAGTTTTTTTCCTTTCGTATTTTATACATTTTTGAGATTTACTACTTTGCTTGGTTTGTTTACATTTGGTTTGTTTGCATAATAATTTTTTTTTTTTTTGTTGTATGAGAAGAGATCAACATTTTAGAAAGGAAAATTTTTAGGATAAACAATAAAAAATAAAGAATAACACGTGCTAAGGATTAGAAATTTTTTCGTTTTTTTTTTTATTTTTCTTCTTCTTATTTTTCTTTTATATTCTTTGGTCTAAACTCTAAGATCCTTTTATGCTTATTATCGTTAATCTTCTATTTACAGTTTAACTTTTGTTTTAGAATATCCTTGTCTATTTTTAGTATTTTAATATCACTGAGTTAGATTCGAACTTGTTTCGTTTACATTGTAACTGAAATCAAAATTCATTGATTCAACGATTTTCACAAATAATTAAATCTAAAGTTTAGTAAAATATTTTTTTTTTTTTTTTTTGAAAGCGTACGATGAAAAATAATTTCTCTTTTATCTAAATAATAGAAGCACAAAAAAAAAATTAATAAATAGAAAACAAAGGATACAAACAGCCTTTAAATTATTATTTTTTTTATTATTTATTTACGCTGCTATACTTGGTGAGGCAGTTTGTTTGTTTATTTATTTATTTATTTTACTTTTCATCATTTTTGCATTGTTATTTTTAAGTTGTGGTGCGGTAAATGGATTTTATTTTTATTTATTTTTTTTTTTTTTTTTGCACTCTTCGTTGTATTTGCCTCACTTAGTTTTACTTGTTCTATTCATTTATTTTCAGTGCTTTATATATGTTATAATGGTTTTATAAACAAACGTGGCACTGCTTTAAATGAAAGGATTTGTCAAGGATCAAAATATGAAAATAAGTGGTGCTATGTAGGTGTGAGAATAAAACATAAAAAAAAAATAAAAAACATTTTCTTTTCTCTTTAATTCAAAATTTCTTTTTTTTTCTTTTCTTTCTCTCTCTCTCTGTTCATTATGTTGATTTTAATTTATCTTTTCGTTTATAGAAAAAGCGTTTTAATTGAAATATAAAATTTCTGCCTAATAAATATTGGTTAATAAGAGAAAGAAAATTCTTTATCTAAATATTCCTGTTTATTACAAATGCTGCAATAGAATGAAAAATATTATAAATTGGTAACTACGTAAAATGTGAATTTATTTCTAGAACTCTTCATTTTTATGTAACATGCGTTACTTGCTGTTAAGTCATATAAAAGCACAGCAAAGTCAAAATATACGCAAAAAAAAAAAACAAAATACAAAAAACGAAGAATTATATTTATTTTTTTTTTTTTTGAAATATTACTTTGGTATTAAATAATTCAATTTAATATAATAATGTGGAATGTAATGCGTATTGTACGTAAACATCATTCACGTCGCTTTAAAGAAACAAGGGTATATATTACGTTTTGAATTAAGTACAAAAATGTATCATTTAGACATTAAAGTTAACGAATAAGACAAGTAAGGAACTTCCATAACCAAAGGGAATTACACATTATATGTTCAGTAACAAAGTATTATTTATATAAATAAATATTTTCTATTTTTTTTTTTTTTTTTAACTGATAAAATATGAATTTTACCATAAGATAGAAACATAAATAAACTTTCTTTTACATCAATCACTTACAATTTCAATTAATTTAATTAGAAAATATAAGAGTTTTATACCACGTTTCGTATTATTATCATCATCATTATTTTTCTATTCTTTTCTTTTCTCGTTTTCGCATTGTTTATCTCTTTTATTTAACTTTTTTTCTTTTTTTTTTTTATTTTGAAAAATTTAGAAGAAGATGAACATTTTAATTCATTTTGAAAAAGATTTTTGTTTTTATACAAGAAAATAATTAATTAAAATTACAAAAGGTGAAACATTATGTAACTGAGTAAAAAGTATTGTAAATATAAAATTTATATAAATATATTTATATACAGGAAATTGTCATTTCCGTTGAGTGTGTATGTTGTGAGTTTTTAATCGAATTCTTTGCGAAAAGTAATTGTAAACAGAAATGTTGAAATGTTTGGAAAACTTTTACTCAAAAAGTTCAATATTAAAAAAAAAAAAAAATTATTTCTCCAATTATACAAAATTAGTTCTAGGTTTTTTTTTCTCCAAAAACAAAAAGTTATTAAAACAAATTATTACTTGATAATGACAAATAAATTCATAGTAATTTTACCTTCTTTGATATTTATCTCAGAAATAATTTCTTTTCTTTTTTTTAACCAGAAATTATCAAAATATCGGTTTTGTATGGAATAAAACAAATAAATTTGATTTTAATTCTCGGATACTAATTTATTTTCATACAAAAAAAAAAGGGAAAAACGAAAACAAATAATTAACCAGGAAAAGCCTTAAAAATTGTAATTATATTTTAATTGCGAAAAAAAAAAAAACAACAACAACAAACCAAAACGAACTTTAAAGAATTAAAAATGATAATAAAAAATAAAACTATTTCATAATAGGATTTAAATTTATGCAGTAAACAATAGAGATAGTTCTGAAAATTTCCATTTGTTATAATTTAAAAACAGCAACAACAACAACAACAACAGTAAAAACAAAAATTTTAATTAGGGTTTTGTTTTCGGTGTTACGTAAGCAGAAATTTTTTTTTTTTTTATTTTTTATAAACATAAAATCAAATCAATCACGGATAAAAGAAAAAAAAATAAACTAAAATTTAATTTCAATTATGTTGTTAAAATGTTTGATTGAATTAATCTAGGCATAAAGTTGAAATTGTGGTCGACTGTGTTCTTTAAACCACATCAAAGTTAGCTAAATACAAATAATAATAACAACATGCATGGTTGGTTAATAGCACTTTGGCGATTTTTATTACTTATCAGCAAAAAAAAAAAAAAATGATTTTTTTTAGTTTTTTTTCATTAATCGAACATGAGTTTTGTACTTAAAATGCTTTTTAAAATTATAAACAAACAACAAAAAGAAAAAAAAAAAAAAAAAAACTATTTAATAGCATTAAGCATTTATTTCGTTTTTTTTTTTGTTTTTAGGCTTAACATTTGTTTTCGCTACAAAAAAAAAAATTATTTAAACAATAAACACAATTTAATTCGTACTCAAATTAGGTATTTAACATCGAAACGAACATTTTTTTTCTATAACTTTTCCATTTGCCTTGATTTCGCCATTGTTATTTTATAATCAGATTAATTTTTGCGCTAGTTACATCACCTCTTCTATATAATATTAAATATTATTAATAATATTATTATTATTTTAATTATAATTTCTATATACATATATATTGTATTATATTTTTCCAATTAAGTCCATTGTAAATAGTATTTAAATCTCCTTATTACTTTGCCAATCAGTGAACGATTGGTGATTTGTTGTTTTGAATAACAAAGCACCAGAAAGGTATTAGAAATGAATTTTTTTTTTAATTTTCTGTCATGTTTTATAATGTTAATTTTAATAATAAATAAATAATTAATAAAAATAAATAAATATCTGTTGTAGTTAAATATTACAAAAAAATTATATTTATTTTTTTTAATTAAAAACTCAAAATAGCTTTGAAAGGTTTAAATAATGAAAAAAAAAAAAAAACTTGTTAATGTCTGTTACAGATTTACTAAAGCTCAAAATTTTTGTTGAGTTTAACTAGTTAAGGGAGTGAATAATAGACATTTACGTAAGAAACACTTAAATTATAATAACAGCATAGTGTGATGCTATGAAATAAGTAATGGTGAGTGCAGTGAAAAATAAAACATTTCTGATTAAATCAAAAACACTTAATACGGTTTTTTGTATCTCTATGCCTAAGATAAATTTTAATTGTTTAAAGGATTTAAATGATTTAGATATTAAACTAGATAATTAAATAATATATTTTGCAAAAAAAGATATAATGATGCGTTCAAGATAATAATAATTTACCAACATCAACAACAATTTTTTTTTTTTTGTTTGTTGATTAATTCAAATAACATATTTAACTAACTAGGTTAAATAATTTTATTATATTATCAAAAGAATAACAAAATAAATAATCATGCTGTTATTTTACATTCATTACTTTCTTATTATATTTCTAGATAACAATGATTATTTTTTAATGTCTATTAAACTAAGAAATAATTGCAAGAAATTGTATTTATTTATTTATTTATTTATTTTCAACCTTTGTGCCAAACGCAAAGCGCACAGCATTAGAAGTCGAGTCGAGTCGAGTAGAAGAGAAATATTTTTTTTTTTTTTTTTTTTTGTAAAATAAAAATGTGAAATGAAAAAACTTTGTATAATTTTCCAATAAAATATAACAAATCAATATAACGTAATTGATTGTTTTTGTCATTGTTAATATATTATTATTTTCTGTTTATTCGTTTGCTGTTTTTTTTTTTTTTTTTTTTTTTTAATATTTGTCGATACAAAGCAAATAGAATTGTTTATCGAAGAAAACGAATAATTTTTTTTTTCTCTTTATAATGATTTAAATTAAAATCAAGACATTGTCTGGCCAATTTGCATTTATTTTCATTTTCATTTTTTTTTTTTTTTTGATTATTCCATAAGCAAAATTTGTAATCTGTCAGGGGGTGGAAAACACTTATAACTAATAAATATATAAATGTAAAAAAAAAGAAAAACAAATTTTCAAGATGATTTATTTAAGAAAGAAGCAGTGGATTTGTTCACGGGAATTATTGGTGGAATGGTGATTAAGTATATAACCAATAAATTCATTAATCATAATTAAAATCATAGACATTTATTTTAAATGGAGAAAAGAAAGAAGAAAAAAAAACACACAATAATCGGATAATATTATAAATTGCCAGTAAGTAATTTATGAGTCAATCGAATTATAATTACTTGGGTATTGGCTTCCTAAAGAAATAATTCTACTAAAGAAAATTGATGTTAATAAATAATGTCTTTGTACAGATAATCGTCATACACATTGCTGCTGTTTTTATAGTTTTTTTTTTTTTTTTTTGTATATTTCTTTCATACAAAGTAATAATTTATTACCGAGTCATATTAGCCAATGAAATTTTTTAATCTTTTTTTTTAATTTTTTTTTTTCTTTTTGCTTGTTAAGAATGAAAAGAACAAAAAAAAAACGAGTTTCAAGTCAATAATAAATTAAATAAAGAATAAAAGCACATATAGCATTGATAATTTCATTTTGTTATCAGCGTGTAAGTGCCATGAGTTAAATTGAGTCGCATTTCTTGTGCTCATTTTAACCAAGAATTTGTACCAAGTAAACAGGAAAACGGAAGCACTTCAAAAAAAAAAATAAAAAAATCTTTTTATTAAACTAAATAAATAAAAGCGAAAAAAGCTATTTATATATCTGTAGAATATAAAAAAATATCTTCCTTCGTTCATCTCTTTATTAAACTAAGAATCAAATGATGTAACTTTATTTTTACCCTTGCTTAAGCGCACCCCATGTAGCTGCAGCTTTTTTTTTTTTCATTTTTTTTTTTTTTGTAGTAATTTACTTCGTTTCAATGGGTTTTGTATTTTTATATTTGTACCTCACATATTCTTTGTTTTATTTTGTTCACTTTTACACGTTTCGGTGCAACACCAACAACTAGAGAATCTTATGTTATATTGGAAAAATCATAAAAGTTTCAGTAAAACGAGACAAAAAGAAAGGAAAAAGAAAAAAAAAACATCGATTTCCCAATTGCTTAAGTGTTCCAAATACGTTTATATTATTTTCCGATAATGAAAAGATATATAAACGGCCAGTTTTTTTTTTTATTTTTTTTTTTCTACTATAATTTTGTTCCTTTATCTACCATAACTCATATAAAAGAATTATTAGATTGACTTTATAGGGATAAAAAGGATGTGATTAAATTTTTATATTAAAGATTATCGAACAACAAAAATGCATTTAACTATAGCAGGAAGACTATTTTGTTGCAATTTCATTGAATTTTTCTATTCCCTTTCACTTGGGCAGAATAAAAAATAAATAAAAACCAAAGACATAATTTTACTGAAGCGAAATTTTTATTTTATTTTATTTTTTTTTTGTTGTTAAGGAATAAAAAATTGTAGGAAACCACAAAAAAAAAGAATTTATTTTTTTATCTATGCTGGATTTTTATCCTTATTTTTATTACCCACCATCATCATCATCACAATCTTTATTTTTTATTTTTTTTTTTTTTATGAATTTTACAGCATTAAATTCAACGTTTCATCTCAATATTTTTGTACAACAAAAAACTATTTTTATTGCCGGCCTCGTTTCGTTATTTTATAAATTTATATGACTTATGTGGTGGAATTTTTTTTCTTCTTTTTTTTCGTATTTCCTTTTCTGTTAAGATTTTTTTCTGTTTTTTCTGTTTTTTTTTTTTTTTTTTTTGGCAAATTTTGTTCATTTATGACTTTTTGGCTAAATAAAAATAGACATTGACAAACTAATAAACTTGGATTTTGGTGGTTTTTTCATCTACTTCATCTTTTGCTTTTACTTTGCTTTACTTTACTTTACTTTGATAAATTACAAGCGAAAAGTTAAAATCAAATTAAAAACTTTTATTGCTTTTTTTCTATTTTTTTGTTTTCATTTATAACGAAGCCATGATGATGAATTTCTTTATTTATAATTTTCTTTAATGACTAGGACGAGATTTGAAATGTGGAAATTAACATGATTCAAGTACTTAGGACAGTGTACAATTCTCTTGACTAACCTAAAGCAAAACAAAAATAATAATAATAATTATAATAATAAAAATAAAAATAAAAATTTACTTAAACGACCATAAGCTAATTAATACATAAAAAAAAGCACACAAAAAAAATATTGAGATTACAATAAATAACAAATTAATTACAATAATATCCCTTGGCGAATAATTTTTATCTACCGTTTCTAATCAAAATAAATAAAAAAAAAATTATTTCTCAAATGTCATCTATTTCTGTTAACATAATTTTATTTGTTTTTATTATTATTTCAATTAATTCTTAATAATAATAAATAAAAAAAAAAAAAAAAAAAAAAACAAATTTTTTTTGCAGATTTATTTTAAATCCAGAACAACAATATCGAGAACTGCTTTGTAAAAACAGTTTTTTTTTTTTTTTTTTTTTTTTTAATTAAAAGTTAATCCAAGCAAATATTTATTAAATAAAAATTGCTCATCGTCATATCTCTTTCGAAAAGTAAATAAATCGTAAAAATGTTCACTTTGGAAAATTATTTCTTCAATATTAATACGTAAAGTTGTTGAGACCAAACAATTATTTGTTGTAACTAACCCGGTTGATTAATCTCTCTGGTTAGTTAGTGATTGCAATATTAAGACAGACTAAGATTAAAGATGAGAATTAAAAGGAAAAATAAATAAATAAATAAACAAACAAACAAGTAACGAAAATAAAAAAAAATAACTTTTTTCATTTCTATCTTAAAGATAAAATCTCCTGAAGGCGTTATATAAATCTCGAATTTCCGATATTGTTTAAACAATAACAATAGATAAATATTATGAATTAATATTATTACAGAATACAATATTAAAATCATGGTTTCAATGGTTTATTTAATAAATAATATTATTTTTGCTTAAATGTTGATCCGTCATTCATTTAATCAATATTTATATTTATATTAAATAAAAGAAGGGAAAATAGTAGAAAAACTAAGAAAACTTTTATAATAATAATAATAATAATAATGAAATGTCTGGAAGAGTCATCCTTAAGGCGTCTTAAAATCTATACATAAATAAATTTACTTTTATCAATCTCTCTCGCTCGTTATCTCACTATATAAAGACTTTGTCTTTAATTTTAATTTTAAACTTTTAGTTTCAATCATTTTCGCCTTTTTTTTATTTTTTTTTAAGCTTAGTTTTACTTTACTCAATGCTTTTTTTTTTTTTTTTCATTGTAAAATTATTAAAATTGAACTGAAAAACTATAAAATGCCACATAGAGTGAAGCGTAGAAACAATTTTGCAACAAAAAATTAACATGAAAAAATATGAAATATTTTCTGTTTTATATACCGTAAAAAATATTTGCTTTATGTTAAATTGATTGTTATGCATATTTTTCATATCAATTTCAATAGAAAATATAAATTAATAAACAAAAAAAAATTTAATTTTGTTTATTAAATCGAATTAAAAATAAGTTTTTTTATTTTCTCTCTGTAAACAGTAAAAATTGGTTAATAATTACAAATTTTTATTTATTTTTTTATGATTAAAAATAATTTTATTTTAATTTTTGAATTATTGTCGAATAATTTTTTAGTAAAATATTTAATGAATTCAATTAAGCATGTGTTGCATGCACGGTATGCGTAGAGTTTTATTATAAATATTTAAATAATTATTACTGAGTAGACTAATGGTAGTAGCCTATGGTAGATTAAAGTAGATAATAGCTTCTATTTTTACCTTTATATGAATAAAAGCGACTTACAATATTTAAGCTACCATAACACCACTTACTTTAATTAGACGCTGGAGTTACAATTTAAAGATCTATCCAAAAAGCTTCTAGCAGCAAGTATGTACACAGTAATGTCAACTGATCAAAAAAGTGACAGACTTTAGTAAAAGCACAAAGATAATCAAATAAAATTCTTATTGTTTACTCCTAAACGTCGTCACATTTTTTTTCTTCGTTTTAATTTATGAATTAAATGTTTTTAAACAATCCGAATAATCACATAACGCCATGGTTAATATTTTATAATTTACTTCCTTTCCCTATAATATCAAATTTTATACGATTTTATCCAAAAATGGAAAACATAAAAATAATTTAATTTTTTTTTATTATTCTGTTATTAAGCTTAACAAAAACAAATAAACACAGAAAAAAAAAAAATCAGAATATTTATGGATGAGAAAGAGAAAAACCAAAAAATAAAAAAGACAAAATCTATCTTTGGGGCTTTGTTTTTCGATTATTATGATTTCCCATGTAATAATGGGCTTGCTGAAAAAGTATGTTAATAAATTTTATGACGGTTAAAAATGCATTAAACGATTTTTTTTTGTTTTTTGGTTTCATAAGAGACAAAGAAGAAAAAACTCATGAGAACGAGATACAAAAATTTTGATTCGAGTTTTACGATTTAGAAGAAATTTTTTTTTTTGTTTTTCTTCTAAAGCATTAAATTCAAAATAAATCATTTAATAGTAATTTATAATCAAAAACTTTTAATCCTTATGTCTCGTTGTCGTTTGTTTAAAGTTGTCTCCTAAAAAAGTTTCCAATAGTCACATAGAAAAGCAAAAAAAAACAGAAAATCTTTTAGTTTGCTATGAAAGCTTTAAATTTATTAAAATTAGAAATGATAGAAAAAGCTTAATTAGAATGAACTGTAGATCTTTAATTAAGATATACGCTTTCAAGCTTAATTAATTTTTTTTTTATGTAATATTTTGTTGCCATATTGTTTAAGTCAGGTGAGATTTAACAATTCACAAGATAATCATCAAGCTTTCCAATTAAAGCACAATACTTGATTTTTATGTATTTAAAACAGATGCTCGATAAGTTGCATGATTTTTAGCTTGTGTTAAAGTGGAAGCTTCTTAGTTTTTATAATTCTTTAATTGGAAAAACTTTTCGCGATTATATCTTTTATGAAAGTTTTTTTATTTTTCAGGACTAAATGAATTTTATGTTTGCTTTGAACAAAACATAACTATGAAGTTTTCTTTGAATAGATAATACAGATATTCCAATATAAAAGCCAACAAATTGTTATTCGGAATTAACCCTCTATAATAACCACTCAAAAGCTTCTTTTCATAAATGTTGAAAATCGATTAAAATGCATTTTTAGTATTTAAAGAAAGAACAAAATAGCTAAATACCCCACAACATGTGTAGTATTAATTGTTTTAGCTTAATAATCAATAAACTAAAAATAAAAACATAATCCGTCTAGACATTTGCAAAGTTATTTGTGTCAAAATAGACAAATAGATAGAGTCAAAGGTTGCAAATAAGTTCTGATTTTATTAAATAAAAAAAAAATAAAAAAATATTAAGATAAATCTGTCTTTGTTGGAAATTATCTAGTTAACATCACGCGTTTATCAGAATTTTTTATATTAAAGAAATTCGTAGGAAGTTACTACTCTGAACTTAATTTACAAAGATATGATCCGTTGTAGGTCGTTATACTAAATAAAAGTCATTAATCAATGTGGCGTCTGCAATACATAATTTGACCCCATTTTATACAAATGATACTTTATTACATCGTAGAAATGTTGCAATATTTTGAGACAGAACATTTTAGTTGACAAGTATTTCCAAAAATACATGTGGAGGCGCCTAGTTTTATTTTTTCATTTTGCAAAATCAAATATCACTTCAAAAAACCTTATTCGTAGTTGCGGTGCATCGTCGTGTTAGAAAAATTATAATTTTTGTATGCACTGCGCATAGTTTTATAATTTTTCGAAAAAAAAAAGAATAAATTAAAAGTAGTTGGAGGGCCGATCTAGGCCTACACAATTTTCTTATTGGACCAATGGTTAGTAATTTGCGCACTGGAATAAGCATTAATGCTTTTAAAATTAAGAGTTGGGGGGCGCGGTTTGGCAAAACTCCAAAATTATTATAAAAAAAAAAAAAATAATAAAAAAATAAACGAAATCTTTATATCTAAGGGGTACCGTGTTCAAAACTAACACAAACTACGGCAACGCTTAGCGGCATAGAGAGCAATGCATGGCGCATTTACGAAAATTGCATCAACAGGTTACTTGATTTGATGACGGCACACGATAATGTGGCGTAGGAGATATCAGGAACAACCGCATTTAAAATGCAGTCTTTGTTACCACATTACTGCTTTTCACGCTGCGGCAATATTTAACACCAGGAAAATTAGAAAAAGAAAATTTGTATAGCAAATCAAATGAAAATTCAATTATTTCATATTCAAACCGAAAAAAAACCACTCAAATGGAATCCTAGATACCATAATGGAGTAAGGACACTAATTATAAATATCTTTTTTCTGTTATAACTTATATATAAAATTGTTTAACTGTAGAGCACCATCTAGAATTGAAAAGCTATCGAAAAACAAAGAAAATTTTTTCGAAAAATTAAATTTTCTATTTGCTATAAAAATGTTAATTTGCTAAATAGTTTATCCGGGAAACATTTCGTTTTTTTTTTTGCATCATAAATCCTGTTCGACATTTTTGGAAAATATTTCATTTTTTCAACAGAAGATTTCTCTAGCTAAGACACGAATTAACCACTGGTGAAATTTGTAAAATAAAACAAACTAAATGCATGTTTAAATTAAATAATATAGATGGCGCAGCAAAATTTATTTTAAAGAACGGAAAACTTGTTTCTCCCTTAAAATTATCTCCTCGTGCTGTTTGTAATAAATTTACTGTTCAGCACCCAAAATAATGTGAAACAAGAAAACAAAAACAGTTACAGAATAAGAAAATAACGATAAAGGACATTTAGGGTTGTAGAAGAAAAAGAAAAAAACACAAATTTTGTATTACGTAGAAAATTCATTAAGAAATTAGGGTTTGCTTTAGCAAAATATAATAATAATTATCATTGTTATTGTCATTATCCAAAATTATACGAGAATAACCAACAAAATAAAATCTTTCTCTAACATGAATAAGCTTACCACAATAATAACTAGAAAGAACATAATTGTGATTCAGGATCTCTAAATAATTCTTTTACGCCTTTTTGACCTCCCTTAACTTTGTTTTTAACATAAAAAGTAACAAAATCAGAAAACAAACAGAGGAAAAATATTTGTCTTATCGGTCTTATGTAATGTTTCGGGCAACAGAAAAAGGACAAAATTATTGTTGGTTAAATATTAATTAAATAAATATTAATTGACCACAACAACAACGACAACAACATCGAAAACAACGAAATTTCATCCATTGCTGTAGTTAATTAATAATTGAAAACAGCGCTGTGTGAATTTTAATTCGGTTTTCCATTAAAACTATAAAAACAAAAAAAAATTTAAACAAATTAATTAACCAATCAGTATGCATAATTGTTTTAATGAGACACGATTGCAACTGTTTTTTTTATCAATGTTTTTGCCAATTAAAGCTTATTTTTTTTTTTTTAATAATTTTTCACCATCAGCCAATTAAATTCTAAGTAAATTTATTTTGCATTTATAGGGGTTTTGGTGACATTTTAAGCGTATTTCTGATGCTTTATAAGCACTGGCAGCTTAAACAAATGAATTCTCATCAATTAGTGACAGGAAAATATGATTTTTACATTAGATTGTGGAAATTTTAAAATGTGAATTGTTGCAAGGCTAAAATTTCAAATTAAAAAAATTGGATTTGCTATTTCATAACTTTTTATCGTTATCACACCATAATTTGCTTGAATAATCAATTAAAGCTGGATAAACAGTTTCCAGCTCCTATCATAAAATTTTTAACCGATAGTGGAACAGCCTAACGTTTTTATCCAAAGCATAGCTCAAAAATTGTTTTAAAAAAATCTTCTACTCATAAAAAACTTCCATAATGCTGTTAATAAAGTAAAAAACAAACTTCCTTCGCTGCGACTACCAACATCAAATTCAAAGAAATCACCACCAATTAGATTTTTTGTTTTAATGAGTCAGGAAACTTTACAGATTGTTAGCGATGACAACATACCGAATTCAAGCAAAACAAAAAGAAAATATATTCATTAATTGTTAAACATTATTTTAATTTCAATCATCATTTAAATTTTAATTGATAACATTTGTCATATTTTTTGTTTGATTTTGGTTTTTTATACTTAATAATATTGCAGCGTTGTGCAACTTTTTGTATACACGCGCGCCAAATGTGAAGTTTTTGAATGAAATTTGAATGAATTATTTGTATCTCTGAATTTCAATTGTAAATATCGATTATGGATTTAAAAAATTGTAACATCTTAAAGCGTGCAATATCCACCAAAATTCACTTGCGAAAAATATTCACGTGTATTTAAGAAACTAAAGACACTCCCAAAGTGCCATTTGGCCGACTCATAAATCAAGTGACTATAATCGTTTGAGGTCTCCTTAGAGATGGAATTTAGCTTTTAAATTTTAATTATGAATAAATCCGAGAAAACAATTTTTATTTTTCGGTGTTTCGTAATGATTATTCCTCAAAATATTTTTTAGATGAATTAATGTCGCTAAAATATCAGGAACTTCAGAAATCTTCTTAAAATGTTTGATTTTTTCTATTTTCCACAGAAACATTTCTACATTTGTCGGATTCTAATTAGAAAACTGTTTGATAAATAGAGTTTCACGAAAACAATACAGATTCCGGAGTAAATTTGGGAACAATGAACATAATTCTACCCACTTTCTTTTATCAAAAGTACATCCATAACTTAAAACTAAAAATAATTATTAATAACGAAAAAAGCAACTAATACCACCCACATATACATAAAACATGTTAAAACATAGCCCGCAAACTATTCTATTGCACAACACTGATATAAATTATGGAAAATTTTTTTGTTTATTTTACAAGAAAAATTCACAAAACAAAAAAAAAAATACTTTTGTTTACTTTAAATGTGAGTTTTTAAAGGTTTTTTTTTTTTTTCATAATTTCAAAACAAAAATTTTTATTTATTTAAAATTCTTTTAGGAAAAACTATTTAAAAGCATAAATTTTTTTTTTTTTTTATTATTTGCAGACTTCTTCGGAAAGTAAAACAAAAAAGAAAAAGATTTTCTTTTTTTTTTCATATATTCTTTAAAAACTCACGTAATTTTCGTTACACACATTTTTTTCCTATTATTTACATTAATTTATAAAAAAAAACAAAAAAACTTTATACCAACTTTATATCAAATGTCTACAAGTCCCTTAAGTTAAAATCACATTAGACATATGTTAAATTATGTTTGGAAACAGTAAAACCACCCTTAAAAATAATTTAAATAATTGCAGTCGTCTTGTGTGCCAAAATTGTTTTTTCATCATAGAAAATCTCGATTAATCTTTTAGTTAAAAAAAAATTTTTTTTTTTTTTTAATAACACGAATAGGGTGGGATTTTAACCAAAAAAGATAAAAAAAAAAAAAATCAAAATGAAAATTAGTCAGCTTATAATGAGGAAAGGAAATTTTTTTTTTTTTATATTTTTTATGCCGAAAAATCTCTCACGTTAAGCAATTCTTCAGTTCATTTACATTTCAAAGTGGTAAAGTGAATGATATAGAAACGTAAAGTGCATTAAAATGCGATGAATCTTCAAAACTGAATAAAACTAGATGGAAATTGTGAATATTTATCAAAATTGTTATGAAATTCAACATGAAACTACATAACAATGATATAAAGAGAAAGCAAAAAAAAAAAAAAACGCTAATATACAGACGAACTGTTGATTGTAGAACAAAATTTTTTTTTTTCGTCACTGTTTATATAGAAGCAGAGGTGAATTTTAAAGCGCCCCTTTGAACATTTATCACCAAAATCATTTGTAACAGACGTCTTTCAATGTTTTGTGTTTTTTATTTTCTTCTTCATCATAATTCTCATCTCTCGCTACTTTTATTTGAATAGATTCATTGAGACCACTTTAACGGACTATTTTCCTGTATACAAATAATAAAAAAAAAATAAAAATTCGAAGAAAATGGGTTTTTTTTTTCCTTTACACTTGTTATCTTTTATAATCTACAATTTGAATAAGACACAAAAATAAAATAGAAAAAGAAAAACTTTAAATCCGCCTTCTACTAAGCTTTATTATTTTTTAACAAAGTTTTTTTTTTCTCTTTTGTTAATCTTGTTGTCCTGTCTTTTACTTGAAATCTTGTGAATAACAACAACAAAAAAAATCATAACGTAACGAAATGAATATTTTTCTTTCCTCTTAACTTAATATGATTTATTTATTTCATTTAAATTATATATTTTCTTATAAATAAAGGCATAAAAAACTCTCTTTTTAATACGAAATAAATTGCTGTCATTGTTTATTCCTTTCATTTGTAAAGAATCTTAGTTTTTTATACTCAAAAAATAAAAAAAGAATTTGGAATAGCAGCAGCAGCAGAAGCAACAAAACCAAAAAAAAAAAAAAAATGTAAATCAACCTAATAAAAATAACGAAGAAAATGATGATTTTGTTAAATAAATTGCAATATTTTCCCTTGAAGCGTTTATCTTGAGAATTTCTCTTCTAATAATAAAAAAAAAAAAAAAAAAAGTAAATAAAGAAAATTATTCTTTATTTTCCTTTTTAACATTCCTGAATAACGAAGTAACAACAACCGTGGTTATTTAATTTCTTCACATTTTTTAACTGTTCGTTAACAATAAGGGAATTTTTATTTTCACCTCTCTTCCATTTATGCACGAAAAAAAAAAACTAAAACCGAAAATTATAATTTTTTTTTTTTTTTTATTTTTTGCATCATTATTATAAATTATAAATTTGCACTGAAGTTGTTGAGTTATTATATAAGAAGAAGAAGAGAAAAAGAAGAAAGTTTTATTTATTGTGGTAGAAAAATTAATAAGAAAAAAAAATAATTATAAAAATCTGGCGGCGTTGATTTGCATTTATGTTTCTTCAGATGAAAATGGTAATTTTTTAAGAAAGAAAGAAATGATTTTTTTTTTACCTTTATTGTAAATAACTAGTGAAAACAGTGAGATGCACGAAAGCAACGGTTAAGCAACGGTTTATTGTTTTTTTTCTTAAGAAAATAATCGAAAAATGTCGAGAATTCTTATCTTATTTAACGTTCCTATTGTTTATATGATTATAACAAGTTTTCTTCTACTGTTCACATTGGTGTTTAAGATGAAATAATAAAAATAAAAATAAAAAAAAAAAAAAGAGAAAATAATCATATAATATTGATGACATCATTTAACCTTTATGACATATAAACGAAATTCAACATAATGCAGTAAAAACGCTATTTTTTTTTCGATAATAATCAATAAAATCGTGAAAGCTTTTCTTTCGTTATATTTTCAAAAATCTTGATCAACCAACCACCAACCCAGACCCTATAAGCATCTCTAGAATCATCCAATATTTACTTTTGATAAATATTTTATTGTCCTACAACAAAATCCATACCCAAACCATGTGTAAATATTTTTATTGTTCAGCACAATGACAGAAAGTGCTTCAGAAAGTACAATTGTCAAGATTTTTACAATGAAAAACTTTAAATTATGATATTTCACATATATACGAGAAGTTCCTACAAATTTTTCTTTACTTTAGTCTTAACAGCAGGATATAAAATTAATTTTACGTTCGTATGTGCAAAATTTATAAATTTTCAATTTTTATTACAAAAAAAAGAAATATATATTTTTTTTTTAATGACTGTTTTCTGACTGTAGATTAAATGTAGGTAATTTGTAAGAATTAAAAATAATTTATTCAATTAAAAATAAAGAATGGTGGGTCTCCTTTAGAGTAATTAAGTAACGTGACAATGACCGTAGAACTCCTACTGTCGTGATAACTGATTGACGGTGGACAGTGTAGACAGTAGAAAAAAGAAAAGAAAAAAAAATAATTCTTTGATGGTAAATTTCACAATAGCTGAGTTAACTAGTTGACGTTACCAAGATTTCATTCACCTTAATGTCCCTGAACGACACTTATTCACCTTATTCTATGTAGTTTATACAATTCAAAACGTTTTGTCGACATGCAATGTGAATCATTGTTTGTCAGACTGATTCGATTATTCAGTTTGTGAACAATCAATAATTTTTTTTTTCTCTTTTATGTTTAAATCATCGCATATAGATACTTTACTTTATGTAAAAAAGTTTAAAATAAAGATGAAGGTATAGAAAAGTGGTAGTCATTCACCCTAAATGATGGGTGATAACAGTATAATCACAACAATTGTTATAACAATTGACCCAAGAGAATGATTGATGCAAATAGTCAATTGTTGTTCACAAAAGATAATTTTACTGCACAAATCAAATTATCAAAATTTAAACTTAAAATTTTTGTTTTATCTGATCAAAACAATAGAATAATCTCAATTTACATAATCGAAAATAACAAAAATAGAAAATTTCAATTAAAAAATACTTATTTGAATAAAAAAGGAGGAAACTCACCCATTCATGGTTGTGTTAATAAAATTGTTTAATAAATTTATTTAAACTTACCTAAAAATAGAGAAAACAGAAAAGAAAAAAATACACAAATTAATTAATTAATTTAAAAAGAAAGGATTAAAAAAAATAGTTTTTATTTTTTTTTTAATACAAATTTTAAACATTGAAAACAACAGAGAAGGCAACAAATGTCCAAAACAATAACAATAAAAAAAAAATTAAAATTTCACTTTAATAAGTTTTTTTGTATACTTTTTTTTTCTTTTTTTTGTAATTACACATTTATTAACATTTAATAATTATTCTAGGACCATGCAAAACAAAAAAAAAAAAAAAAAAAATCAAAAATTGCTTTTTCCAACGAGCTTTCCGTTTGCAAAGTAAAATTAATCGATGTAAATATCTACTGTAGCCTTTTTGATTGATTTGTTGTGTAGAGAAACAAAAAAAATGAACAACAACAAAAAAAAAAAAAATTATTTCCTGTTCATCAACTATTTATATTTACAATAAAAGCAACGAAAAATATCCAATAATTGTACGCTGGCTCTAATTAAAAAAAAAAATAATAATAATAAAAAAAAAAACCAATCAAATACCAGAGTACATTTGTATTTTCACTGTTTTATACAGAAATAAACACGAAACAAAAAAAAAAAAAAAACTATTTCTCATGTTACTGTACTTTTTTTATATTAGTAAATCATTGTTTTAAATAATTAAAAAAAAAAAAGCTACAAATTAGAAATAATTTTTTTATTAATAAAAATCATCAAAAAAAAAATTAAGTCAACTTATGATTGCAATATATCTGTATGTATTGAAATTATTTTAAAACATTCATGTTTCTATGTACATAAAGATGAATTTTATAAATGAATAAATATTTATTTGAATTGAAAGCATTTATCTCATAGAGTAAACATGTTGCAATTGTTTAGTTGATTTTTTATTTTTTTTTTTTTATTACTTCTAAAACATAGGCATAAAGCTCTTTTACACTTTTATAGCATATATATATATATATGTATAATTTTATGAAAATCGGTTTTATTTGTTTATTGTTGGATGGTAGCCAAAAAAGCTGTATAAAACAATAGGATAGAAAGTTTGAATTTTGAGATGGCTGAATTTAGTCACACATCTCATGCCGCATAAATGATTTTTTTTTTTTTTTCATTTTTTTTTTCTTGTTCAGAGCCTGTCTATGTTATAAAATATAAGTATATTACTAGACGACTTTAGTTAAATTATATGATTGCATATAAATTCACTTTGACTAAGCCTATATATATATATATATATATATATATATTTGAACATTTTATAGTACTGTTAAGGTTTTATAATATTTGTATTGTTATAAGATAGTCACACAATTACCATATAAATATAGAGCTTTGGTTTTTGAACGAGTGTGACTGCTACTGTTATACAAATCATCTACTTAAGTATACGATAAAAAAAAAATTCTATCTGACAACATATATAGTAATTTTGCTTAACAAGCCAACCATCCGTTAACTTTATGAAATTACCTGGTGTTTTTACTGTCAAATTTATATAAAATATTTATTGATAAAACCAGCGTTATCTCAACAAAAAAAAATAAATTCCGTTCTTCCAAATTATTTTAATTACAAAGGGGAACAAAAAATTTATTTAATTCATTTGTGAGTAAAACATGAACAGATTTTTAATGACAACAAATAATAAAATAGAAAAAAATATATAAAAAATAAAATATGTGACTGGTAAAAAAAATAAAAAAAAAAAAAAAAAAACGCTTCGCATCAGTGTTGAACATGTTTTTTGTAAAAGCACGAAAAGTTAAAATAAAGTAAAGGTGATGGTTGTATATTTATTTGATTAGAGACTTTATTTTTGCCAACATCCCAAAAGTCGTTAGTCCTGTGCATTGCATTTCTATTCACTAGATTTTCGTTTTCTTTATCATTTCTGTTTGTATAAAGCAGATCTTTTCGTTCATTGACAAATACAGAAGGTACAAAAGTTATTGACGAATTGCATTACGAAAAATAAAAAAAATAAATGCTTTTAAGTTTTATCACAAACAAAGTATACGTAATCGAATAGAAAAGTTTGTTTTTAAGTTAACTAGCAAATTCAACACCAAGAAATTGTTTTTTAAACAAAAGGTGGAAAAATAACGTAGATAGAAAATGCTTTATCGCTGAATAGATAGAATGGATGGCAGAAGAGTTTGACGTTTTATTTTAAATTACTAATACGATAAGAAATACGATCATTAAGAAAAGTAATAAAAACACAAAACAAGTTTCTTAAAAAAAGCTTTTAAACATGTTGACTAGCGGCTATATAATCATTTTTATTTCAGCTAGTTAATTATTGTTCCTTAATATTACACAAATGAAAAATTAAAGTAAAACTTAACTAGCATTGTGTAGATGTTTGAATCTGGTACGTGAATTTTAAAATTAATTTGTTGTTGTATTATTATGGATTTAACTCTATTCGAACGTTTCACCAAACATTCTGTGTGTTTAAACTTTATTGTTGAAGGGAAACAATCAAAATTAAGGTAAAACGTAGAATATTGTATGACTTAAGGAAATTGCTTACCAGACAACGTTAGCATTACAATGAATTTTTCCTTTAATATTAGAATAGAGCACAGGATAAAGATTAGTCCATTGTGTAAATACCCAATTTTGTATAATTAATTTAATTCTTATTACATATCTCATTTCTAATCATTTTTTATTCATTTCTTATGTGTTTTTCTTTTTTCTTTTTTAAGTAATATTTAAATGACGCTTGCCAATTCTAATTTCTATTTTAATCGTCAATCACTTGATGTTGCTTATACGTCTTATTTACTAACAAACAATAATAATAAAAAAAATAATTCTTATAAAGACATTTTCATTTTGTTGTCAACAATTCTATTGTACTCATTGTGCATTATATTGTGAAGTCAAAAAATTGATGACGATAAATAATAATAATAATAATAAGAAAAAACACGAAATATATATGACGGTGAGCATATAAATACAAAATAAGAATTGACATATTATGAATAGAAATAACAAAATAAAAAAATAAATATTAAGGTATAAAGTCAAGCAGACACAGGATAAATAAGAAAAAAAAAAAAAAATTTATAATAAAAAACATAAATAAATAAAGAAAATAAAGAAAAAATTAAATATTGATTCATATATAAAGTTTTGTTCAAGTCATTTTCTTCCTTATTTATTGACGATTTGACATAGAACAGAAACGAAAATATAATAAATACAAAAAAAAATAAAAAAACCGTTCATCATTTCAGGCATTCTTCAAACAATTTATCCATCGTTCAATTCCTTATAGAATAAACTATATCGATGAATAAAAAGATGTCTATCACTTGACAGCAAACGATGACGACGACGATATTTATACAAAAGGAAATTGGTTTCATATTTTAGAGACGACGACCAAAAAATAATAAAAATAAAAAAAAAAAAACTCTTATTCTAATATCCATCGTGTTTGACAAAGATACTAAACATTTTATCAATTAAAACAATATAACTAAAAAGGGTTTTTTTTTTTTTTTTTTTTGAAACAATTCACCAACTCTTATTGCAACATTATAATTGATTTTTATTTTTTAATTAGATAATTTAATTAAATTTATTTAAATACCTAAATAAACTTTTTATTTTATTTATTTAAAAAGTCTTGCGGCTACAGTATTTCAAATGTTTGACTACAAGCCAGAAAGGTGTTTGTTTCTCATCGTTTTTTTTTTTTTTTTTTTTATTATTACATTAAATTGAACCAACGTTTACTTCTGTACAAGTTTAAAAGTTTTTTATTATTTGTATTCTACTGGAATGACTGATGATTGAAAAAAAAAATTTTTTTTTTGTATTCTCTTCCAAAACGCACATAAATAATGGGAATTTTAATTAAAAAGTGAAAATAAAAGTACAAATAATACAATTTTTTTGTTTTGGAGCTTTGTAATGTATAAAAAAAAAATATAATACCCCATGCTATCGTTGAGGGTTAACAAACAAACAAAAAAAAAATAAATAAAATATCCTCTTGAACAAAATAAAATACAAGAATTTTTCCAGTATTTTCTTTTCTGTTTTTTATAATCAATTTCACCGGTTTTATGTTACAAAAATGTTTTTTTTTTGTTTAAACTCTATTTATGCCTTTATACTTCATATTTCTTTTTTAATTCATATAATTTTATATGTATTTTAACAATACTTGAATGTTTTATGTTAAATTTCATTTATCATGCGCTGAAATAATGAAACACAAAAAAAAAACGAAAGAAAAAAATATATATTTGTTTGTTGTTTGATCATGATTTAAATTACCGAAAGGCAAGTAAAATATTGTTGAATATTTTTATTATAAAAAGTTGTATATGGTGTATTTATTTAATCTTTTTTTATTTCAATTAAAATGAGCTTTAGTGATTAAATGAATAATTAATAATCGCCTTTATATGCACGTATACATATCAATACGGTAAAAGTTTAACTGGTCGCTGGTAAATATTGTTAATAAAAGTCATTAAAAACTCTGCAAACTCTGTAAAGTCTTGGTGAAATAATTTTAATTTACTTCCTATCACAATAATAATAATAAAAAAAAAAATAAAAAAACCCCCCTAAAGATTGTTTATCTCTTACTCCTTGTACTTTAATTAAAAAAAAAAAAATTAAAATAAATAAAAATAAATTATTTGCTTGTAATTTATGGTTTACATGCGAATTTTTTTTAATACTTACATTACGTAACCTTATAAATAAAATTGGAGGGAAAAAAATACAATTTTTTTTTTCAAACATAAACACTTAAAAAATTAACGATAAAGACAACATCAATTAAAAAAAAATTTATCTGAATTATCGCACTCAAAATAACGTTTTATTTCGTCTTAACAACAAAAATATTTTTATGAAAAAAAAAAACATTTAAATTGCACAACATTAAAAACACAAAAAATAAAATTTTTCTTTCTAAATTATAAATTTAATATCAGTGCACATTTAGGAATCAAAAAAAAATATATATATATTTAATAACATTTATTTTACAAAACGAATAATATTCAATAACAACAAAAAAAAAAAAAAAAAAAAAAAAAAACACCCACAATAAACATGATAACAACAAATAAAAAATATCAAAACAAATATTCATCAAAAGCCACTTTTTACTAATTAAAAATAAATAAATAATAAAATTAAAAAATTAATAGAACAGAAGTTTTTTTTTTTTTTTTTTTTTTGGTGAAATTTGTAACTAAAAGCTTTTGTAAGAATATTTCTTAAATAAAAAAAGATGCTTTTTGCCAAGTGAATTATTTTTTTTTGCACAGTGATATTTTTGGACACTAGTTTCATTAATTTTCTGTAAAACTTCTTGGTTTTTAAAAGGAAAAAAAAAACATTGATTTTCTCAAAGCTTATTCATTTCAATGCACAATAAAACATTAAAACACATTAAAATTATTTAATTAATTAAATAAATCATTATGCTTTTCGTTATGTGAAAGATTAAGAAATTATTTTTTTTTTTTTTGGTATACAAAAGCACACATTTTAAAGTTTCAACAATTTTAAGAGCAAAAAAAAAAAAAAAACATTAACAGAAAATCAAAAAAATAATGGATAAATAAAAAACATTTATTAATAAATAAATTAAATTAATTAAATAATAATTTAAACATCAAAAATAATAAATTATTTTACAATGACACTAGGCTAGCTCGACATTTTTTTTTTTTTTTTTTTTTTTTTAATTTAAACAATTTTGGTTCTTGCAAAATTGAACATACCAATTTTGTTCATTTTGTTAGAAGAAAGGGTGATCTTCCCTTCTAAATGTTGATACATTTTTTGTGGGAAGATGAACCTGTAATTAAAATTATCTAATGAATTTAATTTTTCTTTTATAATAATAATTTTATTAAATTTATTTATAAAAAAAAAAAAAAAAGAATAAATAAAAGCTTTAGATATTTGTCGTTGATAAATATTTTAATCAATAATAAAATCATATTTAAAAAATTTAAAAATAGAAAAAAATAAACACAAAGAAAATCATTGTAATTGGATAATAAAGTTAATATTGAATAGTTAAACGATGAAAATAAATATTTTTCATAGTTATAACTTACAAAATTTTGCTTTAGCCTTCATTAACAAATACTTACCTATAGTACATAGTAATAAAATTGTTAGAAAACAAAAAAAAAACCAACCTCTTATAACATAAAACATAAAATTTATCTATAGTTCTCTTTTGTTATACCAAGTATTATTATCTGTTCCCTATATCTAATGCATAAACACAACTAAATAATTAATCAATAATTAAATAATGGACATGTGCAAATTGTGTTGAGTTAAAAGTTATTAAAAAAAAAAAAAAAAAAAACATAATTTTATTTATCATCGTATTTATAGTCATTTTGCATTCAATTAATAACTTCTTTTTTTTTTATTTTCTATTTACTTATTGATTAAAAGAACAACAGACAAAGTTTATAATACATTTTTTATTATTAAATTACTCATGATTATATAAAAGTTCTTACATTTGCGAATATTCTAAACATTTAATCTGGTAAATTTATGCTTAATTTATTATTTGTTAAAAAAAAAAACAATTCTCCTGTTTTTATTCAATTATTCATAAACTTGCAATCCATAACTTACGTTTTTAAATGTTTTGTATTTTTTTTTTTTTTTTTTTTGCAGAACATATTTGTATTGTTTTTCAACCTTTTTTATTGTTGCTGGTTTGTTTGTTTGTTTGTTACATTGTATAACGACCGTATGCGTCATATATTAAATATAAATAATAAAGAATATATTGAAACGACTCCATTAAAAACCGACTATATATCGGGGCAATTGATTTTCATATCAATATTTAATAAAAAAAAGAAAAAAATGTTTTTCAACTTGAACTAAAAAAAAAAATAAAACTGTAGAATAGACGACAACATGAAATGCATAAAAATGAGGAAACGATAAATTTTTTATTATTATTTTCCTCCGTACTTTATTTACTTTTATAAGAATGAGAGCCTTGGATCAGAAATGCAGTAACGTAAGGTAAGGTGCAAAGAAAAAAAGAAAAAACCGGAATGATATTCTTCATAACGATTACAAAGTAATTGCGGCAACCACTCGATATTATGAATTATGTAAAATAAAATGAAGAAAATTGATAATAAAAACTAGAAAATTCTTAACCCTTATGCTATAAATTATGAATTTTTTTTTTTCTTAAGCAATCCATGATAATTATTTGTTAATATTATTGGATAAATTTTACAATTGAAATATCTAATTCCAATTGTATAAATGGCTTAAGCTTTGCTTTTATTAATTAATAAAATATAATTTAATCGTTTTAATTAAAATGAAAATTTCTAATTAAATTTATTCACTTAATTAATATTGCATTAAAATTAGATTATTGATATTTATATAATATAATATACAAGTAAATAAATAATATTTATAGCTAGGACATTAATATGTAATGGTTTTTGTTGTATATAAGTGTAATAAAATTATTTGCTGATAGTCTTTGTATATAATGAATTTACATTTGTATATAGTCTGTCTATATGTTTATTATTAATCATTATTCTGGCACTAAGCTTTATTTTACGTATAGAACATTTAATATGTTCTCAATCGTGATACATCATATCACAACATAACAATATTAATGTGAATATGATGTTTCCGTTTCATTTATAAATATAAATAATCTATAAATATATATCACCCACATTTCAGTTGGTTATAATTATATAATATAAACTTAGTAAACATTTGTGGATAATAATAATAATAATAATAATAATAATAATAATCATAATAATAATAATAATATTAATATTTACTGTACATAAAATATATATAATATAAGAAGCTTTAAAAACTCATTTTAACGATTTTGTTCAATCAGAACCTTAACATTGTGCTAAATAAAGCCACCCATCCGATTAACTAGACAGACATATACATCCAATCAGTCTTCATGTTCATAACATCACACCAACTGAAATTAATCAATATAGATTTTTGTTGTAACATGGTGACGATGTTGATGATGCTTTAACATCAATTTCGGTTGATGTCGAAGTATATCTATTTTAGTATAATTCAATTTAAGTCTAATATCACTTAAGTTGTTTTTATTTTACTTTTCTTTTTTTCTGTTTTCATTTCTTTTTTTTTTTTTTTTGCAGAATGTCTGCTCAAGCTTTTCTTTCTTCATCCCCTAGTTTTTTTTTTTTTTTTTTTAATTAAAAAGGACAGAAAATATATGAAAAAACAAGGATAATAGTAGAGTATGTTTTTTATTAATATAATCAGGTCAGTTTATACTTGAAACAAGAACGTTCTTCTGCTTTGATATTGTATAAAAAGTAAAATCTAATCCCGGCTCAAGAATTATTAGCTCAATTTAAAAAAAAAAAGGAAAAGGCAAAATAAAGTTGTTGATCAACAATTTCGATGTCAATATAGATACTTAATTAGAATCCAAATAAATAAATTAATTTTGTGTAAAATTTTGCAATCAACTTAATTTTAAATTGAGTTACAACTACTGTTTCTCATCATCTGTAATGCATTTATGTAATATTCAAAATGCAATTAACGATAAATTGCATCCACTATATATGCATGTATGTGTAGGTGTCTTATAGTTATGCATACGTTTATTAATTAAATCACTGTATATATAGTATCGTTACTTATGTAAATATATAGATAGAGATAATCTTAAATTATAATTTTGTTGTGTAAATGGTCACTCTACTGAAAACACTTAAAATGGCCATATCATCAAATTGAGGTTTACACCGTAAGCTAACTTGCAAAGAGACAAACCAAGTGAATCTTTTAAAAAATCTCCTTAATTTAATCTAAATTATTTATAAGATAAAGTGTACGAAAAACTAAACCAACAAAAAAAAAATAATTAAAAGAACAAATGTGAATCCTTACCATAGTGGTTGCTTTGAATTTTTGTGGTTTTTTTTTTTTGAATGCAACTTTTGACCATTAAACCTTAAGAAAATCTTTATTTAAATAATATTAAAGTTTTGCGGTTGTAAAGGAGTAAATAAAATGTGTGAATTATATTATAAAATAGACAAAATCAGTAAGATTACGTAAGTAAATACGTGCGATTAGATAATATCTGATGAGGGTAAAACGCAGTAAAAAACAAATATACCGAGAATAAAAAAAAAAAAAAGGTTTTTATTTATAGGTAAACATTAAGTAAAATTGTAATATATGTCTCATCGTATTAATGATGAATAATATAATTTATCAAGGACCAAGCAAATAAAAAAAAAAAAAATAATAAACGGAATAAAGTTTAATTTTATTTTTATCGATGTGGTCATTTGTGTGAAGAACAATAATCACCCTAATGAAGTTAACAAAGGATTAAAAATACTGCTCTCTGTTACTTTTATCTTCCTTTTTTTTATTATTATTATAATTATTTGATTTATTCAGAAACTTTAGCATTTTGTTAATTCAAACGACATTCAATAACTCGTCTCTATCTAACGAAAATTAACGTAAACAAAAATAATAATAATAATAATAATAATTTTCTATACAAAAAGTTTATCTTTATCGTCAAAGCATCAGACGATTATATCGTCACGTAAATATACATTGCTATAAGGCTCAATTTGTACATAAATATATACATATGTATGTATAACATTTATTTATTCAAAACACGACCCAAAAGCTATAAACTTTGTTTTAATATCCTTTTCGCTTAACATCGTTGCATAAACATAGACGCGAATAAACGCACTCTTGTCTCTACAATTCTCAACTATGTATACTTATATTATGTGTTATATATTATTTTAGTAAAATAACATTTAGGAGGATAAATGACAGAGATGATAAAAGCTGTAGAAATAAAAAAAAATAAAAAAAATTAATTCTATATAATGAATGAGAAAATGAATTGCACGTCTTTTATTTGTTATTATGTCATATGTATATAATGGAAAAGAGTTTTACATAAATAGTCCAAACGAATATAGATCTAGATTAGTAAAACACAAATAACAACAACAACAAAATAAAAGGAGAGAAATAATGTTAACGCAATATAGGTTTATCACCTTTATTTTAACTTTTTATTATCCCTTTTATTTAATACGATTATTTATAATAAAAATATATAAAAATAATAATTGAAAAACCATTTGCTGTCGATTCGTTTTTCGTATTTACCATCTTACGCTAATGTAGATTTGATTTTATTTTTTTTTTTTCGTTGGAAATTATTTTTCCGATGCATTTCAATTCATATTTATATTATACAGACACATATCCTTGGGATATTATTAAGTGATATCATCATTTCTTCAATTCCGAATATACTTATTGTATTTTATTTTTCATCTCAATATTATTGACATAAATTTAAGCTGTTTTCTTGTTATTTGATACACAAATATAACTTAATGCCAAATAGAAAATTCAATTTTTTTATTTTATTTTTGGTTGGTTGGTTGAAAATACATTAAGAATTCAATAAGTATTATAAAAACAAATTTCCGTTTTATAAGTTTACTTGCAGAATGTATTAACAAAAAAGGAATTTTAATTGAATGCCAAATGATAATATCATGCCAATAGTGTGGTTATTCGATTAACACTTTTTTTTTTAATTTTTATTTATAAATTTTTTTTTTTAATTTATTTAATTACTTTTTAAATTAAAAACTCTTTTAAAATTACTGCAATCATTTTTTGAGTTGTGGAAAATTTCAATAATATCGAACGGAAAAGTTTATAAAACCAAAACTCGGCAATGGAAAATGGTTTTTTTATACATATTTCCCGACGAAATTAATTGGTCTCGCATGTATTATTGAGCACAACATCGTACTATGCACCCAATATAAAACCTTCATTGTTATTAAAGTTATTAAAAAAAAAACCAAAAAAAAAAGTTTAAAGGTTTGCTTTACATTAATTTGTTATTCAATCTATGCTAAATCATTATTAATTATGTTTAATTTCTACTCCCCAAAGACTATCTAATTAAAACCAAACAACATCATCGTTAATATCAATAGTTATCGAATTGAAATGAAATCTTATTTCAATTACAGGAAATCAGGTAAATTTAATAATTTGCCAGAAAGCGCGGTTACATTTATAAATAATGCTCTTCTGTGCATTAAAAACCAGATGACCTCCCAAGCACTGTTACGATTATTTTAAACATAAATAAACATTTAACCTTTATGAAAAGAAAGAAAATAAATAGAAAAAAGCAGCAGCAGCAGCAGCTTTCGTTTGTTGGCCATGTGCACTTTAAACAAAAACAATTTATTATAAAATAAAATTTGAAATACGATTAAATTAAAGATTTTTCAATCTAGACTAGAGTGGATGCTTGTTGCAAATAGAAAAATAATAATTCGATTAGTTTTTGTTGTGCGGTTTTCTGGTTTTTCAAAAATATTTTCAATTGAAGTTATAAGTAAGTAGTTTTTATCGGATTGAATTGAGGATTGAATTCCCATTAAAATTTAATCACTTACTTATAAGTGAAACTGATTGTATTTCAAGATTAATTATATTTATTCCATTGTCCTTTTTCTTCTCTCCTTCTGAATACTGAACTGACCAATCTGTTTATTAGTAAATTTATTTTTAGGTTTCTAGTATTCAGTTAGATAATGAATAATTAATAACCAGGCACAACTTTGTCACAGCTGTGGTTTTTCACTTGTTCTTTAAAAGGCTGAAATGTTCCTTTCAAGTTTCTATTTATTTTTTCATTATTTACAAAAATTCTCCCAAAAATAAAATTTTATATAATGGAATTAGAGAGAACATTGAAATGTAAAATATTTACTGAAAACACGAAACTACTATAGCTTCAAGGCAAAAGCAAAATCACAATAAGAAAAAAAACTTTTGTGAACTTTTATTCAGTTAAATAAATTCTTTAAGTATAAAAATCTCTAATGTGTGACTGAAAAATTGTGAAAAATATATAAATAAATAAAGCAGAATGGAACGAAAACAAGGAAAAAAAAGGGCAAAGAAGAATGAAAACAAAAAGAAAAAAAAATATGAGAAACTCGTAAGTAAAACTTTTATTACTTTTATTATTCAAATGTAACTATGTTTGTGTTTTAGTCAGTTTCTTGTATATTTAGGCTTAATATGTCTAGTTGCATGTCCCGATAGAGTTTTATTGTTAATTTTTTTTTCTTTATTTATTTTAAAGAAATAAAAGAAAAGAACAATCGGACACAGGAGATAAAAAGTTTTAGGACAAATAGAAAAACTTAAAAATTCAAGTAGATTACTTGCAGACATATTGAAGTTATTATGAAATAGATTTTCTATTAAATTATAATTTTTTTTTATTTTTTAGTAAGTAAAGACAACGTGCAAAAGAACTTTTTATTGAAAAATTAAATCACATGAGAGCGCACAAATAGCTTTTACAGGATAATGAAATTTGTTAAAAATTTTTTTTTCTTTTTTTTAACTTTTTTATTAGTTTTTATTCTGGTTACAAAATGAAACAATGGAAATACTTTTCAATGTTATCAACTGCAGAGGAATTAATAAATGCATCATAATGTGCAAAAATTAAATTAATGTAAAATATAATATAGAAATTAATTAAGTCACTTTTACTTTTGATTTTTTTTTTATCTAAATACTGTAATTAGTATTTAATTAAACAATTAAGATGCATTTTTTATGAGTAATTCTATATGAATTTTTAAAACAGTTGTAACGTCACAAAAGCATGCAAAAACTTTTATTATTTAACTTAAAATAAAGATTTATTTGGGTAAGAGCTTTTCTCACACTATTTTCACCACAGTTGCGATAAGAAATTTTATTTCCATTATAGAAATGACAATACTTTATTTAATATATGTTTAATTGATGCACAAATTAAATATAACAAAGTGTTACCTAAGGGTGTAATAATCCAGTCGTAAGACTTTTTAAAATTCCACGTTTTTATCGTTAACAGAGATTCGCGTGTGATTGTAAATTGTTTGTAAAAAAAAACAAGAAATAAGTTAAAATAGGTAAAATAATGAATGATCCTTAAGTTCTATAACTTTTAGTTTGCTAAGATGTTATTTAAAGTGAAACCGTACGTGATGTAAAATTTATAAATGAATCAATATCCATACATACCAAAAAAAAAAAAAGAAGTAAAATTAACATGAGAAAAGGCATGGTAAAAAAAAAAAAAATTTTTTTTTCGTGCTATTAGTGCTTGTTAATAAAAAAATGTTCATAAAAAATGATAGAAACGTGATAAATTTTCATTTTGCAAGAGAACACTGATAATGAGAGAAAACAAAACTACGACAAAAAAAAAAGAAACATGAAAAATAATAAATTAATAATTTAATAAATAAATAATAAGAAAAAATCAAATTTATTTATGCTGAATAGATCATAAAATGTTTTGTCCTAAAAATAAAAAAAAAATATTCGCAAAGTTAATTGATTGATAAAAGATAAGTTTTATTATTATTACTTTTATGATAATATATATATATATATATATTTTATTTATATATATATTAATAAATAAATAAACAAATAATATCCTTTTGTTAAATTGTTTATATGAAGGATAAGATATAGAAATAAAATAATCAAAAAACCATAAAAAAAAACCAGAAAAAAGAAAAGAAAACATGAAAGGAAATTGCAAGCTAAATAATGAAATAAAAAACGAAGAGAAAAACATTATTAATGTAATAAAAAAGAAAAAGAATCCTGAATCTCGAAAGGATATTGTAACAAATAATAATAATAAAAAAAAAAAATATATATATATATAATAATAATAATAAAATGTACGAAGCACCCTTACATCTCATCATCATCATCACAGTCTAAAGTCAGTTGTACCAGATAGCTGGTGTATAAATGACGTTGAAAATTTTTTAACGTTAAATTATTTATTGGTTTTTTTTTTTTCGTCTCCACAAGATATCAAAAATATTACATTGGAAACATACAAAATATTTATAACAATCAATTCACATACATATGGTATACATAAATGTGTAATTTTTATTTAAAGATTTCTTTTCTATACAAAATTACGATAATAATAATACTTGAAATCCATATTTAAACATTTTGTTTGTTTAATTAAACCAAAATGAAAAAAAAAAGATTGTTTAGTTTTCAACATTCTATTACGAAAATCAATTTGTAATAAAAATCACTTTTATAAATAAACTAAAATTTATTATTTCGTTGTTATTTAAAAAAAAAAACGAGAAGAGAATAGAAAAAAAAAACATTTTCGAAAAATCGAAACTTTTAACAATTTCATCGCTTAAATTTGTATTACATAAAAACACATAAATTTATGTTATATTATTATTATTATCATGTGTGACGTATTAATGAGACAAAATATATATATATATATATATATATATGAGAAATAAAATGTAATTAAATAACTACATAAAAAACGCAAGTCTTGCATTAATTAAAATTAAATGAACTTCTTAATGAGTGCGAACAAATAACACGAAACCATTAAAATAATCCTTATTTATGTTTTATTCTACATTAATTTTCGCCAAAAAAACAAAAAAAAAAAAAAAAAGAAAAAGAATGGGAAAACTATACAAAAACAACCTTAAAAAAGCTACTGTCGAGTGTACAGTAGTTTATTTAAATTTATTAAACGCGAGTATGTTAACAAATTGTATAACAACAAAAGCTTTTATAGTTGACATTTCAAATGTATATAAATATAAATAAAAAAGCACACACAATAGTTAGATTGTTGGCTGTTAGAAAATAAAAGCACCTTTTAACTTTTTTTTCAACATATCATTAAATTTGAAAACCGTTTGCAAGTACAGAAAAACAACAAAACAAAGCAAAAATTAAATAACTTTGTTTTGGAATTGCATTCAGAAATAACAAAAAAAAAAAAAAATAATAAATAAAAAATAGAAACTTTGGTATGTGGTTGAGATTAAAGTTTAACAGTTTTTATGTCTAATGACATAATTAGGTAAACAACAAAAAAAAAAAATTTTTTCCCCTTTTTTTTTAACTTGTAAGAATAGTTAATAATTATTTATTAAGCGACATTAAACGTTTCTGTAGTTTTTCTTTTTTTTTTTGTAATTTATCACCTCTAAACACTGTACTCATTAAGTAATTTTTTTTTTTTTTTTGAAACTTTTTAAACAGCATCATCAGTTATAAAAGGATTTTCTATTTATGCTAATCTTGTGATATAGAAAAATAAAACACAAAGAATTAAAATCAATAACCAATAGTAAAGCCAAATCGAAGATTATTTTTCAATGAATAAATTTACAACTATTATTTGTAACTATTCAGTTAATTTACCCACAGCTGATATGCAAGTTCATTGCCAATAAACCATGTAATGTCTTTGCTTAGGAACCACAAGACGTAAAAAAAGAAGAAAAAGAAAAAAAAAGAACCAGCAGACGATAACTTAAGAGTAATATTTTTATCAAGTATGTGCGGTTACATTGAGTTACCATATAAATGTGGTTTAATGTTAGTTTATAAATAATGCTGCTAAACTCTAATCGTATATCAATTTATCTCTACCCGGAAAATAAAACGCAACCATTGAATAAAGTAATTTATTCAGTGCAATGAATTATTCTTATTATTCTACTTTTATTTTATTTTATCTTTCTCGTAAAACCTATTGAAAAAACAAGAAATGATTAAATATCTTGGTTACATTAAAATACCATAAATACTTATAATATATACATATATTACAAAACTCTAAAATAATTAAAAATTTTCATTAGTTTTTTTTTCTGTGCATTTTCAACATCAAAGTTTTTAAACACAATTTCCTGTCCAAATTTTAAAAATAATTATTAGATTAAAATTTAAAAAAAAAAAACACACACACACATATATAGAAGAAACATTTCTATTTAGAATTAATTAATTATTAAATGTATAAAATAAAAACAAGAAGATTATTCAAGTGTTTTATAAAATTTAACACATTGCGCATTATAATATTCATTAAAATGCTCAATTTTCTTCGCATGAAAAAATTACAAAAAATAAAAAAATTTCATTTTCTACGCTAAATGAAAATTTAGTCATTTTTATATCTGAAAAATATTTTCTTTTAATTATTTTTCTTTAAAACTATTCTTCTATTATAAATTAATAAACAAACTCGTGATTATTTTAATGTTTTTGTTATATAGAAATTTCCCTGAACCTATTTCCTATATAGAATTTTTTTTTTTTTTGTCGAATTAACAAAACGTGTACCGCCACAGCATTCGTTATTTTTTAATTATTTTTTTTTTATTCATACATATTTCACAGTATTTTACTTATTTCTTTCAATTATAATGTATACAAAATAAAAAAAAAATTCTTCTGTTGTATACAGAACAACTACAGTAAAAAACATATATAAATAAATTAAAAACTGTTTTTTAGAACATAAATATATTATTATATCGCGTTTAAGATGAGAAGCATGAGAGTTTTTCACCTATTTTTTTTTTTTTTTTTTTTACAATAAATTTCACTTCGACATTAGGAGTTTTCTACTTATTGTCTTTTAATTGAGAAAACAACTAGAAAACCACTTACATTATTTTTCTGTTATAAAAAAAAAAATTAAATTTAATCAATTAATGAAAAATCAATATTTAAATCTAATTAAAATATATTTAATTTTTTTTTTTTTTAAATAAAATCAATTGATTTGCGAACGTTTTTTTTTTAATTTCTATTAACCTCGGTAATGTTTTCTTTCTGTATGTTTTTTTTTTTTCATGTTTATACAAAAACATGTGTTTAGCTTTTAAAATAAATAATTAAGGAAAGAAAAGAAGAAAATAAAACAACAAAACAGATAGAAGAATATTCTCAAGTGTTTGTTCATAGACAAACGTATGAAAAATAAGGATAAAATTTTTTCGTCATGTATTAAAACATGAATACTCAATAATTAATATCGTTCGCTGGAATAAAAAAAAAAAAAGAAAACATTTTTAAAGCGACCACGTGCTGATTTACATATGTATTTAATGTTTATATTAGATTAAATTTTAAAATCACACACAAAAAACATATAAAAACTAGTACATTATACTGTTTAAAATGAATTAAATGTTTTTTTTTTTTTTTATGAGTGTATTCTTTCTTCTTAATCTCTTATGGACCCGGTATATAGAGAGATTTTTTTAAAAATGCGCGCTTATAACATCGTTTTTAATTATAAAAATAGAATATTTATTCGAAAAGCCAAAGATTGTTTATATAGTTAACGAAATATGGCAATTTTTAAACAAAAAAGAAAGAAATTAATTTATAAATATTCAAGATAAAACAAAACAACAAAAAAAAAAAAATAAAAAAATTAATTAAATTAAATTTTGCTTTACTTTTCTGTTATTTTCAATTGAAAATCGAATATTGAATTAATAAAATAAAATAGAAAAGAATAGTAACATTACCATTAAAGGGTTGTAATATAGTGCAAGATCCGATAAGTAATCCACATCATAAGTACTGTCAACCATTTTTATGGTTTTTTTTTTTTTTTTCTTCTTAATTTTTATTAAACAAACAACAGAAAAATTTGATAAAAACTGATAACAAAAAAAAAAAAAAACTTTAAATTAAACAAAACACTATCAAAATTAAGCAAACATAATTATGTTGAAATGATAAAAGTCCACAAAGAGCACAATAAACATGATTCCTTGCAAGTTAAGCGAAAGAAGTTCTTTTTATTGTAGAATTTTTGGGGAAAACGAGAAAAGAAAAGAAAAACATCAAACACGATATAACTTTTAAAACATTTCCCAATTTTATTTTTTTTTATATATATTACTTTTGACTTTTTATTGTACACAACAGAGCAAAATTGAATAACACTAAAGTACAGAACCGAAATTAAATATATATAACAACAAAAAAAAAACAATGAGTTAGCACACAAACGAAGTTAAACTGTTGCACTATTGTTTTAACTTAACGTTTAACAGTAAACCATCACACAAGTTTTTTCTATAATTTTCTTTCGGTCCAACATTAAAAAATAAAAAAAATTATTTAAACAAATTTTTCCTCTCCTTTTTCTTTTCGATGTTTTTAATTTTTTTTTTTTTTATTGTTTTTCAACGGAAGAACGCGCTTGTTACATACAAAACAAACCGCGCGATCAACGAATCGAACTAAACGAATAGAATGACGGGTTTAATTGAAAATTCAGAAAACTGTTACTCAGTTTTTTTTTTTTTTTAATTTAATTTTTCCTTCTGGTTTTTATTTATTAGTTATTCTGTTATTATAATAATTTTATTTTTCATTTTCAATAATTTTATAAACATCATCTCACGTCATTACATAGAAAACAGGGCTGGTCAACATATTCACAGAGAATTGAGAACCGTAGATTTAGTAAGTATGAGGTGTTGATATATTAAAATATTGTTTGGAAATAAAGATCATTGGTGCGATCATCCAACCAGCAATAAACACACAAAGTAAAACCAAATACAAAACTCGAGAAATTAAAATTGATTATAAAGATTCCATATAGTTCAATACCACACACATATACTTATAACATAAATGTTTTTCGTTTAAATAAAACATTTCTGTCAATAAAATATGATGGAAATTCTCTATAATTATAAATAGATCAAAACAAAACAAACAAAAAAAATATATATATATATAAAAAAAAAGAAAATCTCGCTTACACTCTCTACGTACGTTAGTTTTAGTTTCTTTTAATTTTAATTTTAATTTTAATTTTTTTTTTTTTAAACAAATTTCTTTAGTAATTAGAAAAATAAATAAACTCAACTGAACAACAGTGCTCCTAGCTGCCTAAACAACTAAATTTTAATGATATCGAATTAGTTTTTAAATTTTAAAATTGTTTTAATGATGAAAAATAAAATTCGAACAAAATCCATATTTTCCGTTCGATAATTAAAATTAAAATTAAAAAGAAAAAATTATTTTTTTCTTTCTTATATAATTTTCTATTTTTAAATAAATTTACCCATACATAAAATGTGATGCAAATATTTATTATGTTGTGAAATTAGAAAGAAGAAATAATAATAATAATAATAATAAATAAATTAAAAATTTCTATTCTTAAAGTCATAAACTATATTTTTGTGGAAAATTATTAAAAAACAAACAAATTTAATTTCTTTATGGAGAAAAACTAATAACTAATGAAAACCAAAAAAAATGAAATTATTTTAAGACTTTTCTCAATAAAATTATGATTAATTAATTAACAATTCATAAATTTTTAATGTAGAAATTTATTTGTTTTTTTTTTAAGCATAAAAATGAAACAATAAAAAAAAAGTAAAAAATACTTTTAAATAATAATTAATTAATTAATTAATTTAAAAAAAATAAAAAATTTAACGACAAACAAAGTAAAAATTGAATTTTTTCAACTCACCCCAGGTAAAATGAGTTTTTCATGTAACGCGCTTTGGGCGTTCGCTGCACTCTCCGGACTGAAGTACGTCAAGAATGCACAACCTGAAAATAAATTAAATATAAAAAAAAATTAATTAAATTACAAGCAATAGGAATTACACTAAAAAAAAAGATTTTTTTGCTGAAATATTGCCAAAACAAAAAAAAATAAATTGTTTCCTTGCTTAAATCAACGAGATTTCTTGATTGTTTATTTAATTTTTTACAAACATTTTCGATTTTATTAACTACAAAGGACAGGATTAAACAAAAACAAGAAAAATTTCCTGAAAACAGGACGTTACTATTTATCGGTCTTTTCTAAATAATTTTAATAATAAAACATACGAAAAATGTATTGATCAACAATACTTAATAGCACTAGAGTTTAATTTAATTTTTATTACTGCTAATAACAACAGTGTTAAGTGACATATTATACATTAAAAGACAATAAATATAAAAAAAAAAATATTACAAGAGTATGTCTAAAACCTGAAACAAGTAACAAAAATAAAGCAAAATATCTAAATTGATGTTAAATTTATCGTACGACATTTTTTATTAGCCATTATCTTCACTTATTACCATTTTCAAAGTTTTATTAGTTTATAATTTTTGTGTAACACTTGAAAATAATTAAATTAAAGATATAAACTGTATTTAGTAGCATAAAGTACTTAGTTCTGATGAATGGAAAATATTGGGTGCAAAAATTATCTATAAAATAACTATTTAAATTGGTTTAATAATTAAATTTCTTTTATACTTTATTGCATAAATGCCATAAAAAGCTATTGTATTCTAAAAATTCTATATAACGATGATTTGTTACATAGATTGCAGGAAAAAAACTAATACAATATATGAAAAAGCAATGGAATTTTCATAACATAACAAAAAAAAAAAAAAAAAAAAAAAAAAAAATACAGTACATAGAAAATATGAAAAATAATAATTAACGAGTTAGTAAAAATATTTTTTTTTTTTTTATGTTTTTATGATTCATTTCTTCAGCGAAATCCTTTTCTTTTTTTTTTTTATTAAAATATTTTTATTGCTATACGATACAATGTACTATTCGATTTATATTGCAGTAAAAATGTTACGTCAATTGTGTTCAATGTTTTATTTATTTTTTTTTTTTTTATTACAAAGAATAATAAAATAGGGAAAAAAAAACTGTAGAAATGATCAAATTTCACCTAATATATATAATGGAAACAGCAATATATATATATATATATCTGCTGTTAAAAATTGCATGATTAAATGGACAAAATAATATTTATTACGACTTTTATTTCTTTTCTTAACGTTGCTGTTTGATTGCTCCTTTATAGAAAGCAAGAAAGAAAGAAAGAAAAGAGGAAAACAGAATTCACAATTCATAAGTTTAAAAGTTTAGCTGTAACTATTTTAGTCATATGGATTTCCTATTCCGGTTCAAAAGGTCAAACGAAGAAAATTTCTCTTAAGTATATCAAACCGTCATCATTACGAATAATTTCATCAATTCCTTTCAATGAATATCACCAGCTTTTAGCACAGTTAACTTTCCTACAGAAATGTTTAAATTTCGTATATTTGAAATAAATAAATATAAATCACATAATTATAATAAATCTTATTCAAATGTTTATTTATATATTTATTAAGTAGAACAATTGCTCACGGGATTAGGTCGTATTTGAATGATATTATTTCCAAATTAAAGATTAAGCGAAATTTTCGCATTAATAAATTTATATGAATGCTGAATGTTGGTTCGCGTAGCCAACAGTAGAATCTAGAATCGAGTAGAGAATTTGAAACGTTTTATGGATAATTTTTGTCAATATATCATGAATGTCCCCAGTCAGCAATTTTGTAAATAGTAATAAATTTTGATGAAAATTTCAGTAAATGTTGCTTAAAGTTAAATGCTACTGTTAAAGGCGCCCTAACGGCAAACAAAAAAAAAAAAAAAAGACAAAAGTAGAAGAAGAAAAAACAATCATAAACGGCATTTATATAATTAAACTAAGTAAATATTTGTATTTGTGATTTAAAATATCGTTTCAGCTAAATTCACCAATTATTTATTTATTTTGAAAACATAGATTATCTAAATATTTAATAAGTGCTTATGCTTTCAAAATCTCTCATTGTAACAATTGTAGGTAGGAAGAGAGCAAAATTACTTACGACTATAATGTATTACGTAATAAAATACCTAAAAGTGTATAAATAATTATATTTTACAAGCTTAAAACAAAAAAAATAAATTAATTACCGTAGCAAACCTTAAGAAATTTCTGTATAGAAGACTATTTACTGTGGTTATGATGAGACGTTTAAGTTTTGGTGACACAGTGTCGGTCGATGGTGGTAACGTTCACTCTACAAACGTACATTCGCTTTTATAATTAAACAATATATTATATTCACTCTTTTTCTTTTTCTGTTTTTTTTTTTATATAAACTTTATTCTATTAAATAAAGTTTTCCAAGTGTAGACTTTTGAAGAAAAAAAAAACAATAAAAAACATTTTTTTTCGCATTGTATTTTCAACAAATTTATTTCCTACAAAATGTAACACAATTTTGACGTGCTGCATTTTTATTACTTTTGCACGCACATTAATGATAAATTGTTTTTAATTTAATTGCGTGATTTCTATAATATATCATAATAATGTTTGCAATGAAGTTTTTTTTCGTTTTTTTTTTTTGAATCTACTCTTATTATTATTATTATTGTTATTATTGTTAATATTCATAACAATTTATGTTTATTACAAAACGTTTTATTAAAACACCTACATCGTGCTTTATTTTATTTTATTTATTATTTAAATTTTTTTTATAATAATAATTATATAGCTGGAGATATAAATTAAGATTTAGGTGGATCGAAATATATTTTTACGCGTTTATGTAAAACGAATAAAAAAATTAATCCCTATTAAGCATAAATTATTATTAAATTTAATCCTAAAAAAAAAAAAAAAATTGTTTAAACGAGCAGCAGCGGAAAAAAAAAATTAAAATTCCCAAATATAATTTATTATTATTAGAAAGAAGATTTTTCTTACGTTTTAAGAACATTTTTAATAAAGAAATTTATAATTATTTTTCTCTATTCAAAATTCAAAAATATGTTTATGTAAATAAGAAAAATAATATTATTATTATGAATTGTATAAATATTTTTATAATATTGTTATTATAAGTGTTATTGTTACTATATGCTTATATGCATATATTTGCAGAAAAACACTGTACTGTGTATAATACAATATTTTTTATATGAAATTCAAGATGATATTGTTTTTACTTTAATACAAAATTTAAATTCACTGTATTTGGTATGGAAATAAAATTAAAAATAAATCATTATTTATATAAATCTTATGGTATGGAAATAAATACGAAAATTTAGCACAATGTCTGCTGGCAAGGCTTACTCACTTAATGTATAAATATTTCATTTTATTACAATCATTCTATTTGTAAATATTTTACCCTCTGTGTTATGGTTATTTTCGGTAAAACCATTTACTATATTTTTTTTTGTAATATTACATTCTTAAAGCGTTACAACACCAAGAAACAAAGCCATCACACCAAAGTAAAGGTAAAGGAAAATAACTTAAATATGTCTACCTACATAAGGATATAGAACAAGAATAGAGTAAATTTAAGCATCTATCTAACCAAAATTTAATACTTTAACACTCAGACTATGAAGTTATCTTATATCTTTTGACAACCGTCTCAATATAATTGACTTTTATGATAAACATTTAAAAGAATGAAGAATATTTTCTCATATTTACTTTTATCTTATTATATCAAAGCTAAACCTAACGTATTTTAACTTTACTTAAACAAATACGCAATAACAATAAACACTGCAATAATATGTCATAGTTTTCCCATCAGAATAACTTACACTTTTCATACACACAGAGATACGTACTCTCTTATTGTACGTAAAAATATTTTCAACAAAACTTTAATTTAATAACAGAAACTTTTTGAATAAGTTTAAATTGCAAATTATATAATAAATTAATGTGACATTCATTAAGGCCACTTGGGAATATAAAACTATAAAGAAAATTAAGATAATATTATTTTATATTTCGTTTTGTAGAAACTTTTTTTTTAACCAAGTGAAAATTATTTCATATATAAAAATGACAAAACGTGCTAACAAAAATTATGAAAATTCGTTATCATTTTATATTTCTTAAACTTTGTCAATATATGTATATAGAAAAGAATTTTTCCTTAAATTTTTTCATTTAATAAAAAATAAAAATAAAATAAAATTAAATTATGTTTTGGAACACTCGGAATTATGAAACTACATATTTGAACATAAATATATCAGAATCGATTCATCATTTTGCCACATGACAGAATGTTGTTTAGCAAAAACTAATTTACTTTGATATATATAAATTGGGTACAAGCGGTTTCTGAATTTTCTGTATTTTAAACCAGAATCTTATACTTAAGATTCCTTTCTATGGCATGCGCATTTCAATCATTTTTACATAAAGGTTTTTTTTTTCTGTTTTAATAATAAAAAAAAAAAATTCTAGCCTTAAGAATAAGTCAATGTCAAGTCGGTAACTCGTTCGTTGCTTTTGTATATAAAATCACCGAAAGCTCCTATGGTCTTTATCAAGCTCTTGTCGCTCCATAATACATTTATTACAGTTAACTAACACAGATGTTGAGCTTTCTTGATGTAACAGACAGGACACGCGTTAAGCATATACTGTAAGTAAAATTATTATTGTGGTAATACCTTGTGTCGCATTGTATTTCGTTTCTTATTAATAATACGAATACGAATTTTTGTAACCTAAATGAACACTATTATGTTTTCACAAATTGTATTCATAACGAAGTTTTCTTTATATAAGGTGTTAGATTCTTATTTAACAAAAAAAAAAAAAAGTGAAATAAATAATAAAAGAAAAACTCCTATAAATCAGTTTTCGTCGTAAAAGAAAAGCAGAATCGCTTTTATTAAAAAAAATTTTGTTTTTTTGTTGCTTACTTTTGTTGTTGTTTTTTTTTTATCTTAATTATATTGAAATTGATAAATTTTCTATTCTACAAAACTTTTATTGTAGTTACAGATGATTACAATTATTCTGAATTCATTTGTTTTATTTATTAAACTTTTTTTTTTTTTCATTTTTCGTTGCTGTTTTGCAAAACCTAAAAACATTACAGAAGTAATAAATTTTTGTGTAGATTTAGCGATGTAACAAATAAAAAAATAAAAATAAAAAGCTACAAGAGTTTAAAAAAGTTTATTTTATTTTATAAATCCTGTAGAGATATCAAACTATACAATGAAAAAAAATATATCAAGGATAAAGTTTTATTTTTCTTTAGTCGTTTCTTTTTTTTTTCTTCTATTTCTTAACTATTTTTTTTTTTTTGTTTTTGTCTTTTCACCATATATAAATAAATAAAATATTTTAATGTTCTTTTCACTTTTCTTCCGAAGCTTTCTCAAATTATTTATTTATTTAAATCTTGCTTTTTTGTTTTTTTTTTTATTGTACTATCAAAAAAAAAAAAATTTAATTTAATTTAATCAAGAATTAAAAACAAAAAACAAAAAAAACAAAAACCGAAAACGAACAAAAATTTTAAGTAATTTTTATAAGAAATTAAAAATAATTTTATTACAGTGGAGTTGAAGTAAATAAATTCAATTTTACGAGTATCCACTGAGATGATTTTTTTCTTAATTTTTTTTTTTTTAATATAATTATTCAGCATCTGGTTTATCTCATCCATTATTGAATTTTTATTTAAAATAATTTTTCTCTGTGTGTTTATCGTATATTAATTGTCTGTTTAATAATAAAACTTTTGTGGTAACTTCAAACGTTATGTTGAATTCATATTAGAAGTAACTTGTAGTAATAAAAGAGGAAATTTTCTCTTGTTTTTAATCAAGGAAAGAAAGTAGAAAGTATCGATTCTATAGATTCATTGAAATTTAAATAATTGATCTGTGTGTAGCATGAATTATTAAATAAAAATAAAATAAAATCGATGTGAAAACATTGATGTTATTAAATAATTACATTTTGCTTAGAGGACGAGTGGAAAAAAAAACCACTAGACTGTGTCGTTTCGGTTTTGCATTGCCCTCAATTAGTCCTTGTTCGTGTTAAGCAATTATCGCGGTGATACAGTTCTTACAGTTAAATTAGCTGAAACATCGAAAAAAATTTTTTTTTCATTTTGTTTCGTTTTTTATTATTTAATTCAACTTAATGGGGTTTTTTTTTTCATTTTAGTCGGTATACAACACAGTGCAATAAGATACAAACGAAAACTAAATATACAATGCATTAAGGATTTTTTTTACAATTGTTTTGTAAATAGAAATATTTCTTTTAGCAGCATTAAAAAATAGAAAGAACTTAGGAGAAAACCAAGAAGCTATGCTAATGAAAACAATTTTCTTTTCTTTTCTATAAAATTTATCCTTAAACAAGCTAAAGAATACTGATTAGTTAATTTCCTAATTTCGGGTAATAGAAATAATTATTATTGACAGTGAATGACAACTGAATTTAGTTTGTGCGAAGTTTCTAATATTTTATTTAACAACGGATAGATACACTTTCTAATTATATAAATAATCCTGCGTAAATTATTAAAACCAAGAAAGCATAAATAATTTATAATGAATTTCAAAAGTTAATAGCAATAAAGTTTAAAGTGTAAAATTGTATAATTTTCAATGTATTTTTGCACTAGTATTATTGAAATTAATATCACTGGGGAGAAAAAAAAAAATCTAAAATTGGGAATATTCAAAGCAAAAAACCAAAGTTAATAAGATAAAAACACTGCTGTGTGTGTGTGTTGCTGAAAATTATAATGTTGGGTGTGATGTTATTTATTGCATAATTTTCAGTCTAACCAGATGCTCGACGTGTGTCCATGGTGATGAAGGTCTGATAGTAGGCATGCGGTGGCGTTGTTGTCATGCGGCGTTGTTAAGCATATTGGATGCGCTTAACAATATTGCCTCTTTACGTTTTTACCATTAAAGTTTTCTAGTATAATAAATACATGAATGAAAAGAGCTTCGCCCCCATCAGTACATGGTATCCTTACAAAAAAAAAAAAAAAAAAAACTTTAATCAATTTTTTTTTCCTTTTTTTTTTTTTTTCAAGAATGTTACCAAGCCTAGCATGGCATAACCAAAAATAATAATAATAATAATAATACAAAAAAAAAAAACGAAAAGGCTGACAGGATGGAAGTTATGAACATAAACACTGTATTGTAAAGATATTTCTGATTTATATTAATATTTCTCGGTCGACACTTGCGTTGTGTCCCTTGTTAAACACTCTCGGCAAATTTTATTTTTCTCCACGCTTTGTTTTTATTTTTGTTGTGCTTATGTAATTTAGTTTTTTTTTTTTTTTTTTCTTTCTTCGCGTTAACATTTTCCTTATTAAGTAATTTTTAATTTTAATTTTCGTTTTGGTAAAAGATTTTTCATTTTTAAATCGCGCGTCCAACCATGAAAAAGCACCACAATAAATAATAATGTGTGATTTATATTTTTTGTTTCTTCTTTATGATGAGTTTCATATTTAACCAAATATATAAAATTGAGAGAAAAAAAAAATGCTTAAATAATTACTTCATTCATCAACATCAGATAAAAAGGAATAACAATAATATCTGTACACCGGTATAGTGAAATATTATCTTAAAGTAATATAACGCCATCATTTGTATCAAATAATTCACAGTCATAATAATTTTTTTTTTCTGTTCTGTTCTGTTCTGGTACAAGCATAGGAATGGAAATAAAAAATTGAATTAAACATAATCACGATTTGACTGTGCGACGTGATCAGAATTTTTAGACAATTGAAATATTACATGAATATACATTTTAATGCTCAAAATAAGATCGATGGTGCTATTGGTAACAGACGAGGTAACGGCGATAAACAACTGTTATAGGCTTTTAAAAGCTTACCCAAGCAACAGACAGAACATAAAAAAATAAATGTATTAAAAATCTATAATGGTGTGAGGAGTTTCTTTTGCCACAACTAATATTGATAACAGTATCGAGAGTATGCTATTATATTCTAGCTGCCATTTAAATGATTGAGTATGTAATGCATGGTCCACATTAAAGGAGAAATTTTCTTTTTTTTATATATAAAATATTACATACAAAAATGCTAAAGTATAAAAACAAATTGCATCGTATTATTTTGATTAATTATTAATAAAAGTTATAAAAAAAAAAAAAATGTTTTATAATTATATGGTGGTAATACTTACTCGTTATGTGCTCGTTATGAAAGGCCAACATTTGGTCGATTGTGTTGTTTACTTTTATGCCTAATAAATGTATTAAATTTTGCTCTAATTTTTTTTTTTTTAATACTACTAATTAGTTTGTGTGATTTGTAATGATCTGCTCTTTTTTTTTTCTAATTTTTTTTCTTTTTTTTTTTTTCTTTTGATAACAAAATATTGATATGATTAACAATCACTGTAATGATAAACAAATAGCACTCACCTGAAACAGAATAAAAAAAGAAAAGAAAAAAATTATTCAAGGGAAATACAATAAAAAATAAAAAATGGTAAAAGTAGTAAAAAATTTAACAACATGCATTCATTCATTGCGAATGGTGTAGTAAATTTTTGTGTCAACAAATTCTATTTTGGAAAATAAATATTAATTCTTTAAAGTTCATGCAACGCCGATAACTTTAACATATGTATAGTGTGGTGAAATTCTGCATATATATGTATGTAATAATACAAGAATTGTAACAATGCCTCTTGTGTGGTCAAACCGGACAAAGTATCTGGTTGATGGTTATATCCAAAAAACAAAATGATAATATTTAAGATACACAATATATGTTGCGATAGTTAAATTATACACATTTGGATGAGATAAATGCAACAAAAACCAGTAAATACTATATTGGAAATGGGGGAAAAAAAGAGAGTAATTACCGGGTAAGTTGTGAAAAGAATAAATTTTAACTTGTCAATGTTGTTACATAGAGAAAATTAAACAAAAAACCTTAATAATAAAAATCGTTTGAAAAATTGTTTTTTTTTTTCTGTGAATTTCCTAGACAGTTAAAATTTCTTTAAATTCTATAATTTTTTTGAATAACAATATACCAAATTTTTAATTAATGAATGCAACTACATATCACTATAGTTAAGCCAGCATTACAGTTTGTGAAGGATGAACGAGATTAATTTTTTTTGTATTCTGTTATTATAAAATATAATTTGTTTTTGCCGAAAAACAATAGATAACAACGGCGAAAATATTTTTTTACTGTTGTTGTTGTTGAAAAATCAATTATTTATGATTGTTTTAATTAAAAATAATAATTTTGTTCAAACATAAATGATTATTGGTTGTTTACCCATTACGTTTATCTTTAATTCAGTTTTAAAAATATAAAAAACATTTAAAAGAAATAATTTTTCGAGATGTTTAGATTTAATTGGATTAAAAGTCTCTATATGGTTTATTCGAAAAGCTTAGCGTTACACAAATAAATTAAATTTTTTTTATCTTATTTAAATAGATTTTTTTCTTGTGTATCAAAGTAATAAATTTCGGTTTGGTTTTTATTATTTTTTTTTTTTTTGAAAGGCAGTGCAATAAAACAAATAAAAATGGAACAAAATTTATTATTAAGCAAAACGTTAGATAACGAAATATATATATATATATATATATATTTTTTTTTTGTATCATTTTCTCTTATATTTTTTACATACAAAAATATCTAAATGTCTATTATATGCTAATTGTTTTTCTTTATTATCATAATCGAAATTTATTTTTATGGTTTTGTTATTGTGTTGAAACGGAAAAATATTTCGGTTATTTTTAATAAAAGAAAAAACATTTTTTTTCCCTACATTTATTACTATTTTCAACATTATTTATATAAATTTGTTGTTTTATTTTTGCATATTATATAGTTTACAACTCTATAGTGAACAACATAAGGCATCTTTTGTTGATGTTAATGTAACATAGTAAATTTTTTTTTGCTCCTCTTTTTTTTTTTTGTTTACAACTCTTGGTGACATGTGTTTAGCTTTTGCTTTTATAAAACATAAAATTAATTAATTATTCACTTGATTATGCTCATAACAATATAATATGAAATAAAAAATTGAAACAAACATAATAATATTAAATAAAACATTTTATTTGAATGAGTTGGAGTTTGTGTTTCTTTTTTTTTTTTTTGCATTATTTCTTTAACGTTTTCTGTGTTAATTTACTTCACAATGAGAAAAACAAAATACAGAACTTATAGTTTCTGTAAAGAGGAAAAGAAACAAACAAAAAAAAAAAAAAGCAAAAATTAATGTTGTTATCATGATTACATTTTTAGCTTTTTTTTGTGTTGGACTGTGGTTCTATGTTCTATGTATTTTATGATTAATGTTCACTACTATAGTACTTTAGTAAAAACAACAAAAATTTATTTAAGTGATATTATTAACTATTTATAAAGACCCCACAAAAAAAAAAGGGTAAAAATCACAAAACAATAACTAAGTCACATATAAAGCAAATCATTTTCAATTTTTTTTTTTATATGTAAAAGAAAAAGGGGAGCAAATTTGTTATAACAATTAATAATAGTTTATTAAAAAGGCTCTCTCTCTATTTTTCACTGTTACTAGTAACACAATAATAGAAATAAATCATTTATTTATATAATTCCTATACTCATATCACTAATAAATTATTATGCTAAAGTTCATGAATTTTATTATTAAAAATGCGCATAGTTATTTAAATAAATCGTTATTCCAGTAATAATCTCTTCAGTTTAGTTTAACAGATAAATAATATTTATTATAACTAGGAATTTGACCGACAAATACGTGCTTGAATCATACAAGATTCATGAAGTCACCGACAGTTATATTTTGTGTTTTATCAGTTCATAATCATTACGTAAACAACTATGTGCTTAAGTATTTATCTTTATTACTAATTCATAATTCAACGATTCGATTAAACATTAAATAATATATATTTTATAGCAAGGAATTTATTAATTATCTGCATTCTAAGCTAAATATTCTGGAATTGATAAACAAATAATTATTTACACGTCTACTTCAATCAATACAAAAATTGATTGATTTCGAATTACTTAAAATTATTGTCCACACTGACTCAACTCATTATTATAAAAATTAATTGATTTCTAAATTGGACAGTTCCTTAAATATTAAAGAAACGAAACGAAAAAGCAAATAAATCTAAAAGGAAAATGTTTTTAGAATCACTCGTTTCCTAAAATTATTTTTTCCTTTTAAAATTGAAAGCAAAAGCATTCAATTTGAAAAGTTTATTTTCTTATTCTACAATCAAAAAAGGTCTTTTTGCAAAAAACATTTTCGGTTTAAATGCATTGGAACTAAAGAAGAAGTTTATTAAATATTTACGTTTGAAAGAAAGAAAGAAAGAAAAAAAAATTCATATATAAGAATGATTGTACAATTTGGCCACATTTTCTCGTTACTTTCTTTTGGTTTTTAATGTAGCAAACACAACGATAAAGTATTAATTTTTGGATGATTTTTACCGTCAACTTTTTCGAGTTTATTTTTTTTTTATTTTTTTGTAAGACGTTAAAATATAAATGAAAAACGAAAATTATTTTCAAGTTTGGTTGGAATTTTATATTATTTATCTTTGTTTCTTTATATTTAATGATGCGGTGAATTGTTATATGACTGTGTGGCATCATTCTCAGTTCATTGTTTTAGATTTTATTCCATTACTTCATTTTTTGTGGATGTTTTTTTATTTTTTTACATAGCATAGAATTATTCGTATTATTATTATTATTATTATTATTATTATAACATAAACATATATATGTGTAACTCTGTTATTTCATTAATTTTTTCTTATATAAAGTAAAGGGAAATATGAAAGACAAATAAAGAAACCAAGAAACCAAAAAGAAAAAAAACTCCTTATTTTTCATTATTATATTTCTTATTAAATTAAATTCGTATATGATTTGATACAGAAAATGACTTGCAAGTAAACGATTGTCATAATAATTAGGAAAAACTACAAACTGTTTAAACTTTATTGTTGAAATTAATTTTGTTACTTTGATGTTTGACTTGTGTCACCTCAAAACATAAAACAGAAACAGAAACTTATACATTAAAATGTCAGAAATTTCTTAAGTATTTCGTAAAAACCAAAAAAAAAAAACAACGAAAAATTGTCTTAAATGTGAACATCAAACGCGAAATTATCGATTTCATAATAAACCTTTATTATAGGAAAATTAAATAAATAAATATAGTTTCGTTTGGGTTCTTTCATCTTAAAGTATAAAAGGATATTTTTATTGACAAATCATCACTGTACCAATTGAAATCTTCTTCTAAATATATTTTTCTAGAAATTGTCTAAAAATTCATTAATTGAAATTTTATTTCTTGCTGGCCAAAGACACACTTTGGTTAATGTTAATAAACTTAAATATAAAATTTATGAAATATCTTCTTCGTCTAAACAAGAAAGCAGTTTGCTTGTGTGATTTCCTTCATAGTCACATAATCAATAAGTCTCATTCTTTCATGAAACTAAAAGTAGCGGGTGTTTGTGAATAGTATGATGATGCCAGAGGGTATAGTTGCCACGTCGGTTTGATATTTGTCGACAAGATGAAGGGATGAAAATCGTGCTTTTTTTTTTTTTTTTTAATAAATAAACAAAAAAATAAAATAAACCTTCCAGATATTTGTCTTTTTTCCACACTAATACAGAAAAAAAGCATGTAAATGGAATGATGTGGCAGAGAATATTAGGTTGGTTCCAACTACAAGGTGTTGGCATTTTTACTCACAGAATAATATTTATATAAAAAACACGATGGTAGCAAAGCTGTAGAGAATTATTTTGGAAACAAAAACAAAAACAAAACGAAAAAAAAACTACTTTTTTGGTAGAAGCTTCTATTATGTTATATATTTATTTATAGAAGTGTGTGTTTATGTATTTATTTTAAGTTGAAGTCTTATGATAGGCTCAACAGTAATGCCGCATATAACACCACTATATTTAAATACAACAATGATTATATAGAAAATAGTTAGTCAAGATGGATTTGGTATTTAAATTTAGGTTTTTGAGATAAGCTTTGGCTTTAATATTTTATTACAATCATAGAGCACAGCATAATTCACTATTTACTATTTTATACTATGCTATGGAAATTGCTTTTGAAAATCACTTTTTCTTATCTAGAAATAGTAGACGTAAGCATGAAGTATAAATACCAAATAGATTATCCATAATTAATAACAAATGATCTACAAATACAAAATAATTTTAAAAAATTAATAAAAAAAGACGAAACATCAAAGAATTTCGTCAAGAAATTGCTTCGATTTAACATGAATAAAATAAATGAACAATTTTTTCTTTAATTGAACAGAAGCACAACCGTTTAATGCTGGTATTTGCTCAAAATTATATGAAACTAAAGAACTTTTACTGTATAATAGAAAATAAAATACTTTTCTTATCTTATAAATTGCTGCTACTTTCATGAAAATTTAAATAATTAAAAAAACCAAATAGTTTAGCCGCATCTGTCTATACCAAAAAATGAAGAAAAAAAAAATCGATTGAGAAAAGCTATAAATTAATAAGTATTACAGGTAGATTCATTACATTTAAGTAAAGTTCTTGATTAGAATGGTATTATTTAAATTGAAAGCTAAAAAAAAAATAACTTTAAAAATTTAAGAGTTTTTAGGGAATTTTATGATAACTACGTAAAATATAAACAAAATAAATAAGTTAAGGAAAAATATAATCTCGTCACTCACTGACAATATATTTTTACATTTATTATTATTATTATTTTTTTTCTCTCTAAACTTTCTGTATGGTATTTCGTATTCCCTATACAGTTATGAGCATTTATAGCATTAATCCTAAGAAAAAATAAAGCAAAAAAAGAAAAAGATTTGCTTGAGTATTACAAAAGATCAAGTAAAGAAGATGACCATCAAATGGATTTAACATGTTCATATATTTTTCAACTATTTCACCTATTTTATAACGATTTTTTACTTCTGTATTTTTATTATTTTTCTACTCTTAAAGTCTCTCAAGGGTTTTACCCATAAAACCATACATCTTAAACAAAGAGTTTGAAAAAAAGTAAAAAATAACACATACAAAATACCGGTGACTGAGTTAAAAAAGAAAAAGAAATCTAAATCTCAGCTTTTATAAAAACAATAATCTAAAATTTATATATACATATATGGGAGAGAGACTTATAATCCTAATAAAATAAATAAATATTTATATAACAAGCGAACATTATTAAATTTAATAAGTAGTCTCAACGAAAATTATTCTAATAAGTTATATTAATTTACTATTAAAATATCATTCCCTTGGTGCAAATATTATCAACAAATGACATGACTAAATGTTAAAAAAAAAGCTCATCAAGAATATATAAAGAGACAACATTGGCAGCAATAATCAATAGACTTTTGATCAGAAATAATAAACGTCTACGTTGTATAATACAAATCGATAAAGTGAATAGTAATAAAAAAAAGGGGAGAAAAGAAAAGAATAGAAAACATTATACTAAAATCACCCATCTATTGATAGAGGATGTACAAAAATACACATCAAGAGTAGAAGTAGAAATAGATATAAAACCGAAATAATAATACAAAAAAAAAAAAAAAAAATATTATGTTGGGAAAAAAATACAAAACACAAAGGATAGAAGAAATGAATAAAGATTCAATATATACGTACGTATGTACGTACGGTGGTATAGTATAAATACATTTTGTCTGATTATTTTCATTAAGGACATTTTTGATAAGTGAACCTTAATGGTAAAGTAAAGTCACCAATTCTACTCAACAAAAGTAAACAAGAAAAAAAAAAAAATTCACTGAATTCACTGAAAAACCATTAAATTACTCTTTTTCATTTTCTATTTTTTTCTGAACTACAGAATTACGAGTATTCTGCAATGGAAAAACTAAAGAAAAATCTAAAATAATAAAGAAAAATAATAAAAAAAAAAACATAATATAAGAAGCAAGTATAACCCACAAAGCTAATGACAAAGCCTTTTATTTTCGTTTCGTTTTTCTGTTTAGTCCTCTGATAAGTTTTCACACAAAAAAAAAAAATAACAAATACGAAAATCTGTAAACAGCTTGAGTCAGATTTTTCATTGCAAAAATGAATTTTTAAAGAAAAGCCTTTTCTTACATTTTCATTTTACTGTGCCATCAACTTGAATTTTGCTTCTTTCTTTTTTTTTTTTTTTTGTCAATATCTTTATTTATTGTATGTTCTGCTCTTCTGTCAAATCTTTCTTTTAGGCCAACCCTTAATACTGTTAAATTTTTCTTATTCTATTTTTTTTTTTGTTTTGGTTCTTGTATTGTTTTTTGTTATCATTTCAGACTTTTAACACATCTTTGTTTTTTACTAGACTTGTCGAGGAAAATAAAATAACGAAGAAGTAAACGATAAGAGTAAAATTTTTTTATGAATCAATAAATTCGTTTATATTAGATGAAATGAATTTATTTTTCTTAGGGGTAAATTAAATAAATAAAAAAATAAATAAATCATCAACACATAAGTAATATTTGCAAAATGTGAAATGTTTTTCTTATTACATATTTTATTTCGTCTATTTTTATGACAATTTCTACTTTTATCACATGTTATTTTTCGTTTCGTATATTTTATTTATTACATTTTTTTTATTTTTATGGATGATAGAGAAAATGAATATTATGGTTCAGCACCATTCAGCACTCGGGTAGAACGTTGCTCCTATATTCAAACGATGCAAAAACAGATCAATGACACAATAAAACATTCAAATTTTTATAATAAAATTATGTGGTGTTAAACATTTTTTCCATTCTTTTCACTCGCTCTCTGGAAATAAATCCATTTAACTTTAAGATTCAAGTATAAATGGAGTTTTCCTCTTTTTTTTTATGACGGAATTGGCTGATATATAAAATATATAAAAATCGTATTTGTAAATGAAAAAATTTTTTTTCTGTAAATATGAATAAAAATAAAATTTAATTTAATTAAGTATTAATAAACTATGATTGATATTTGTAATAAAAATAAAAAAAAAATAAAGTCAAATATCATTCACTTTATTCTGAAGTTTAAATTGTTTGAACTGATGGACAGACTGATATGGTCAAAGAGAAATCACAAAAAAATAAAAAAAACCTTCAACAGTTAAATTATAAAAGCTTGTTCGCGTGTTTACCAATATACTTTTTATTTTTAATGAATCAAATAAACAGCAATCATTATAAAATAAGGTATATTGACATTGACGTCCATCAATTTATTAAAACATAATTATAATCCTTGAATATTTTATTACATAAAACAAAAAATTATGAAAACATTATTTTTTATTTAATACAAATTTTAGTTATCAGTGTTTGTTGTATAATTTTTCATTATTCTACTATCTAGCTAAGGTTACAATTCTATTGTTTTCCATGTAAAACTTAACAAACGTGTATTTATCAAAATGTTGTAAGTGTTCCCATTCTGTTACTTTCAGTTCATATGCATACGGATGATGTAGATTTATAAACATCACGTAAATTAACGAAAAAAAAAAAAATATATAATAAAAAAAGTAAAGAAAAGCATACGAAACCACATGGAAAGAATGGATAAGTATAAATGCATGTAATGACTTTAATATATGAACTGTCATGTATTTGCTTGTAACATGTTACATTTCCATAATCCTTTAGTTATTACCATAAACTGCAACCAGCGTTAATGCTAACATTAACGTTAAGACATATATGTAACGGAGCAAGGAAACACTACGAGACGGTTTGACTTTTGTTATTTCTTGTGTCTGTTGCGACAAGAAAACTTTTAATAGAATTCAACTAAAATAAAATAAATAGAAAAAAAAAAATAAAGAAAATTAAAATCAATAGATCACTAAGGGCAAATTTACATTAATCATAAATAAATAAAATTGTATAAACAAATTAAAAGACGATATAAAAACGAAATGTAAACTAATTATTGTCGCGTGCAAATAAACGTTAAAAAATATTTATTAATAATAAAATTTAATTATTATTGACATTAAGAAGTCGTTTTTATATAATAATTTATAATTAAATCATTAAATAAATACGAATGCTGCTCAATCATATTGCAGAAATATTCAATTTCTAACAAAAAAAAAAAGAAATTTATTTTCGTCGTGGCGTAGGCAAATACATGAATAAACAGCATTGGGAGTGTAAGTAAGATGACTTTAATGACCATTTAGTTTGGTTGAACACAAAAAAAAAAAAAAAAAAAAACATTATTCTATGGAAAATGAAATGACAAAGGTCAAATGGTTAAATGGAACTTTTTACAACTTGTCAACATTGTGTCATCTACATTCTGTAAAATATATTTTTTGTATAAAAAAAATAATTTTTTCTCTTCTCGACTTCTCTAAAACGAAATGCTTCACATAAAATACTTATGCGGTACTCAAACTATTTATCTACTTATTTTCTCGTAGAGTTAACTGAGTCAAACAATTATTATTATATTGCGTAGACTATATACGATTTATAAAAGAAACAAATAAAATAATAAGCTCATAGACAATTTTAATCATTTTAATCATTGAGGATAACCTTTATCATTTTTAAGAACATTTAACAGCCAGAAAGAGTTTACAGACAATACAATAAGTCATTGTTTGTAACACATTGTAAACGTTTTGTTCTTTCAACAAAGTCACATATGATGACGAGAACAAAAGCAAGCAATTTTGATAGTGCAGACAATAGAAGCAAAAAAAAAAAATGTTTGATTCAGAACTTTTTCTTTTTTTTCTATTTGAGATCAAACTTAAGATTTAAACGGTTTTTACATAGGTTTTTTTTTTCCTTTCTCTCTTTATTATTATTTTATCAAGGGAAAACAATTATACTTTGTTTGCCTAGAAACGCTTTGAATTTTTGTTAGACATTTTTCACTAAAATTTAGTTTTGGAAGCAATGGGATTTCTTTAAAGAACATTCTTAGCATAAACTAGCTTTAGAATATATAAAACATAAATCAATTTAAATTAAATAATAGGAAAAGATTGTAGTAATTAATTTTTTTTATTAATTGTTTAAAAGAGTTTCTGTTACCTGGCAGATGAAAGAATCGTTTTTTATTTGAAGATCAATCGAAAGCTTAAAACCTTTTCAATAATAAGACTTTTTGTATAAATCTTTCAGTATAGGAATTTCAAAATTACTCAGCCGATTTAATTTTTTTGCAAAAGCGAATAACAATTGTGTTTGCAATGAATAAGAATTCTAAGAATTTTACAATTGAATTCTACCCCAAAAAAAGTATGCACATTTGAAAAGAAGAAGAAAATAATACAATGGGCTCATTCAAAAATATTCCAATTTAACACCAAATATGCCTAAATATTCAACACCGATTTTAACTAATAATTTTTTCAGCATACATATTTTTCACATGCAAAATTAATTAATAATGAGTTTTATTAAAATAGGCAAGAAAAAATTCAGTTAAACCACAATTGTCAAATGTTATAGTAACTCGTTGCAATGACTAAATATCCAATTAATTAAATTTAATTTCTATGGATTTTAAAATAGACATAATAACCTGTTGACGACGTTAATTATATTGACATGGTATGCATTAATAATTAAAATTTAATAAATTCTGTTTTGAATTCTTGTTACACAAAATTTATTGTTCAAAAAAAAAAAAAAAAAAATTATAAATTAACTCACATGGATTTTGTAATATTGATTATCCTCAACAAGAAAGAAAACAAAAACTTACACAGAACCAAAAATAAAAAAAAACATTAATTTTTTTTTTTTTAATTTTAAATTTGGAAAGAATAAAAAAATTAAAAACAAAAATAATAATAATAATAGCGTAAACTCAACTAAACGACATGTGAAGTATTATACAAATACATTAAATGTGTCACGCGACCACTAAAATGTAAACAATTTCACTTATTCCAAACGCGTACACAAGAAAATTAAATTAAATTAATAATTAAACTCATATGAAACGCACAATTATAAATTTTGCAACTCATTAACAATTTAACACCTTGTGTAATAACCCGAGAATCAATATTATCAATTGATTGGTAACTTTTAACGAAAATTGAAATACAAAAAAAAAAAAAAAAAACACACAACAACAACAGATGCTAAGGCAATAAACAATTTAACTTTCGATCAACTGAATCAATTAATTTTCACTGTATTGTGTTTTAAATGTTAGCAGCACTCTATCCTCTGAAAAGCATCACGTTTAAGCTTCCTATATATTTTTATTTTTATTTTTTGCATTCAACAATAACAAATCATCACATCACACAGCATTTTGTCTTTATTAAATTGCTGCCGATTTGATTTTTATCACTCAGATTTTCGTTTGTGTTGTTGATGGTGCAGCAGTTGCTACTTTGCTGCCAAACACATTCGTTCATCCACTTTTGTTTATTTTCAATTTTTTTTTTTCAACGTTTCAACCACCCACACAACGAACGGTCAACCAAACCACATAAGAATAATATTTAATTATTATTCGTACAGAAAATGATATTTAGAGGTTGATTGTGATACTGCTGCAGTCAAGGTAGGGCACAAGGGTGAACAAAAAATTAAAACTTGCGTTGTGTACACTTTGGGCAAATAATGTATATTTAATTATTTATTTATTTATTTATTATTATTATAATTCCTGCGAGATATTTAATAATTTGTCCTTTGTATAAAGCACAAACAGTTACGCGGAGACACACATACACGACACGATTAACAAATTTATTATTTTTCTTTTATACATACAAAAAAATAAAAAATATAGAAATAAAAAATTAATTAAATATTACACAAATTACACCAAACTTTTTTCTTTTTGTAAATAATAAATTAATTTGTATTTTGCACTTTTTTTTTTTTTTTCTAATTAATATTTTGCAAATTAATATGAAATTAGGAGAAAAAATTTTATAAATAATAAATTTCACACCAAAACTTTTTTTTTTATTTTTTAATTAATTATTTATTTACAACATCAAAATATATGTTACATTACACAAATAAACACTTTTATAATAATATTAATTAAATAATTAAATTTTTTTTTTATTTAAACATCAAAACACGAACGAACATAGAGTCAGAGGCACTTTAAACTCCTAAATTAAATTAAATTAAAATAATAATGAGAGAGAATTAGAAATTATAAATTGATAATAAACAAAAATAAATAAAGAATCTTCATTGTGATGATTATGCATTTGTAAACATCTGACAGAAAACATTAAAACAAAACAATAACAAATCGAATAAAAAAAAACAAAAATAAGCACACCGTGTGTGTGCTTTAAATTAATTAAGATGATCTAGATAACATGCGGCACCCACGTCGTTAGTCGTAGTTCAATGCATTGCGGCATAACAATAATAAACTGACACGCACGTTCAATATTTTCTTTTAATATAAATTTCTATTCGCTTATTCTTTATTATTCCTTACTGGTTTAAGTCTTTTATTAAAAGAAAACTAAAACACATTTATGCGTCACTGAATTATAGCAAAGCAAAAAAAAAAAAAATTTAAACGTCACGTCAACTTATTTTAATTCAAAAGAACTTTTCTTTTTTTTTTTTTCTTTATTTATTAAAGGGAGCAAATTACACACCGATAACAACATAAAAAACAATTTTGACGAACAAATGTTAAAATTATAATAAATAAAAAAAATAAAAATAAAATCTCAATAATATTCCATTTATTTTATTTTGGGGTAAAATATCTTAGTACGTAGCGAAATCATTAAAACCAATCACGTGTTTGAAAATATCACAACAAAATCAAATTATAGTAAAAAAACAAAAAAAAAAAAAAATTCATCGTCTTGAATAAACACAGAAAATGATAAAAAAAAAAAATTTAATTAAAAATTTTTAAATCGATTATGATCAGTTGTGTATCCTGATAATTATTCCTACATTAGAATGTCACGAAAACTCTTCCAAATTTACTTCAATACATTTTTTTGTTTGTTTATTTTTTACTTTGTCCCGTGCTTATTAAATTCTTTTAATAAATAAATTAATTTATGCAGATGGATTTGAAAGAAAAATTGATTTGCAATAAAAAAAAAAAAAAAATTAAACAAAAAATTTTTTTTTTCTTTAATTGTAACGAAAGTGAAAAACAAAAATAAATAATTAATAAATAATTAATAAAAAACTTATTAACAGATGGCGTTAGTGTAGAGTTAAACTGTGTTCAGCGGCATTTGCCACAATACTGAGGAAAATTAGAAGCAGTCTTGGAAAAGCCAAACGATGTGACGTCATTTTGCATGGTTAATATGTTTTTTTTTTTTTTTTTTTTTTTTTTTTTGGTGCGCTTAGCATACGACGCCTGGCTGCAATTATAGTGGCAAGTGTTGTTCCAACATAAAGCTTCGTAAATACATGTAAAAAATGTCAAGAACCAAAAAATGTACCACGTTCGTAACGTTTGTGAAAAGAGGATAACGAAATTATATTTCATAATATAAATAACGGCAAACGTTTGGCGCAAGCGTTACGTGAGCTTTTACCAAAAAAAAGACATATTCCACCACCAGAGTGGTTTAAGAAAAACCATTTTTTGGTAGGGATATTGTTGTTTCCAGTCAATTTACTATATTACATTGAGCAACCTAGAGAGTCTCCACACATTCTCCAACAGTAAAATTTATTAAAGTGGAATTTTATTTGTGAAATTATTTAAAACGGGGATACAAGTCTGCAGTAAGTGAGTATTTCTCAATAATTACGTGTTAAGAAACAATTTATTCATGTGAAATTAAAGTGAGTCAGTCGATGGTATTCTGTGTGAATTTACCACATTGTCATTAAATTAAAATATTAAAAAATAATTATTGAATAAAGAATAAATAAGGAGAATAAGTATATCACCTTAAGGGCACCCTAAATAGTTTCTTTATTTGCTTTAAAAATATAAAAGAAATGACTTTGGATGAGTATTATTATAGAACCGCCATAAACAACATTTAACTAAATCGAACATTATAGCACTTCTGATACGAAATTAAGCTTATAAAAGCTTAAATTGCAAATAATAACAATTTATCTTATATTCTCTTATTTGATATAATTTCAAAAAAACTCACGTTACTAAGAATATATACTTTCAAATGGTATCCAATGTTTATTTATTGCTTGACTCAGCAAACTTAACAACGACACAGTCTTATTGAAACGCACGTGTTATTCATATATAGCCGTTTATACCTTAATAATAATAAAATAAAATTGCTTTTCATACTCAATGCTGCAATATTCGCTTAATATTTACATTGCAGAATCTTTAATAATCATTTAGAGGACGTTCCAACGGTATTAGCCCCTTTTTTCCTGATTAAATGAAATTTGTTTTATTTTTTTTTTTTTTTATTATTATTTTTATTACATTTTACAAGGAATATTAGATAATTGTTTTGCACCACAAAAAATGTATATTCGTGATCCATTCAATTTAAATATGTTTGAATGAAAACATTATATCAAATATTTTGGATAATAATTATTAAAAAAAAACCGAAAAACACATTTTTGATTTAGATATTATATGTTAAAGCGATAAAAGTTTCTGAATTAATAAATTTTTCATGATTTCTCCTTGTTTTTGGTATTTTTTTTTTTTTTTTTTTTTTTTTTTTTTTTGAATTGGCATGCAACAGTGATTTCAGCAAATGTTTAATAATTTCTTATTCGAAATATATTATTTGGATAAAAGAATGAATAGAAGAAATATCAGACTATAACTATATTAATAAACATTTCAATTTCCGCAAAATTTATTTATAAAAAAAAAAAAGAAGAAAAATAGGAAAGAAGAAATGTAAAAATGACTTCCTTTGATAAACAAACGATTTAAACACACGATACATTTCCTGTTTCGACCACAAAATTGGGCAAACGTTTACTACATATTCCATGCCCTACAAAATAGTTGAAAATTACTATCAAAAAAAAAAAAAATAAAAATAATAATAATAACTTTTTTTTGAAGAAAATATTTTAATATTTTTCATAAATTCCTTTCCGGCATTCTTACACAGAAATAACATAAATTAAAAACAAAATAAATAAAAACTCACCCTTATGCATTCCTGTAAATTTATCCTTGAGCACTGAAAGCTCATAGATTTCACCAAAAGCTTCAAACATTGGTAGTAATTCGCCTTCACTTAGATGCCTCGGTATTTGTCCTATGAATAGTTTTACTGACCCTAATGGTGCTTCACTAGAAATTTGCGATTCCGTCGGAGAAAGTCTTGAATTTCTGTGTAGTAAATCGAATCCACATAAAGCAGCGACCGGGTAATCAGGTGAACCAATAGCTGATGTAGGAATTATCATTTTTTTATTTGTGTGGTTTGTTGTTTTATTTTTTTAACGGAATTCAATATATCTTTCGTTTTTTCTTTAAAAATAATATCGTAAAGATAAAATTGTTACGAAGAAAATATCTAATTATCAATCAAATAGCATAAACTGTACGTTATGAGTCATTTTATCAGTTTCATAAAATAACAACGTAAAGATTAACGAAAATTTCACAAAATACGTTCTTATCTTATTAACCCCTAGACACACCCACAATCTTTCTTCTGTATTTAACACTCAAACAATAACAATAAAGGAAATTGGATTTAGTTAGACTACAGAAGACAAAAACAGTAATAAACTGCGTTCAAAGCCATCAACTTTCTCAGATTGATGTGTTATTAAATAGCTGCAAGTGAGTGAATCCTGTCTCATGTGTTGTGAAACGTTTATTTCAGTAATTCAATTTTATTTATTTTTTTTTGTTTTGTTATTAAAGACTTTCTTATAATTTGAACGAAATTTATTTTGTAAAACTAAAGAAACAACACTGGATTTTTATTTTATTTTGATTACGTTATTAAAACTCTTCTTTAATTTCCACAGAACTAAAAAACACTAAACAATTACACATCAAAATTTACAAACAACACATTAAAAAAAAAAAAAAAAACACCGAAAAGTTAAAAATTAATAATTGGCGCGATTTTTAGCACAGTTTCGTATCCTTGTTTAATGATTTTATATCAATTCCACGCGTTTTTATTTGATTTTATTTAATTTGGCAATACGACTTTATAGAAGAATTATTATTTTTTAAATTAAAATTACGAAAAAAAAACAAAACAAAATAAATGTTAAATAAAATCACGATATCAAAATTAAAAATAAAAATTAAAAAAAAAACTAAACGGTAAATGTTAAAACGGACGACGACAAGAAAGAAAACATTGACGCACACGCACGACAGCAAAAATCCAATAATACAATGTGACGAGAAAAAATCTCTTCTCTCCTAGCGTCAGTGGTTTTCTACATTAAACACTCCTCGGTGGTGGGTGGCTCAAATATTAAAAATATTTTATTTTGTGGGAAAAGTACAGTTAGTGGGGTGAACGCAATAATACGCTCTCTATACACTTCTTTAATACAATATATTTCCTTAAAGTAGTTTTACTGCAATAACGCTCAATTTATCAACCCCCCTATACAATTTTCTGTTTTTTGATATTTTATTTTTTTTTGGTAAGAATCACGATAATATTCCATTGAATAGAAAAAATACACAAACATTGCGTAATTCATTGTATTTTGCTTGTTATTTTACTTTATCCGAGTATTTGTAACAAATACTCTCTAGAAAACCTTTACAATATTTCTTTTTCAATGCAACTACATTGTGTCTTTTGTGATCAAATTCTACCACCCACATATCTAACAAACGGATAAAAGTTTTATTGTGTTTCTCCTATATAATTTTTATTCTTTTTTCACCAACACACAATTTCAGAATAAATGCGTTTCTTTACAAATAATTACGTTCGGTATAACAACGAACACTATGTTAAATTTGATATGGAAACAAACTGGAAAACTTGTATAACGAAAGCAGAACATTAGAGAAATTTTGCTGAAGGGTTGCTGCATATATTGAGTTGTTAAAATTTGTGAAGAATAAAAAAAGCATAAACCGTGTATAAAATGTAGCAGAAAATTACGTTGCGGTGATTTTACCCTCCAAGTAGTTTTGAATAAATCTTCAGAAGAAAAACATTTTTTTTTCCTAACGTCATGTTTGATTTTATCAAAATGTAATTAGCCACATTAGAGCCAATTATTGTATTCGATGAGTTTAATTTAAATTTGATAGAAATTATCATCCTTGGATTGTTATTTGATTAATTACTATTTTGCGAATTTAAATAATTTTATTTTTATTGAGTCATTTTGTTATTTCATTATGAAAAACACCCAGAAAAAAAATAATAAAAATTAATTTTGCTATATTTAGAAACTTTATACAAGTCAAACGATATGTTTTCTGTTGTTCAAAAAAAAATATAAAAAAAAAAAAAAACATCCCAACAAACATACTTTCCTTTATTGTTCATGCGAGACTAATATTTTACGAAAGTTTTTTCTTCGCACTTTCCATTTTTTTTTTTTTTTTCTGTTATGTTTTGGTAGAAGTTTTGTCACAATTTTTTTTTTTTTTGGTTTTTTATCATTAAATAATTTTTTTTACTGTACAAAACGGCAAACACTTAAAAATACTAAAGCTCTCTCCTTATTATTATATTTAGTAAATCACATAATTATACATGTTCTATTATCTCCCAGAAGGATAATCATAGATTATAAAGTACATACCTTTAGATATTCAGCATTAAAAATTAGAGCAGCATAAATTACTTGTTTAAAGTATGCTATTAAATAATTATGCATTATATTTTGTGCTGTGATGAAGAGGCTGACTAATGCATGTTCGAAATTCCTTGCAAAACAATTAATTAAAACTTATTTCTAATCAAAATGATAATGCATCGATGTGGAAAATTGAAAATCCTCAAGAAAATGTCACGAAATGCATTGAAATTTTATTTGAGTTTTTTTTTTTTTTTTTTTTTGATTTTTTGTTGGAAAATTATTTCAATACAATTTTCAATAAATAAACGTGTATATACGGATATGTTATATACATAAAATAAGCAATGTCATTCAAATTTATTGAAAGCAAGTCACGTAACATGTGCTGAAAAGAAAGAATGGAAAAAAAAAACTTGATAACTCGATTAAATTTACAATAATATATAGAAAGGTGAATTTGACATTTAATGTCAAACGAATCAGTTTAATTTATTTGTTTTATTTTCTATGTTTTCCATTCGTTTGGCTGCTATAAGTCATTGCTTGATCTGATATAGAAAAAAATAAAAATAAAATTGTATAAACCCGTCTACCACGCATTTAAAATTGAAAAAAAAAAAATCACGTGTATAATTTGCGTTAAAAATCGAATAAATGAAAGAAATAGAAAAAATAAATTTTCCAAATAAACTCACAAAACGCGAATGTCATCGTTTGCTCTATATTTTCATATTTTTTCATTATTATTTATTATTATTCTTTATGCTTTCATTTCTTGAAACATTGAATGAATCTATAAATAGTTATAGAAAACTTAAAGATAAATAAATAAAAAAAACATAATAATAATAATTGATTTTGTTTGTAACGAAATAAAAAAAAATAAATAAAAGAAAATTTGTTGAAGCTTTTTTGATTTACATTTTTATGTTTTTGATGGCTAACAACAATTATAAATAAATAACACATTTACACAAAAAAAAAATAAAAAGAAATAAAGAATCAACATAATTTCGCATATGTTTTTAATATAATTATATATATATAAAACATACAAAAATTAGCATAACATTAATTAAAAAATTAATTTTTATTTTTTTTAAATCGTTGTTCCTTCTACACGTTATGTTTGATTAATTTTTTAATAACTCATTGAATTTAATAGCATGAATTATATAATTAACTTTATATTTTCATTATTATTATTTTTATTTTTTTCGTACAAGACTTAATAAACAATTTTGTTATGTTTATAAACACAACTCAAGCTTTTTCACCCCTTTTTTTTTGTTGTTGTCGTTGTTGTTCTTGCTGTTTTGTTTTGTGAATTGAGGAGAGCAACCAAAAAATAAAAAATTCTACTAATCATTTTGCATAAAAAAGAAACCGAGAATTTTTTGTTTTTTCTTTATGATTTAAAATAACATTTAGAAAGTATATAGAATAATAATAATAATAATAATAATAATAATAATAATAAAAAAAAAAAAGAAAAGAGAAATTATTTTACTATTGTTATGATAGCACCCCTATATTTCTGACAGATCTTTCTATATATTTATGTATTATACTATTTTCATGATATGTAACAACGAAATGGATTTAATATTATTTTACACCGGGTGTGCCACATTTCATGTATAACATACAATACATGTTATTTATATGATCAAAAACAAACAAGTCAAATACAGTTGACTTGTTATATCTCTCACACGCAATTTTTTATTATTAAATTTATGCATACATGCAGACGAGTAGCTGGAAAGTTTATGGAATGATATAAAACATTATTGTTCATCCAAACATTTTTTTTTTGTTACCAATTTATTAATATCTGTGTTTAGTTTCAATGTTATGTCACATAAAAAAAAAAAAATATTATTAATAACGCATATAAATTGAAAACGAATCAATGTTTCTATTATTAAATTTACATAAACCATGTAGTGACATAGATAGCAAAAAAAAAAAAAAATAATAATAATAAAAAAGATTGCACCCTAATTAGTTAAACTACATAAATCATTTTTTAAAACCTGTTTACGTTGCAATTTATGAAAATTATGAAGATTGCATTCACCAAAATCCACATGCACAACTTTATTGCAAAGTAATTATTTTTTAAATACCCAAAAAAAAAAAAAATAACAAGAATCCTTAATTTCTGCTATAGGCGTTTTAAATCGATTGATAAATACTTTTGTTCGTTCCATATTAAATAACCCAGACGAACGATTATAAGGTTTAAATCCCGTTCTTTGTTTCCATGTGAGATTTTATTTGAAACCACCCATCGAACCAACTTTTGAGAAAATCATTCAAAGATTTTAATCAATTTTAAATTTGATACACAGAAAATATATGAACATTCTGCTGCTTTGTAATTCTTGTTAAAATACTGTACACAAATCTTTAAGTAATTAAAGGAGAAATCTATTAATTTATACACAAACATTAAATTGTAATAAAATTAATATTTATACGCAAAAATATAAATAAAAAACAGAAAAAAAAACTGAAAATTGTGTAATAAATTTCGCTTTATTCATTTTAATTTTATTATTTTTCTCATCAAAAATTAATTTGAAAATTTTTTAAGCTCTTAAATGAATTTTATATTCATGGCCGAAACGCTAAAAGCTAGTCGAGAGGAAATATTCCATATCGCGACTTTATTGGTCTCTGATTTTTTTTCACTTTTTTTTTTTTGCAAAAGATTGGGTTGATGGAGTTTGAAATTCATAAAAATCACAATTTTCATTCCAATTGATTGAACTCAGCAGCAATATTAGATGGAAGGAACAGAAACTCATCAGGAATTAAATTCGCTGATAATTTCTGTAAAATTTTATGAATTTAATGTCGAAAAGCGGATTGTTCATTGCAGGCTTTTTGTGCTTTTGTGCTTTTTCGTCAAATAATCATATTTCTAACTTTTGATGTTCTGTTTTTATGAGATTATTGCTTTCTTGTGTCATTACCATGTTTGACCCATTTTTAAACCCCCAATGCGGATGTCACTCGTATAAATAAAAATTTGACTAAATTAATTTCATATTTTTGATGTTTTGTTGCGTTGTTGTTGGCTGATGAAGAATAACTTTGTAAAATATATAAAATTTAGACATGTTACTTGATATGATGACGAAATATGAGAAAAGCTTTTCTGGCAGCATTATTTGCTGGATTCATCAGTCGTTAAAATAGGATCAGCCTTACACAAGACGCCACTTAATTCCCATATGGGTCAATCAACATGAGTTTTGCGTTAATCTAACTAAATTTTTTCATAATATAATTGAAAAGTTTACTTAGTTATATGTAAATGGAAAAAAAAAAAAACCCAAAAACTCCTTGTTAATATATCGACGCCAAAAATAAGTGCCGCCACAATTTTGGCTCTAAAATTTTTACATGAATCATATACATAGTATGAATGCTAGAAGTGTTGCCCATTTATCACACTTTATGTATTCATGTTATTACTATTATTACGTATCCATCGCATGTATCTTGTTTACACGTTCTCGTTGTTATGCATTTTTCTAGATATCCAATAATACTCTCTAAGGACATGATTTTAATACTCTTTATTTAAAAAGTAAATTCATTTTCCAGTCTATACGTTTGTATCAAGATAAGGAAAATAATTGCACATGGCTCGAGTATTGGATGTTAGCCAATTTCATAATAAGAAAATTAAATAGAAATTTTAAAGAAAAGAAAAACATTTTACTTTTTTTTTTCTATTATGCTTAAGTAATGAAATTGTATAAGAAAAACTTCATATTTTATTACTTATTAAGTTGGCCTGATGTTTTGCTAATAAATTTTATAAATCAGGCAAAACCAATTAACATTTATTTTATTTTATTTTATTTGTTTTAATAACTATATCTAATTAAATTTATTGATTACCGCTACAAAAAAATCTTTAAAGTCTTATTGGATGTAATAGAAAATAAATAAATTTATTAGAAAAATATTTATTTGTTGCGGTAAAAATAATACAAAGTCCACATGTGCCTATTTATAATAAAAAAAAATTAAGTTGTTGGCAAATTACATAGCAATGCAGTGGAAATGTATTGCTTAGACTGCAATGAAATGGGACATATGCCAGGTTGTGAAGATGATTGTCTTTCTGTTTTTATTTTTAATTTAATTTAAGACTAAAACCATAATAAATATTTAACTGGTCTAATTTTCTTTAATTTACTCATATATTGTTCATAAAGAAATAACGAAGTTAAATAATGAAAAAAAAAAAAAATAATAATAAACGAGTAGCAAATCGTAAATCGTATAAACAAAATATGCTTAATCTGCGTTTCATGAGTTTAATAAAATTTCCTTGAAACATTTCCCTATATTACCACAGCCCTGACTATTAAATTTAAAAAAAAATGTCTCTGATAATTAATAAACTTTAAGCTAAATTAACTTTTACATAATTTTTCATAAACTTTAAAAAAAAGTTATAAAATATTTTTTTTACAGAAAACCCGAAAAATTCAATAATATAATACGCATAGCAACATAAACAGGTCATTTTACATTCATGTTCGCTGCTAATTAAATTCATATTTTACAATGAATCACAGTGGCAAAAACAAAAAAAAAAATATAGAAAAAAGTTTTCATAATAATAAAAAATTAAATAAAATTATTTTAAATTTAAATCCAAGACATACTCGTGGCTTTGTCTAATTATTAAAGTTTATTATTCGTGTGTGTAGCATATATTTTTCTTATCTTCGTTTGGTTCTTATTGGGAAACTTATTTTTTATTTAAAAAAACGTTTTTATTAGTGTTAATAATCAACTTTAAATTAATTGAAGCAAAAATAGTTTAATTGTCCATTTTCATTGTACGCAGGTAAGTAATATATTTGACTATCGCCTGGGAATTTAATTCAAATTAGCAAGGTGTAGAAATTTTTTTATTAGAAACGTTTATCTAGAATTTGATGAATTCTTTTTGTGAATTTTCTTAAGTGGCTCTTCAATTTAATATAAAAAATACGTTAAACTTACAATCGTTTAAATAAAGTTAAGTGAAGTTCAAGTATTATAAAAATTACAATTGAAAAACAATTAAAAAATAACTAAGCATTGCGAAAAAATTATTTTTATAAGAAATTTATAGTTTTCTAGTAGATTAGTTTCAACCAAAAAAAATTTTAAACTGATAAATGTGACTCGTTTTTATAATTTTAAACAAACAATAAACATTGTACAAAGCATATAATATAAATCAAAATAAATAAGATTTTTTACAATGTTTTTTTTTTTTTTTTTTTTTTTTTGTCTTTACTGATTCAATTATTAAAAGAAAGAAAGTTAATGTAAAAAGCAAACTTTCAAGATAACTTTTTATCAACTTGACATTACGAATCAGTGCAATTGATTCGGACGATTGAATAAAACAAAGCACGATGTATCATTAAAACGTGATCTGATTTAAAGAATTATTTGTATTTACTAGCAAAAAAAAAAAAATTAAAAATTACGAAAAATTTCATTATTTATAAAAATGCAACATATGACTGTTTGTTGGCAAAGCTAAATAAAATATATAGATTAATTATGTTCTATAACTATCTCACCGATTTATAAAAGTATCAAAATAATAAATATTTCTGTTATTACGGATATTATTACAAAACTTTCCCATTCAATATTTAAGTGAAACAAATATATATTGTGCATAAAAGTTCTGTTTAGTTTGTAAAAAATAAAAGCAATAAGAATTCATTAATTTATTTTCAATTTAAAAAAAAAAAGTAAAGAAAGCATACAAAAAAAAGAAGGAAAAACTAAAATAAAATAAAATAAAACTTTAACATTCGATTTGAGGTGTAAAATTTAAAATTTATTATCTTTTAAAACTTTTAAATAAACTTTTTTATTAGATAAATGAAAGTTTTACTTCTGACTCTCTGTAAAACGAATTTTTTTTTTTTTTTGCTTTGTTTTTTAATTTATTGAAATAAAAATTATTATTCCCGTTTTCGCTTATGAATAGTTGCATAAAAAAGAAATAGAAGAAATTATCTACTAAAGAGATAATCTGATTGCATTTAATAATAAACGTTTTATAGTAAACAAAATTATCGCATTATCACATTCATAGATTTTTTTTATTTTTTTTTTTTTTTGTGTAACGTAAATCTGAAATTAATTTTCATTCATTTATGCTTCATAGAATTCGGTAGGTTTTTCATGAATTTAAATTTGGATAACAGAAGGTTTATAAATAAATGCGGTGTGTCCGTTACGTTGCACAAAACAAAACAGCATAAGTTATGTTTTATCTTTAAGGAACTACACACTAAAGTTAAAGAAATGTTTACAATGATAATTTGTTAATAAATAAATTAGTTATTTACTATATTGCAAAGTTTTAAAAACATTTAATCACAATTTTGAATAATGTTCGAATGCTCGTACCCAACTTAAACTATATAATGTTCTATTATTAATATTAAAAGAAATCTTTTTTTTTCTTTATTTGAAAACTTCTAACTACCCTTAATTTTTATAAAAAATAAAAAACAATTTTCTATAAAAAATTCATAAAAGCATGTAAATAATGAATTTGTTTTCTTCACACATTTAGTAACTAAAATGTTTAAAGAAAAGTTTCTTTTATACTGTTTTCTGGTAAGCTTTTTTATTATAAAAAAAAAACATTAAGGATATTTCTTTGTATAGAGTAGTAAGGATTTTTATATTTACCACAAACAACATACATGGACGGTACATAATTAACAAAAAAATACAAAAATTATAAATATACCTTAAAAAAGTAAATAAATGAAACTTTTAAGAATACACCTGATGATAAAATAGAGCAAAGTGATTTCGACCACATATAACACTTAATATTACCATACAAAAGCTCTTTGTTTATTTATAAGACTAAAGAATTAAAATAATGAAGAAAACTTTTTTAATAAACTCTAATATTAGGTGCTTTTTGTTATTATTATTTTTTTATTTTCTTTTCAATTCCGTTTTCTTACTATATTTTTTGCCACACAAGATTATAAAGTTCTTTTTTTAAATACTTTTGGAAAGATAATATTTACAAAAAAATGGAAAAAAAAATGTCTCTTGTCATAATTGATTAATATTAAAAATTCGTTACAATTAAAAATTTAGTATAAATATTGTTTTTTAATCAATAAAGGATTAAGATTATGTACTCTTGGGTCCTATACAAACAACTGACAAATATTACAAATTTAAAATTAAATTTTCCTAATTTATAATTAATTACTTTATTAATTTAATCATAAACTGCCAGCCATTCTGTAATGAAACGTCTTCATTCAAATCAATAAAAAGCATATATTGCAGACATTCACTAATATTTTGTGTCACCATTTTACATCAATGATGATTATTTGTTTACACAAAAAAAAAAGGAAAACCATAAACATTTCATCAAATTAAAGGTACAAATTAATTTTATGTAAATAATTTCCAACCATTAAAACGGTGTAAAAGTATCACACGTTAAACACCCACTAATTAAGTTAATTGTACATATAAAAAGTTAATATATTTAGAATTGCCTAAATTCTGATATCATTTCATTAAATCATCACAAATAAACATAAAGTTTAACAAAACAAAAAAAAAAAAATCAAATTAGTTGGTAGAAACTTCTGCTGAGGTTTCGTTTAAGTAATAAACTAAAATAAAATCGTTTACATTGCCCGGCAGGTAGTTTTTATATGCGCATGGTTTTTATAACTTTCATTTTTCTCACAGTACTTTTCCGTATATTTCTGTTAATTTTCTACACACATAACAAAAAAAAAAATACTCTAATGTCGCTTATCTCTATCCTAAAGGATGTCGACGTCGATAAAATTAAAGGGGATGATTCGTTGCGTTTTTATTTTCATTGCCTTCCTCTTACTCATTTCTATCGCAAACGCTAAGACATCATCATTACGAAACATTGAATTAAAATATCAAAAGAGTTTAATTATACCAATTCAAAGAATGTCTATGTATTAATTTTGAATGGGAACATAAGTGATTATATGAATTACAAACGATTTTATGCATATTAAGTATGAATAATGCAAAGTCACATTCGCCACAGATTTTATTACGAAATGAAATGAAAAAACTCTCGTGGATTTAACTTAATTTATTATCGAGACGATGTTATTCATTTATTAAATCAATAATTAATTAATAAAATCGAATTTATTTTATTAATTTTTTTTCTGCATAGCATTATGCTGAGTTTTAAGTCTCTGAACTGCAGAGCAATTTTCAACCGATAAATATATTTTAATAATAAAACCAAATAGACTATAAAATTAATTAATTATCTTTTTGTTTATTTTTATTAGATATAATTCTTAATTGAATTTATTTAGTTTTTTTTTTTTTATTATCCTTTTGGTTTTCAGTCATTTTATTTTATTCATATTACCGAGAATACAAGTTACGGATAAAATGGAAAAACGAAAAACTTTATTATTGTATGAAAGCACAATAGCGATGGAAATTTCTTGACAATATTCTCATGTTTGAGAGATGAAAAAACAAACAAAATTTTTTTATTCTTAAAACAATTACTCAAAGTTTCATTTATCTAATTAAAAGTTTTACTTATGTAGAGATAATAAATTGAAAATTTTTGCACCTCAAATCGAACATATAAGTTTCGATAGAAATAATAAATTCCCATTGTTAATTATTCAAACTTTAAATAACAATTTGAATATTAAAAGTTTTCTGATTATTATTATAGAAGAAGTTTCAGGGTATTCAATAATTATATTAGGTGATAATATATTTTTTTTTTACAATTTATGATTAATTTATTTCTTTCATAAAAAAAAATCCATAGAAATCTTCTGCAAAATATTTCCAAAAAAGAAAAAAAAACGAAAAAAAAAAAAGGAAGCAAAACTGCACCTTCAATTTGAATTTGATTTATTTACTAAAGAAAATAATTAATTTCATTGCAATTTTTGGTTTGGAAAAATAAAAAAAAAAAAAAATTCAAATAAATGAAAAATATTTGTTAAAAACAACTTAGTGATAAATGAAGCAACAAATAACTTAAAAAAGATTAATGATGGTTCTGTGTTTTTGAAATTTGTTAAAAATAATAATGGAAAAAAAAAGAAAGAAGAAAGCAAACAAAACAAGGAAAGGTACGCAAAGCGAGACATTCAACCATTTTCAGCATAAAAAGAAAAAGTTTCATTAGCGATGATTTCTCACTTTTTTATTTAGCATAAGTGGATTTTTTTTATTTTATTTTATTTTTGATTTATTTGTTTGGGGGCGTCAAATAAATTAAAATGTGCTTTACGAAGAAGAACTATTATTCCCTTTCAAAAAGAACTTGGTGTAAGCAAAGCAAAGTAAAGTGCACTTTCAACAAAAATAAATCGGTTAAAAACGGAAACCAATTCATCATTCTGATTGCATATAAACAAGTGATCAATAACGTCAATAAGTACATGAAAAATCCATTTTTATATATTTTCTTTTTTCATCCCTCTAATAATAAAAGTTTTTTTTCTCGTTTGTTTTAATTTTTCTTCGTTTTTTTTTTCCCAACTATAAAATATAAACGAACAAAGAATAATAAACGGATCTATCAAACAAATTTTGATAAATAAATAAACCAAAAATTATTTTCAATGAAAATGCTTTACAAAAAATTATTTTATTTCCGAGAAAAATTGTATAAAGCATAAAACTCTTTGCCAAAAATTATAATTTTCAAAAATTACGATAATAACCAAAAATGTGTTTCCTCATCTAAAACATATTTCTTTTTTTTTTTGCTATCGCTTAAAACATCACGGAAATATAGGAAAGGAACCACAATATAAAATGCTTTTATGATATTTGTATATGGGTCAGTTATATTTATTTTACATTTCCTTCATATGATGACTTTCTTCTTGGCTTCAGATAATAAGAAATTTTATTTCTACTCAGATAGTTATTACTAATAAATTTTTAAATGTTTTATAAGATAATTAAACATATTTATCAGAAAGAATTTCACTATCATTTTATGTGAAACAAACTATGGGTATTTTGCCAAGCAACGTTTCCGCTTAAATTTCTTTATTTTTTTGATTGAAAATTCATAGTAAAAACACAAATAAACAGTAAAAATAATTAATAAAATTAAAAAAAAAAAAAAAAAACCAACATCCAGTTCTAAACTAATTATTATAAATTTCACAGATTTAATTTAACATTTGTTAAACATTATGAGAATCCAGAGCAAAAAATGAACAACTTATGTTGATTTTACCGAAAAGAAAAATGAAAAATTATTAAATTAATTATTTAAAAACAAATCATATTTGTTTAAAAACTCATTTAAATGCAAATTATCCTTATATTTCTTATCGTCTGTTTTATAATATTTATGTATTTGTTTAACCAAAAATTACATTTTAATTATATCTAATTTAATTTATGATTATTTAAAATAAAAAAAGAAAAAGTTCTTTTTTCTTTCTGCTTGAAAAATAATACATTTAAATAAATTATTTTTTAATTAATTTATTATTCGTTGTTCATATGAAATTAAAGTTATTCCGTGTTGGTTTATTAAAATTGTGAATATGTTTTAAAACGTTGATTTTAAATGTAATCGTTAACAAATTGACAGATAATCATAAAACTCATTATTCTTGATGATTAATGACTTATTATTAAAAAAAATATTAAATAAAAAGGTCACACTGTACAGCTGGGGTAATTTTTTTTTGTAGAATATTCTCTACATTTCCAGACTTTTCTTCTTTTTTTTTGTTAATATTACAGTAACCACCCAAGTATATAAAAATTTTCTTCATTTCTTTTATAATATAAAACCCTTTTATTATCAAACATTGAATTATTAAAAATAAATAATAAAAAATCATAAAAAGCATTTACAGCACGTCGGTCATAATAATAAATCAATAACAAAAAAAAAAAGAAAAAAGGATGCTACCGCCCTCCATCGAAACTTATAACTTGAAACAGCAACGTCTGCCTATGCGAATATTCTCTTGAATAATAACTTTACATTATTATACTTCATTGCAAAAGTTCTTTTCTCGTTTCTTTTTTTTATAAAAAAAAAAAATAAAAAATTATTTCTGTAATGTGCGATTTTTTGTTTTTTGTTTTTTTGTTGCATAAAAATATCTAGTAAATCGTAAAAGTATTAAATACCGATAAAACAGGGTAAAACTTAAAAAAAAAATTCAACTTTTAATTTAATGACCAGTCAGTTTGCTTATTTATAAACTTTCAAAAAAAAAAAAAAAAAGAAGAAATTTAGTGAAAGCAATTATGGGAATGAATTTTAAAATTTTATAAAAAACTACAATTCACAACGACAGAACTCTTTCTAATTTAGATAAAGTAAATGAAAACTAAAAAAGAAAAAAAATTGCACCTTATCACGAATAGGCAAAGAAATTTAATATTTTTAAAAGAAAATAGAAAATAACATAAACAAGAATGTAGGCAAATCAAATTACTACAAGAACAACATGCTCCATACAAATTTCATTTGCCCATTTAACTTTAATTTACATTTATTATTTATTTAAATTCTTTTTCTCCAACAGTGAAACATTTATCACATTTTATAATTCACAACAATTATGATAATGTTCACTTGGTATAATCATGTAGGAAAGAATGAAAAAAAAATCAAACAAGATAAGATTTAACAAATGAAAAAAAAAAAAAATGGAAAATTATTATTGATATTGCTCATGACTTGCATATGCATTAAACGCGAAGCTAGCCAAGATTTTGTTCTTTTGTGTCTATACTGTTGACTGGCGATGAAACATTTTTGGGTTGCTTAACTATAACGGTTATTTTTATTTAATTTGACTACACTTTTTTTCTTTTTTTTTCTGTGGGTAAAATTTGGGTGAAATATAAATATGCATAAAACAGAGTAGAGTGGATAAAAAATTGTATTTTTTCGTGATAGTAAGACCGTTTTATTATTTTTTATTATTATTCTTGGTTGCTGTTAAATGTAATACATGGTTTATACAAACAAGTAAAGACGGTAGAGTAGAATAAATAAAAAGAAAAAAAAAGTATTTATAAAAATTGGTTTAAAATATATATATTTGTATATATGAAAATTGGAAGGAAGAAAATCATGCTAATAGCTATTTAATATAAATTTATTGCGATTATTTTAAAAGCTAATTTTGTTGTCGGGCTATGCCTTTAGACAATTTTCAGCATACATTGTGTACTGGTTATTTTTATTCTAATACATTGAAATACAAAGGCACATTAAATGAAATAAATATCGTAATAATGTTTATGTGTAAAACTATAGCCGTGTACAGTGTTCAGGCAAATATAAAATAATAATAATAATAATAGCGGAAAAAAATGATTATATTTAAACTTTACAAGCAGGCAAATGCTCAGCCATAACCACAATCCATTATGCAAAAAAAAATTTTTTTTGGGAGAGTTTGGATTTTAATGTAATGATTTTGGTCGTCCCTAAATTGCTGTTGCATATGAACTTGAACAAAATGATGGTTTATGCTAAAGGTGGTTGTGTTATACAATTTGAGGTAGGCAGACCCTACCATATACACTCCGTTATTAATAACCCAACCAAGTTTCTGCATTTTCTTTAAAGGATTCCATTTAGATTTTTACCATACGTATGTGGCAAGAGACAGTGTTCAGTGTGGCTTTTTAAATGAGCTCAAATTGTGAATTGAATTGGTATGAAATTTTAGGGGTGGTAACATGAATTGTTTAATTTTTTTTTTCTGTTTATTTTCAATTTGCCGCCGGCTAGTTTGGTATTTTTGGTTTTTTTTTTTTTTGTATATTTTTCGACAACGTGATTCACCATTAATGCAAATATATTTTTTGTTTAATTAACTATGAACATGAATATAAATCGGACAGTATTGTTGTTACTTTATTTGGTTATTTATTGTTTAAAACTTTTTCATTATAGATATTGTTGGTGCTTTTCCTCCTTTTAGTGATTAATTTTTTTTTTTTTTTTGGTTTTTTTTTTTCGTTTTCGTTGCAATATTTTCTTTTTTAATTATTTATTTGCAAATATTGGCATTTAATTAATAACAATGCAAAATGCTAGCTAATTAAATGTAATGTTTTATTATTCTTAAGTATTAATCCGTTAACATATTAAGCTATTATTTAATTAATATTAGATTAAAAATTTTTTGTTCTTTTTTGTTTTTTTAATTAATTATATTTTTCAGTCATAGATTTTAATTTTAAATTTTGTTTTGTTCTGTTTAAATATAATAAAATATAATTTAATTGCATACATTAATGACAAAATGATTGTTCCGTTTCATTTGATGCAATCATTTTAATTTTATATTTCCTGTTGTCTGTTTTATCATTATTAATATTAAAATAATTTTAATAATTATTATTATTTTGATTAAAATGCGTAAAAGGGTGATGCATATCCGTATTGTATTTGGATTTTTTTCTGTTTTATTAATTACAATTTTTGTGTATTTTAATTTAAATTAAAGGGACAACAAAAAAAAAAAAACTTTAATTTCCTTTTAAATAAATTTAATTTGGAATTTTAATCACATTAACGCAAAAATCATGTTGATTGGGTCATATGGGAATGGCGTCTTGTTTAAGGCTGATCCTATTTTAACGACTGATGAATCCAGCAAATAATGCTGCCAGAAAAGCTTTTCTCATATTTCGTCATCATATCAAGTAACATGTCTAAATTTTATATATTTTACAAAGTTATTCTTCATCAGCCAACAACAACGCAACAAAACATCAAAAATATGAAATTAATTTAGTCAAATTTTTATTTATACGAGTGACATCCGCATTGGGGGTTTAAAAATGGGTCAAACATGGTAATGACACAAGAAAGCAATAATCTCATAAAAACAGAACATCAAAAGTTAGAAATATGATTATTTGACGAAAAAGCACAAAAGCACAAAAAGCCTGCAATGAACAATCCGCTTTTCGACATTCAATTCATAAAATTTTACAGAAATTATCAGCGAATTTAATTCCTGATGAGTTTCTGTTCCTTCCATCTAATATTGCTGCTGAGTTCAATCAATTGGAATGAAAATTGTGATTTTTATGAATTTCAAACTCCATCAACCCAATCTTTTGCAAAAAAAAAAAGTAAAAAAAATCAGAGACCAATAAAGTCGCGATATGGAATATTTCCTCTCGACTAGCTTTTAGCGTTTCGGCCATGAATATAAAATTCATTTAAGAGCTTAAAAAATTTGCAAATTAATTTTTGATGAGAAAAATAATAAAATTAAAATGAATAAAGCGAAATTTATTACACAATTTTCAGTTTTTTTTTTCTGTTTTTTATTTATATTTTTGCGTATAAATATTAATTTTATTACAATTTAATGTTTGTGTTTAATTCAATTTCGCTATTTTGATTATTATTATTATTATTTTAAAATCCATTTTAAATAATTAAATTAACAATAGTAGTGAATGATTAATTTATAAAATAAAAACAAAAATTTAATTGCGAAATTTGGTGCGTTTGTAAATTTAATCCAATAGGATTTTTTTCTCTTTTATTTTTTAATCAACATTAATGCCGTACAGCAATAAAGAATTCATCAGTTTATTGATTTATTAATACAAAGCAATTTATTTCAGATAATATTCAATTGATTCACCAGAAAAATAAAAGAAACCATACGCTTTCCATTATCATGTAATAGAAATTGTGGTTTTTTTTTTGTTCTTCGAGTATTGGAGAGAAAATTCACAATAAAAGAATTAAAGCAAACTTTTGTATTCTACGTGAAAAGCGATGCACAAAATTAAAAAAAAAAATTTTTTTTTGGATGGTAGACAAGACAAAAAGGTTGACTGATTTATATACGTAGTTTTTATAGAAAATCATAAATCTTGTCATTTCACAAATGTGGATTCCATAAAATAAAAAATATTTTCATCGTGTTCGTTATTTGTTTTCTTTTATTTTTCTGGTTCCTATTTTTTATTTATTTTTTGTATAAGCACCAAAAAGAATTGTTAAAATAAAAATGTTTTCTTTTATTTTGTTTGTTAAAATATTCATGTAAAACGCCTCAACAATTTGTATATGTTAGCATTTCTACACGATTGTTATTCCTGGATTCCATACCGACGTTTTTAACAGACATTCAATATAATAATAATAATATGTCATGATTATAAATGATGAAAAAAAAAAAAAAAATCAAATATTTTATTGTGTATTTAGGTGTTAACGATACAACGGGTTTAAAATGTTATGAATTTAGAGCTATCAACTTACGCCTACGCCTACAATAAAATATTTTTCTCACATGGTAATTTTTTTTTTTTGCTATAACCTTGCATTATAAATATTAATCAATGTTTCATATAAATTTTTTATATTTATCAACTGTAAATAAGAAATAAAAAAAAAAAAAGAAAAATTAAAGAATAAAAAAAAAGTATTAAAAGCTCATTGCACTATCGGTGTGGCGCAGAATTTTTGAACAGAAAATATGTTTAAAAAACTTTTATATGCAAGACGAGCTACAATTTTTTTCTTTTTTTTTTTTTTTTTTACTCAAAAACATGACTTAGACGACAATCGTTGATTTTACTACCGTAATAAGAAACGAAGGTAGTAAACAGAAGAAATCTTAAAAGTATATAAAGGTAGAAATACTGAAAAAAAAAAATGGAAACAACGTTTGTTAAAGTTCGACTTGTAAAAATTCATGCAACGATGAAACTTTGAACCTTTTAAGTTTGCCAATTCCAAAAAAAAAAATAAAATAAAAAACTTATCGTCTTATATAAGAAAAATAACCACAATATAGAAATACAGAGCAAAAAAAAAAAAAATTATAAACATAATGGAAGAAAAATGATGAAAAAGCATAACAGCAATACTTAGTGTAAGAAATTTTAATTTTTTTTAAATATATATATATTTTGGCGACAAGGATACAGGTATAAAGGAAAAAAAGCTTTCTTCATTTAACGTTTACCGCAGTTTCATCAAGAGAATTCTTAAAATAATTTATAATTGTTATAGTTCATAAGAAAATTAAAGTTTTTCACTTGAGTATTTCGGTAATAATAATAATAATAATAATAATAATTTTCTATTTAAGATACTCAAATTACCAATGCGTGTATTAAATCATTTTCGATAACAAAAAAAAAGTCAACCTAATCGAATTTTAATCATGCGTAATTTGTTTTTACGGTAGACTTTGTGCTTTCAATGCTAATGATATCTTTTTTTTTCATTTTTTTTTTGGTTGTAATGTTTCAATATCGACATTTAAACTTTTTAACAATATAAGTTTAGTTCGCTTAATAACTCATTTAACCCTTAAATTTCAAAAATGTTTTAATTTTTAACATAATTTTCTATGATTTTTTTTTTTTTTTTTTACTTTATTTTCCATAATCTCTGATTATACTTTAGGGATAAATTCATATGGTTGTCTATATGTAATTTTGTGACACTCTTTAAAAATATTACTTGATCATTTTAAAGTGTTTTCACAATTTTTATTTTTTATTGTTATTTAGATTTTTCCAAGCGAAAGTATTATACAAAAAAAAAAATAGAACCATTCGCTTTAATATTGTGACTGAAAAGATATTCATGGGGGTGTTTTTTTTTCTCTCTACGTATTTTTACTTTTCTTTTTGTACAGTTATTATTCTCACATGAATAATAAAGAAAATTATGTGTGCAAAGAGACTTTCTTATTTATAAACTTTTAACATTTACTCGCAAGTTCAGCTGATCGTATTCCTCCTCTGTAATGTTTAAATGCTTTCCGATTCTTCTTCACATTATCTCTTCGTTTTTTTCAATTTTTTTTTAAGGGATTTAAATGATTTTCTAATGCTTTCTGATTTTTTTTACGTTGCTGTCGTTATAACAAAAAATTTAAAATTATGAAAATCATTCGAAAAAAAAAAAATTAAATTGCAATTGAAAATTTAATTTCAACCCTTTTATTAAAAAAAAAAAAATTAATAAAAATCATCCCTTATTTACTATAAATTGTTTTTTTCTTTCTTTTTTGTTGTTGCTATCCTTTATGTTTTACTACAATTAGGCATTCATTTAACTCAGTTTTTTTTTAACTTCAGGGTAAGAAGGACATTCTTGCTCTGTCTAATATTTTATTTTTCTCTGTTAAATAATCTTTCTGCAGTGAATCGCCCCAGTACAAAATTTCATCCCAACACCCTTATTTCCATTCAAACGTTATAAGACAAAACAACCCAAAGAAAATAAATAAATTATAATAAAATAAATAAATAAAAGTATAAACACAAACGCATTTCGGTTCAATTATGAAAACTCATAACTTGGGGTGCATCGAATTCTCCACAACGTATAAAGAGATAAAGAGTATAAATATGGAGTGAATTTTTATTTTAAATTTACTCATAAGAATTATTATGGTAAATGGAACGCACCGTTCATTCGGTGTTTACTCAGCATACAAGTATTGAGTACAGTGTAGCAGTGAAAATTCATACAGAGGATACATGAAAATTAGATAGGGGTGGCATTTTATTTTATCAAAAAAAATGAAGAAAAAAGTCAACAATAGGGAAACAGATAAAGTAGTATTGCGTGCAATATGAGAACATCCCTTAAAAACACCGTACATAACATATACAGTTAACAAATCTAATACCACCCACCACCACGCGAATTTCCATTAACAAAACAACAAAAAACTGACGATAGGAGAGAAGAGAAATTTTCTCGTCATATTATATTATTATATTTTTGCTGTCGTGCGTGTGCGTCAATGTTTTCTTTTTCGTCGTCACCGTAGTCGTAATAAACGTTGTTGTTGTTCTTGTTGTTGTTGTTGTTTTCTGTAACGTTTTATTTATTTTTTTTTTTTATTTCTTTTATTTTCTTGTTGTTGTTTCGTAATTAAATTTAATTATAAATAAATATTTTTTTTATTTAAATTTTAATTATAAATAATTAAATTATTTCTTTTCGGTAATACAATTAATATTGCCAAAAGATTATAATAAACAATACGAAAAAGTGTGAAATTTTCTTTGAATAAAAAAACCGAATTTGCGAATTTGTGAAACACAAGTGCTTATAATCGCGCCAATAGTTTTATTTTCCAACTAAATAATTAATTAACAATATTTATGGATTACATTTGTGTATTTTTTTTTTAAGTTTTAATGTGCAATTCTTCAGTGCTTTGATCATTGTGTAAATATTTAAAGAATAAAAAAAAAAAGAATAATAATAAGAAAATAGTGTGTTTGTATCGTAATTAAATTAAATTATTTAATTATATAATAAAGTGTAAGTGTATACAGAAAGAATCTAATTAAGAAAAATTAAAAAAATTAATTTAAAGAAAAAACAAATTTCCCATTTTATTCCATATTCTATGTACAGTACTAAATCCACTTACTGCTTCTTAATATCTTATCAATCCTAGAAGAAAAAAAAGATGATGGCATTGAACGCAGTTTATTACTGCTGTTGTCTTCTGTAGTCTAACTAAATCCAATTTCCTTTATTGTTTTGGTCGGATGACGAAAAATAGCAGAATATATTGTGAGCTATGCTTGGGGTGTTTTAATAAGATGAATACGATGGATTTCGTTGATCTTTACGTTGTTATTTTATGAAACTGATAAAATGACTCACAGTCAAATACTAAAAAGTTTTTTGTTTACGTTTTTTGTTATTTAAAATTAGTAGTTTAACCATTTTTAGTGTTAGCAGTTTGATTAATTATCCTTTCGAAATTGGTCGTAATTAATATAATTAATAGAGACATAATGAAAAACATTAAATGTTCAATTAAAAATTTATTATCTAGAATTAAATGCTTTCTCCGTTTCCTTGTTTATTCATGTTTAAACCATGAATTCGGATAGAACTTTCTTGACAATTATAATTTGTTTTAATTTTCTGAAATACCTAAAGCATATTATTAACAATAATTATTTTGTATAAATTATCATAATTAAATATTAACTGAAGGATAAATTAATAATTTAATTAATCTTTTCTATATATATATATATATATATATATATTTTGCTTCGATAGTTAGAAGAGTCTTATTTGGGCTTTCATTATTAATTAAGATTTCTTTGTCCGTTATGGTTTTTTTCCCTTATTTGTTACTTAAGGGGTTGATTTTTATACATTTTCCCGAATAAAATAAAGCATAGGAAAAATTACGACTGTACTTTATCTACCTACCGATGATTATTTGGCAACGTACAATAATTTCGTTATAGCAAAAGAAAAAAAAGAAGCAAAATTTTCCTTTTCGTTAACCTTGTAAGTATGCGTTCTAGTTAAATACAAAAATAAAAGCAAGCATTCAGCCTTCAGAGATGCATATTTCAGTATGTTTGTGTTATACCATTTGAATTGTTGACAACCGTTGGTTGAAATGTGGGTGCAAGATTCAGTTTTTAGGGAATGAATTACGGCATTCACATTTTCTTTCTTTCTTTCTTTATTTTATTTTTATTTTTTTCTTATGGCAAAATTTTATGTACGGTGAAATCATTCCGTTACTTTGTTTTCGTTTTCCTTTTGATTTAGTTATTTTTTATTACCAGCGCCTACTACTGCAACACCACAGGGGAAAATAGTTTTGTGTTATCGATCCTTTTGCACATTTTATATTAAATTTTTCTTTGTTTGTTTTTCTTTTATGTGTTTTCATTCGAGGGTAACACAATTTCGATAAAAATTTCCCGCCCAATTTTTTATTAGTACATTCCATGGAATAAAAAAAATATAAAATTTTCTGCTTTCAGAATTGAGTGCAATAAATTAATTTACCTGAGGGGATTTTTTTATTTTTTTTTTATTTGTATTTTGTGAAATTGACTTAATAGTGATAACAAACAAAAAAAAAGTGAACTTGTATTAAGGGAAAGGGATTGTTTTAATGCAAATAGTTTTTATAAAAATAAAATCATGTTGATACCGAATTCACCAAGTGGATCACCTGATCATCCAGTATCAGCTGTTCTTGGTTATGACATGATAACCGAAGCTTCAATTGTTTCGCCAACAGATTCTGGAAACTCAAGCAATATACCTCCTGAATCTGTGAAATTATTTGTAGGACAAATACCACGTCATCTCTCCGAAGGTGATCTTCGGCCAATGTTTGAAGCTTTTGGTGAAATCTATGAGTTTACCGTACTCAAGGACAAATTCACAGGAATGCATAAGGGTGAGTTTTTTTTTTTGTGTACATTCTTTTTTCCTAGGAATTTTGTTTAGTAAATAAAGGAAGTTATTAAAATTACAAACCGAAAAAAAAGAAATTTTTTTGCATGATGATTGACATTTTTATTTTTCGATAACTGTTGGAACAACGATAGGAAATTCTTTACTTAACTATATAGATAGGATAAAAGAAAATACTTTTGATACTCTATATTAGCTGTTAAAGCTTTTCTATTTGTATTTCTCTTATTTACATTATCACTTGTCACGGTATTCACAAACGAAATTTCTTTCATTGAATTAAAATAAGTCACACACAAATATTGCAGATGCTAACCGAATTTCGTACGTTTTTTTTTTATAACACGTGCCTGCTTGGAAAGAGAGGTGGTTGAATCAGTCTTACAAAAAAAAAAAAAACCGAAAAGAAAAAGCCCATTGATTATAATTTGAAATTCTTCGTTATACACTAAATTCAATATAGATAAAATGGGAAGAAATTTTTTTATTTTTCTTTTTCTTTTAAAAACTTTCCTCTCATCTCATTCTAAACAGCACGTGTGATAATATCCGATATAGTTTATGGCGGTCGTTTTATAATCTTTATCCATAGCCCTCCTATATGATACTATACGATATTTCTATATAATTTTTGATGTGGCGGCTGACTGTAATCAATAAAGGATAAAAAAAAAGGTAAATTTATGTGAAAACAAAAATGTGGAAAATAAATATTCACTTGAATCTTTCATATTATCCCGGCAAGTACAAACAAAAAAAAAATACGAAAAATGAAAAAGGTCATGAAAAATTATAACAAACATTCAATTTAATGTATTTTCATGTTTTTAAAGGATTTCTCAGTTTAAATAAATTTAACCTACATATTTGACCAAAAAAAAAGAAAAAAAAAAAAGAAAAGAAGAAAGAAGGAAATCTCCTTTTTTTGATGTTCCAAAAAAAAAAAAATTATTTCTAAAGCGTAAAGAATTTTTAAACGAATAACAACAGATGATATTTTAAGAAGAAAAAAAATGTTCTTCGACTGCTAATTTGTGATTAAATAGAAAAATAGTCACAGAAGTGACTTAATAATTTTTGAAAAATAATTTGACTCAACATTACTCTCCGTAGGATCTGAGATCGAGCAGTAAGCTTCTCGTTAGAATTATGGAGACTTTTCCATTGGTAAATAAGAGTATAAACGTATTAACAAGTGCTCTGAATTAGACTATTTATACAGAGTAAAAGCTTCCACTTTTTTTTATTTATTTTTAACACATCCAATCTAACGTGAAATAAATATATACGAAAGCATGACGCTTGCGCTATTCCAAGGAAATAACATTTGTGGTAATTCTGTGTGTGTATAATACATCTTTTACTCCCAACTAATATGTTAATATGTCCTTTCCATTGCTCTTCTTTTACTATTATTGAATGTTACACAAAATTCCATATATGTACACCAACGAATTTTGAATTAACATTTGGATGGTTATATGATTGCAGTCAGGCGTCACATGTGGAGCGCAGACAAACTTTTTCCATTGACATACCATAGAAAATGACGTCACATTGTTTATTTTTCTTTATAAGAAAATTGATGATTTTCTCAGTTTTGTGGCAAAAGCCGCTGAACAAAGTTTAATTCATATAATTTATTTTTTTTTTTTTTTTTTCACGTTTAATTTAATTTTTTCATTTGATTTTGATTTTTATTTCTATTTTTTTTTTTTTTGGTTTTCTAAATATACTAACGCCATCTGTTAATAAGTTTGAAATTGTTTTTATTTTAGTTTTTAGTTACTTACAAATAAGATCAGGAGAAAAATTAATAAAAATTCATTCATTGTGATTTGTTCAACGTTTATTTACGAAATTGTATTTTTTATGAATTTTATAACTATTTAACAATTTTTATTAATTGCTAAATAAATTATCGCACATTGCCTATACACGTGATACAAATTTTTGTTTTCGCTGTTTTCGTTTGTTTTATTTATGACTTTTCGATTTTAATAATTAAAAATGGTTGCAAAAATTCAAAACGTGATAGGGCAATTGGATTTCAATTTTTATTAATCAATTTGAACACCGATCAAAATATGTAATTAATTGTTTATAATTTTTTTTTTATTAATTAATCTCATCTCGTGGTTTTTTTTTTTATTTATTTAATATTTTAGATAAGTGCCTCTGATTGTCTAGTCGTTCGTGTTTTTCGTTTCGTAAAGTGTATTTTTTTTATTTAAAATTATTTAATAAATTCGCGGAATTTTATTACAAAAATAAGCAAAGTCAAATGTTGCAATGTTTTGGTGTGAAAATTATAATGAATTTTTTTTTTTAATTTGTAATAAAGAAAAATTAATTTTGATGTGATTAGTTTGTATAAAAAAAAAAAAATAAATTTGTTAATCGTGTCGTGTATGTGTGTCTCCGCGTAACTGTTTGTGCTTTATACAAAGGACAAATTATTAAATATCTCGCAGGAATTATAATAATAATAAATAAATAAATAGACATTATTTGCCCAAAGTGTACACAACGCAAGTTTTAATTTTTTGTTCACCCTTGTGCCCTACCTTGACTGCAGCAGTATCACAATCAACCTCTAAATATCATTTTATGAACGAATAATAATTAAATATTATTCTTATGTGGTTTGGTTGACCGTTCGTTGTGTGGGTGGTTGAAACGTTGAAAAAAAAAAATTGAAAATAAACAAAAGTGGGTGCACCAATGTATTTGGCAGCAAAGTAGCAACTGCTGCACCATCAACAACACAATCGAAAATCTGAGTGATAAAAATCAAATCGGCAGCAATTTAATAAAGACAAAATGCTGTGTGATGTGATGATTTGTTATTGTTGAATGCAAAAAATAAAAAATAAAAATATATAGAAAGCTTAAACGTGATGCTTTTCAGAGGATACCGTGCTGCAAACATTTAAAACACAATACAGTGAAAATTAATTGATTCAGTTGATCGACAGTTGAATTATCACTTTGGATTTCCGGATTTCATTAAAATTTATCAGACAATTGTATTGATTATCGGGTGTTTTTTTTAAATATCAATACATTAATTACCGCTTCTTACGCGTTTGGAATAAGTGAATTATTGTGATCGTGTTTGGTTTAAGTGTTGTACACAAATTTAATTTTAAGGAATGCATTTTTTTAAGAAACGTAAGTGAGGATAATCAAAAATTTGTGCAAAATCCATATGAGTTTTTGTTGCATTTCGATATTAAACATTTAGCTTTACGAGTATTATAAAAAATGGAAAAAAACCAATAAGTCATTTGGCATTTTGGCAATAAGTTTTCCAATAAATATAATACAAAATACACCATGACTCAGTTTAAATTAATATTCTCTGTTTTATATCAATTTTTAAAATTGTACTTAAGTCAACAGGTTATATTATATTTGGATTGGATTGGATTGGATTGAATTGAATTGAATTGAAGTAAAGTAAAACCATCTGGTTGTAATAAATTTTTTTTTATATAAAATTCATAACATTACGAGTTAAGAAATTCACATGTAATTGAATTAAATTTGATTTCTCTTTGTGACATTTATTACCCAAAAAATTAATGTTTTTTTTTTTTTTTTAGTTTTTTTAATTAAAAATATTGAGATTTTGGGTATTTTTCTTATTTATTTTAATTTTATTAGATGATTACAAATTGATGTAGAAAATAATTTTTAATAGAAGTTATTTCCATTACTATTTACTAACAATAAAAAGTGAAAAAACATTTTTGATGCAATTTTGTTATATTACTTGCGCTTTTTTACTTTTTTCTATCCTGTTTTTTTTTTTTCTTGTAGTCAAGAATGGTTGCAGGATATCGTTATAACAAAAGAAACTTTTTTTTTTACTTTTTTTTTGCAATATAACAAATTCGTGCATGACAGTTCATATATTAAAGTCATTACATGCTGTATTTAAACTTATCCAATCTTCTTCATATACGTGATGTATATAAATCTACATTATTTTTTCTTTTCTAGGCAAAGTATACAGTATAGGTACGTAAATTTCTTTCTTTCTTTTCATTAAAAAAAAAAAAAAAAAAAAAATTATCCATTTTCCTTTCTTCTTTTTTTCTTTATTTTTTATATGTATAAACAATTTTTGTTTACATTAAATAAACATATATTTACATGAACTCATTTTATCAAGTACATTTTAAGTAGAATATATATATATATATAAAAGTATATAAATAAACTTTTTGTTATATATTTAAACAAGAATAGATACAGAAATTAGATTAAATAACGAAAAAAAAAAAAACTTTCATAGAAAATGCATATGGATTTCCTTCTTTTTTATATTAATTATAGTTAAATAAAGCAATTTAATTGTACTTTTACTTTATACCCTTATTTATATTAACCTTCTAAATTTTTTAATTTAATTTCTTTTTCTTTTTTGTAATTATAATTGATCTGAAATTATTTTCATCGATTTGCACTCATTAAATAAAAAAAAAAAATTATTTTGCATTCTTTGTATTAAATTTATTTTAATTAATTACGATAACGCATTAGCAATTTTATTATAATCAATTTTTTTTTTTTAATTTTATTTAATAATTATAAATGACAAACAAATTTTTGTTTTGCTAATAAATTAATAACTTATGTAACCAATGTACCAATACGAAATAATTTTTTTTTTATTTTTTTTATTTTTTCGCCAGATTTTATACATCACTGCATTGTTTATGCATAAAATATTGTAATTAAATTTAACGAATAATTTAATTATGTAAAATTATTTACAATAATGTGCAATTTTTAGTGAACAGTGAAATTATTCAAAAAATAAAATCAAATAAAACAAAATGAAAATTTTTATAATTAATTAAATTGGTATTTCTGGATAAAAAAGTTTTAATAACTTTAATTCATTATAGTAAACGAACTGTTTAGATTCTAGATTCAAAATATGGGTAAGAGGGATTTAATTTTTTAGTTTCTTAATGCATTAAACAAACAATTAAATCCAAAATCTGACGATGAAATAACAACGAATGATTTATAATTTTTTTTTTGTTATATATGAATTATGATTCAGAAAGCTAATTATTATTATCGTTCCATTTCCATTACTATTGTCGTAATTATTTTCTTTATTTGTGACTTGGTTAATGTTCTGTAGTTGATGTTTCAACATATACTAACTTAACTTAATTTACTACTTTACTTTGTTTTGTTTTCTTATTTCGAAACGTTAATTACTTATTTCTATTATTATTCCTTATCTAGGAAGTAAGAAAGTCTTTAGAATTAATCACAAAATCATGTATGAAATGAAATTATTTTATTGAATAAAGATTATTGCTTGTAGTTTTGTAGAAGTTTCTCTATTAATCAATGTGATGACATGAATATTACAACAAGTTCAATATAATGTAATTAATTTTAATTTTTTTTTAATAATATCATTCCAAAAACATGAAGCTGTTAAAGTACGATTAATATAAATGTTTGACCATTACTGATGAGTTAGGGTCACGCAATTTTAAGTCTATTGTCGACATGTAGGTATTATTGCAAGGATTTGTTCGTTGCTGTGTTAAACAAAACCTATTGTTTGCGCTAAAAACCTAAACCAAAACATTGTGCGTTGTGCGATAATACATTATTTTATTTACTTATCGTGTTGTTATTATTGTTATCGCATGATGGAAATTTGTTTTCATATTTAATAATAATTTCTTAGTATTTTATCGGTTTCAGGTGTTAAATATTGAACAAAACAATTTATTTATTATTATCCATTATTGACTTTAGATTAAAAAGAGTGGAAATCCTTTTAACAATAATCATTAACGTTTTCCAATTATTATTAACGCATATTTGAATTTAAATTAAAAAAAAAAAAAACACAAGTCGCAAATTGTCTTGTAATAAATTAAAAAGCGTAAAAAAGCACCATTAAGCTATAATCAACACATGTAGAGTGAAATAATAAAAAAGGATACAACAAAAAAAGATAATAAAATAAAAAATCCAATGATAAATTATCTGATATTATCATATAATCATAATTTGTGTTGTATTTCTCTTGAAAATAATTCATTTAATGTTGATTAAAATCGTACAAAAACAAAAAAAAAAAAAAAAAAAAACTCACAAATAATAATTTCTTCTCATATGAATTTTATTAAATTCTCTATACGAAAATGATTTATATCAATTGATTTATGGTATTGTTATGGTTTTTATTACCAAGTATTTTATAGTCTAGCAATAAACACAATACAATGACTAATTGATTTACGTGTTGTTGTTGTTATTCTCCTTTTTTTCTTTTTTTTTTGAAACGTCATTTTTAAAAGAATAATGCATTTAACTTTTCTGTTACAGAAAATATAGAATTTTTTTCTGTACAACATTTATTCGGAAAAAAATTTTTCACTCAAAAAAGGATAAAAAAAAAAACTAGAAAAACTTCCACAATATTTCCATTTTGATTCTATGCTTCTAGGATTATTTAAGATCATCATATATTTGTTTAATGTCACCAAGCTGGATTTGCTTGTCTAGCTGACTATGCGCTAAGTTTGCAAAGTGTAAAATTAAACAAACAGAAACGAAACGAAAAAAAAAAAAATACCGCGAGCGCCGTTACAGCGATTTAGAAAAAAAAAAAAAAAAAAATTATTTCTGTATATAAATTTTCACTTGAGCAAATGTTATGTGAATAATATCGTTCTGGGAGTTGATTTTATGGTTGGTTAAGATAACATTCGATAAAAGTTAAACATTGTATAGTGACGATAATAAAACGTTAAGAAAAAAAGATTTTTTTTTTTTTTCTTTTCCCAACTTTAAAGAAAAGAAAAGAAATGCAAGGAAAAATAAAATTTATTTAAATCAAGTTTTTTTTTTTTTTATTTTCTCCGTTTATATAATAAATAATAATAATAATAATAGTAAAAAATGTATTTACATTTTTTTTTATCTTTATTTATTAAATTATGATAAAATTTTAATCAGATTATTGCAATAAAGAAAACCGGATAGCGTTACTGCATTGTAAAAAAGAAAAAAGAAAAATGCTGAAGACATTTGTTAATGGAAATTTTATCCATTAAAAAAATAAATAAAAATAAAAAATTATTCCTGATACCTGATATATAGAGAATGTAGCACGCAAGTTAACAAACATTCTATTTATCATAAATGTGCGTGCAATATAATTAAAACTTTTTATAACAAATAGCAAATAGCATTTACATTTTTAAATATGCAGAATTTTTCATCATTTGACGCAAAAAAGAAAAAAAAAAAAATAAAATTATTATAAGTTTAAACTAACTTAAAATTACTGAAACGGTGAATAATAATAATAATTATTATTATGATTATTATTTTAAATTAATTTTCAATAAAAACGCGTGTAAAATACACGAACATGCTACCGACACTGCGTCACCAAGAAGAACTTTATTAATTTTATGCGTTAAAAAAGAAAAATAAATTGTTACTACCCACATAAAGCACAATATAATGTGTCGTATAGCTTGTCAGGATTTTCTATTTTCATAAAATATAACTTTAATAACTCGGAAGATTAAATTGTGATAGTTTATTATAGTTTATAGTGTTACTTGTTCCAAAGAAATAAATCATTTTCATCGTAAATTTCTAAGTTTCTCGCGATAAATGTCTTTCTTTATTTCAAATAATATTAAGACACAATAACTTCTTCAATTTTTTTCCTTTTTGTAAAATTTTATTTATTTCTATTTGTTATCTAGAAAAGTTTCACAAAATACAATGTTAAATTTGTCTTCTAATTAAGTCTTATTTGTTATTATAATTGCATTACAACGTATCTATAGTTTTCTTATCAAAAAAAAAAAAATAAAAATAAACAATAACAACACAGTCTTATGAATTATCCAAGAGAAAATATAATTATTCATTTGGATTTAGACGAGTTATTTGCTCGTGTAGTTATAAGTTGAAAAGTATTTTCAAAGATTATGCAATATTCATCTGCAGTTTAATTATTGTGTCATGAGTGATTAGGAAAGAAGACTGCAGAAAGAAAAAAACATCTTATAAAACAAAAAACCAAAGCCATAATCGATGCTATAAAGAAAAAATGAAGAAAAAAAAAATGTTAATTACACTCATTGAAATTTATAATTAATTTAACGTTGCAACAAAGTCTAGTCCGTTTCCCGGAAAAGGAAAATCGTAAAAATAAAAAAAAAATATATTTACCATCCAAACAAAATTATCAAAAGGAAAAAACTTAAAGCAAAAATAGTAAGATGAAAAATAAAAAATGTTTTTAATTTTAATTTTAATTTTTTTTTTTTATTCCGCATAACAATGCATATTTTTCAATTTGTAATAAAAATTTCCTATGAAAAAAAAAAAAAAAAAAACGGCGAAAAAATAATAAAATAAAAAAAAAATTCTTCCCTCATATTTTATTCACAAAATACACATAATAAATGTTGCATTTTCATGTGCATTCATAACGGATATAAACATTATTACAATGTGTTTTATGTTTCTTTTGTTCTGCAGACATTTTCCACATACGAGTTGAATTACATTAAAGCTTTCAATGAGCATTATTATTATTTTCCATCTTTTTTTTTTCATTTTTCTCTGTAAATTAAAAAAAAAACAATTTTTTTGCAATAAATGAAAGCAAAAATTATTAAATTATCAGAGAAGTGGCTTAACAAAAAAATGTATTAAAAAGAAATTTCCTCGATTAAACATATAATTATTTTCAATGAGTTTTTGCACATGATTGATGCAAATCAGAGTCATTTATTTTCTATAACAGAAACTACTTAGTTTTTGGCACAAGTTTAATATTTTTAATAGAAAAAACATTTCTTTGCAAGATAAACTTAAGATTTTCATCGATGCGCTCACAATAATTCAATAATAGTTAATTATAATTTAAACTAATAAAAATTCTAGCAGCATATCATTTTATGCAATTATAATCTATTAATTGTAACAGAGTGTTATGAATGGAAATATAAGCTTTTTAAAGTTTAATAATTAGCCGAGAAGAAAAAAAGTTTAATTTTAACTAGGGAATTCTTCAAGATAACTAGCAAAGCCTAGGCGAACGTTGATTTTGGCACCAATTCAACAAATATTCTTTAACTAATAAACTAAATTATAGTTATGGGCACAGTAGAATAATATTTTTATTTTTAATTGACGATAATAACGTTTTTATTAGAAAATTAATAAATTGTTTTCTTTTCTCTTTATTAGGTTGTGCGTTTTTGACTTACTATAGTCCGGACAGTGCAGCAAACGCTCAATGTGTGCTTCATGAAAAACAAACGTTACCTGGGGTGAGTACTTTTTTAATTCTACTTTAAACACCTGAAAATTCTATAAAATTAAATTAGTTGTTATAAAATAAACGGAATAAATTATAAACAAATTTTTGATTGGACAACATATTGTGTCGATTTTAACTTTTTAGATATTTAGTTAAACAAAAACAAAAAAACTTTTTGTTTCGGATTGTAAACTATTAATTGGATAATTTTGTTAATCAATTCTATCTATCAGAGTTGTAAAATTTAAAATTAATTATTTTTATGTTATTTTAATGAATAAAATAATTAATCAAATTATTTTTTATCTAGTAAACTTTTTAAAGCCAATTCTACTGCATTCATTTTACTAGATGATTTTTTATTTATTTTTTTAATTAATTTAGTTGAATTGTTTTTAATCCTATTTATTTAAATTTTTTTGTCCTCGAAATTTAAGTATCAGGTGCATTTTTAATTGGTTTTATTATTACAGTTTTTTTTACATGAAATTCAGAATAAAGCTCAATTAAAGTTTGTCTTGTTTGAAATATTGCATTTTTTTTTTTTTTTTGGCGAGTATAAAAATGTTCAACAGACAAAATAACAATTGTTTCGAGCACCGTCCTGTTATAAAGAATTTTTCTTTACTTAACAGTTCGTTGATATCATGTTACATGAATGATTGTTGTGGGTGGTGATAAAACTAACGAATATAAAAGTAGAAACAAAACAAAAAAATTCATGATAAAAACGAAAAGCACTTAATAAATCACTTTAGTTTGTAATTTTTGGCTACAGATAAATTCATTATCATTGAAAGTTATATATAAGAAAGAAAATTTGGCTAAGAAAAAAAAAAAGCAGCAATGTAGCGATATAATCAAATTTATTTGATATGCTTTAACATAAATCTAACCAAATTAAATCTTTAATAAAAGAAAATTTGTTTACAAAATAATTTTATTAATACGAAGACTATTGTGATTATTTTCTAAATAAGATAAAAATATTTTAAACCATTTAAAACTTTATTAAAATTAATTCATTTCATTAAAACACAAAGTATTAATAAAACAGATGAAAAAAATAAAAAAAAAAATTTACAAATTAAAAGCCACCAAACACTGTTTTGTTAATTTATTTTAATTTTCAACAATTAAAATTATATCCATTTAAATTTTATCCCAAACAATTATTTTTTATGAATTTAGAAAATTAATATTAAGTAAAATTGTGGTTTCGTTGTTATCAAAAATTCGTTACATTTTTTGACAAACAAGAAAAGGGTTGAACACGTTAAAGAAGCATATTTATTTTCACAAAATTGAATTAATAATATGCAAAAATAAAAAAATAGCGTGTTTTGTCATAGAAAATGTACTTTGAAATCAGAGTTTTTTGTTAATTAAATTTTATGTAAAAAAAAAGCTTTTGTATTGATCGAAATTTACTGTTAAAATTTTTTTGTCAGATTATTAAATTACTAATAAAGATACGTAGATACGAAACATGATTATGCGTATAAGTAGCGATACATTTTATTTTTATATATAAAACTGATATGATATAAATAATATATTAAAAATATAATCGACAACTACTAACTAACATTTCAGAAATGCCAAAACTATTCATTTGATTGCCATCCGGTTTGTTAAAATGTTTATCAAGAATGTGCACACTGAATATGCAGTAATCAAACAGTGAAACGAAAAATAAATGTCATTTTAAAAATTTATGACATATTTATCTTTTCGCTCAAAAAAACTCTTTTTTTTTTTCTATTTTATTAATATTTCTATTCACAATTTTAAAGCATAAAAAAATATATATATAACCAGCAAATATAGAAAATAAATAGTGTAGTCATTTACTGTGTCCCTTGTGTCGTTATAATCCTTGCAAAAAAAAAAGTTTCACCCATGGTATATCACCATCGTGTGTTATATACAATTTTTTTTTTTTGTAACGCAAAGTATTAAAAGCATATTTACTGATATAAAAATAATAATGACAGAATGCTATTGTTGTCAACGTTTTAAAATATTATTTTATTTCAAAATTAATTACTTAAAAAAAAAAAAAAAACATAAATAAATGAAAATTGTCGAGATAAAATTATTTTATTTTATTATTAAAACAAAAAAAAAATAGTGTTTGGCATTACATTTCATAATGACATTAATCATACTTTATAGTGTTGTGACGGTGAAATAAAATATATAAGAAAGCCGCTTAAAGCATTATTATTTTTGTTTTTTATTTATTTGTTATGGCGAGAAATGACATCAACACTAACGTTTTTCTGATATCTCCAGTAACTTTCAATTATAACTATGAACAAAAACGTATACGGGAACGATAACGTTAAAACACTTTAATTTTAACGACAGCTACATAATTTATCTTTTTGTTTTTTAATGCAATAATCAAATATTATCTCATGTAAATAATTTTTTCACTTCTTTTTTAATATAAATCACTGCACCAAATTTGGTTACATTCAAAACAAACAAAAAATCTTTTTTTTAGGATTATGGAATCCTTTATTGCCGTTGTGGTAATTACCAGAAGAATGAACATTATATAAATCCTTAAGAAATTATCTACAAATCATTACTTTTCACATTATCGTTACGATAAGATTGCCAAAAAAAAAATAAATCTTACTCTATCTACGAATGATAACACACTGATTGTTCTTTTAGTAGAATGTACTGCGAAAAAAAAAAGTTACATAAATAAATATCCGGAAGCTGAAAAAAAGAAGAGAAAAATCTGTGTTTATTACTATAATGAACTATAATCAAGTCACTTTAAAACGGCATCATTATTGGCTTCATATAAAGATAGCAAATGTTTTATAAAAGCGAAAAATGGGATCATTATCATTATTGGATCATTGACGTCAGTGGTCTTATCAAAGTAAATTTAAATTTCAAAAATAGTATAAATGCAACTAAATCAGTTTATTTATCATTAAAAAGATGAAAACGGAAAAATCACTATACATTTTACAGTAATTTTATTAAAATATTATCCCATTACTATTTTAAATCCACCTCATTTATAAATGAACTATTTTTACTATTAAATATATTACTATGTTGGATATTTTTTTTGTTTTTTGTTTTTATAGAAAGATTCGGTATTTAGTTGCAATGTGTAATAGCTATGAATTTTATTTATTTGTTTTTGTTATAAATAAATGTTATGGGAATTTATTGAAATAAATTAACTAAACACAAAATAGGCAAATGCGAGAAAATTTTATTTTATTTTATTAATTTAGGTAAATAAAATATAAAAAAAAAAAAATAAAAAGAACATAAAAGGGCAAAAATGTTTATACAAAACTAAAATTAAAATAGAAACTATTTTATCTCCTGACTAGAAACATCACCATTTATATAACCATACCCAATGATAAGTATACAAATTATACTTTACCAACTAAATTCTATATGAGCATAATAATTGTTGATTACATTTACCATGGCATTATTTGTGTACAAATAAGAAAAATAAGTACATAGTATGTATGATAAATAAACAATATTAATCTAAAAATCGATTAAAATTTCGGTAATAGTAATTAAAAATAAAATAATTAATTAATTTTGTATAAAAAGACAAAACGCATTAATCTTTAAATTTGATAAGATAATAATGATTATAGTTTGTCCCCAATTTGATATTGTGTTGCTTTAAAGAATATACACGAATGCGTTTATTCGCGTTTTGTTTATAAACGTATAGTTAAAAGGATATTAAAACTTTATATCCTTAACTTCATGTTTAGAATAAATAACTAGGTTTAAAAAAACAAATTGAGCCTTGTAGCAAAGTGTCTTTGTGCTTACGTGATGATACAATTTTCCGATATTTTCATGATAACGTTGAACCTTTATGTTTTTAAGGACGTTGACGATGACGATGACGATACACATATATAAATATAATTCAAAAAGAAAATAAAAAAAAAAAAAAACTCAATGCATAAAGGGGAGAGAACTAAAATTACATAATAAAATTTAGGGAGCACAATTTCCATAGTACACACTGTAGCAACGTGTTTTGTTTAGTTTTAATTTTCAACTTTATTAGATTTTGAAAATAATGAAAAAAAAAAAAAAAAAATCTTATATATAAAATATTTTACTGTGCATAATAATTTTTGTTACGATAATAAATGAAAAATAAAAATAAATGAAAATTGACCGACATAATATTATTTGTGAATAAACAATGAAAATGGTTTAGTAAATATTTAAGTTTCTTACAAGAAAAAAAATAATAAAAAAATTTACTAATTTAAGTGTATTTGCTTCTTTACGAAACTATATTGTAGACTTTTGTATTCCTAATGATTTATTTAAATTAAATTAAGAAATTATTTGTACAAGTTTTAACCCTTAGAGGAATGGTACACATCGTAATTTCAAATTGATGACTTTACCATCATAAGAACTATCAAACGCAAAACCATTAAGGCATAATCTATTTATAATATGATTTGTATATTTGATCATTTTGTTCTTGTTTTTATAATGGCATCACCCTTATTAAATACACAAGACGTTTATCCACATCCCTTGTATTAACATTTTATTATTTATTTTTTATATAGCTTTCATAAATCATTTTTAATTAAAAGAAATTGTAATTTGCAAAAACCAAAAAAACTGATCTTATAATGGCTAATCAATCGAAAGTTTTTCGTTATTTATTTAATAAATTTCTTACCTAAATGTATTTAGTTTCATTATAAACAATATTATTCACTTAAAAGCTTTATTACTACGTTGTTTTAACATTTTCGTTGTTTGTTTCTTATTACATATTATAAATTATAACATAAGTGTAATCGTCATTAACACTTTTTATGCGCCTTACTACTCAATATATATATAACAACTTATTTCGTTAATTGTTTATAATACCAAAGCTTTCAGATATTTAAGCTGTGCGAATGGAATAAGGGAAAACATAATAAACTACTTAATACATTTGTTAACTTAATAAAATATATGAAAATCATTATAACGTTACACCTGTCTACAAATAAAATAATAATTAAAACAAAAAATTAAATAAAAATGTTTTTACCCATTAAACGTATATAGGAAATAAACAAACAAATTGCAATCAACTGAATTTATTTAAAATAATTATTACACATTTAATTAGTAAATTAATTTAAAACGTTATAAATTATATTATTAAAGAAAACAATAATAATAATAATAATAATAATAATAAATAAATAAAATTTGCCTGTTTAAATATTTAATGCTAATAAAAAGGTGATTTATTTTGTTATTAGAAAATGAAAGACAATTAAATAGTAATCGTATAATATTTTAAGTGATTTCCAGTTCTCGTGGTATTTAATTAATTTCTGTATCACAAAATATCGAAATAAATGGGAAAAGTTTTTCCATTAAATTTGGTTTTTTTTTGTTAAATGTTTAGATTTTATTTCTGTTACATAAATTAACTCCATTTAAACGTTTATAAATGTGAAAGTGTTATGATTGTCAATGTAAAAAATAAAAAAGCTTCTATTTTGTTAACAATAAGCCACGTAAAGTTTAAAATTAGAAGAAGAAAAAGTAATTACAATGTTCGTGTGAATTAAATTATCTATCCTTGAAAATATGATATAAAATGCAAAGACAATGATAACAATGAGAGAAAATTATTAAAAGAAAAAGAAAAAAACGTTAATTTGCTCATAGGAAGATTAAAAAAAAAATAAGAAAAGTAAATAAAAATTGCCTTAAAACTGTTTAAGCTGTTTTATGATTCAGTTCACGCGTTACAATTCTTGTCGTCGGAAATGAAAGTATCTATTGTTATCCAAGTTTAGTTTATTTCTTTCTCAATTTAATTCATCACTTTTTTTTTCTTTCATTTTTGGAACATTTCTGGTTTCTATTTCATATCTATTAATTTTCATTATTCGTTGGTAGTAATTTTAGTTTTTTTTTCTCTCGTTTCCTTTTCAAGACAATGAACGAGAGAGATTCGTTACTACTTCTTCCTTTTTATTATTTTCAACATTTTTTTATTTTTATTATATTTTCAGGATATAATTAAAATAATAGCGTTCTGGACACCTTGTTATAAGCGACTGAGTATTTGAGGGTGGAAAGTAATTAGTTTTTTTTTTCGGTTAATGAAGAAAATTTTTAAAGATTTTTTAAGGGACTCGGATGTGCAGCAGATTATTTTAAGATTTTATAATGATGTTCATTAGAAGTTTTTCTTTATTGTATTTTCTGTTTAATTAGGGGTTGATTTACAAAAAATAATATAAAATTTTTATTAAAAGAAAGGTAAAGCGATAATACGTTACATGATCGATCGGATGATAAAAATGTTTTATTTGATTGAAAAGAAATGAACAATAAGAAATAAAAATTCAAAAGTCGTTAATATCCAGGAATATCAATTTCGGAAGTAATAAAGAAATATTTATTACCATCAAACCGGATACACATGATTATATTTTTTGTCTATGTTTTCAAACATGAATTTATTATTCGCTAAACAAATCAACCAGAACAGTTTACGATATATTATTAAACAACAAAAAGGATAAAGGGGAAGAAACCTTTTCTTATTAGGATTCCAATACATTTATTTTCCAAAGCACCATTTAGGTTTGTTCTCAATTGCTTTTTAATTTAAATTAACGATTGATAATCTTACTTAAAGTCATTACTTGATGCAATGCACGAGTTTAACATTTAATTTATTTAAATTCATGTCATGTTCCAAAATTAAATAATGGAATCTTGTTTCAGGATAATAAATATTTAATGAGCTTTAAGTGACAGTCAACCTATTTCACGTTTAAAGAGAAGTAAAAAAAACATTTCTTTTCAAATAACTGTCATTTAAGGTTACAAAAGGGATGCACAGATATTTTAATTCTAACCTTAAGGTATTGATATTTTATCCTAACAAAAGCGTACAAATTAAAATTTGAATTACAAACATTATTTGAGTCAATAAAAACCGAACCCAATCTCTCAAGTTAACTTTTTATTTTCATAAAACTTCTATTGAACATTCAAATGCAAAATAATCGATTAATCCAATTAAATCAAGGAAATTAGGTTAATATTTTTCATTCGTGAAAAAAAGCGAATTCAATAAATATTTCTAATAAAAAAAGCAAAAAAAAAATGGAAAATAAAATTTATAGAAAATCATACATAACAGAAGTGGAATTTCAAGGAGTATTTTTTCTTGTAATTAATTTTCACCACCACCAGCAAAAAATAAACCCATTAAATTCTTATAAACCCAAGTGTAGCTACGTTATGTTACGTTACGTTAAGTTAAGTTAAGTTAAAAAGAAAAACTTTCACAATTTCACCAATGTTAATAATTTTAATTTAAAAACGAAAAAAAAGTTTAAAAAAGCAAAAATTATTTTTTAATTTAAATGCAAGAAATTCTTAAATTAAAAATTTTGCTACTTGAAGCAGTGTTGCTTGCTTAGTTAATGAAAGAAGCATTAAAACTATAATTAGGTTTTTTTTCTGTTATATTTCTGTTATCATTGAAAATGTTCTTAAATTGAAGAAAGTCCGTGAATAGTTTTTCTGATGTGAAATTTAGAACAATGTTCAGGTGAATTTATTTTCCGATTCTTTTTTTTGTTTTTTTTTTGTTATTTAATTTTCTCTTGGTTGTTTATTTTGGTATGTAGTTTGTGCCTTTAACGAAGTGGTGGTTAACCATGTGGCTAGAAAGATGTATTTTTCACACATTTAACTTGTTACAAATGATTTATATTTTACACAAACAATACACGAATCGTTACACATGTAACAAATATGAGAATTTTTTTTCTCTTCTAGTTTTTTGCTTATGTTTTTTTTTTTTTTGTTAAACGTACCAAATAAAAAATCACCACAAACACATGTTTAATATCACATCAAACATACCAAATACATACATTTGTTTTTACAATATATACATATATATATTACATAATAAGTAATTTTTTATATTTTATTTGTTGTATAAATAAATATATGACTCGCATGCTAAATAATTTATGTTTTCACATTTAAAAGAAATAAATTAAGATTAGTTTTTTTTATAAGTTTAATTAAAAATTCTCCGTAATATCCTTTTTAAATATTCTTGATAGTGGTTTTAGTAAGTTTAAAAATATTTTGTTACTTGGGGTGACCTTTCACAGTACTATACCGCAAACAAATTGCAGGTATACTTCGAAACTAAGTAATCAGCAAAATAAACATTAAAAAATGAGCTAGGTTGATCCTTCAATCATTCGTTATAAAATGTAATTAGAATACAAAAATACATGTAAGTAAAAAAAAGGTAAAGCATCCAAAATATAACTGATAAAATAAAAATTCGTCACAACTAATGATCAATTAATTAAAAGATCAATAATTCAAAACCCTTTAAATAAAAATTCTTCGTAAAACGCGTTCCGTTAATAAATAAAAAATATCTGAAGTCTTCGTGATAACACAGCAAAAAGCAAACCTGTTTAATGTTATAAATAATTAAAATAAGATAAAATATAAACTAATTACATACATTCTTGTATCATTTATCTTATTTATTAATTAGATAGGGTTAACCCCTCATAATGCCTTTTATCACACAGTTAAAAAAAACAAAACAAAATTAAAGCAAAATATTAATTATGATAATACATGCAATTATTTAAAGTTGTTAAGTGGAATGACAGTGTTTAGCCGACGGTGTCTCCTATATTAATCTATTTAATTATAATTTATATTCACTTATGTAGAATTTTTACCTACTGTGCTTTCAACTTTTCTAGTTAAATTAGTACACAGAGCCTTGTTGTCCATTTCCATTTTTTTTAAAACAATTTTATTTAACTTCATAACCTTGTTTCTAGGAGGCAACGTTTTTTTATTTATTAAAAGTCTCCTTAAATTTCTTGTAAAAATAAACTTTTATTGTGCTTTTATCTATAAAATATTAATTTTTACTTTGATTCGAACAAAAATATTATGCAATAAATGTCATATTAACAAAGGAGACTGCATGCAACAAAATTAAAAGATTGTCGATATAAAAAAGCTGATCAACTGGAAAAGAACGCCTATAAAAAAACAGTCTAACGAGAAGCATTCTAGCGAGACAGTAGTTTTCCGTGTAGTGTTGGAATATTGCCAATAAGAACAATAAAAAACTAACAATAAAGAGCTGAAAGTCAACTAAATATTATTATTATTATTATCATATCTTTTATCAAATCTTTGTTTTTTTTTTTTGTATCAACACACGACAGATAACATTTTTTTTCGGGGAACTAAACCATTTATTACGATGCTAAAATTATACGATTGCTGTAATATTTATTAAATAAATTATGACGATTAGATTTTTTTTATGGTTTCTCCTCACTTGAATTAAATTGTAATGCAAATAATAAACAATTTATAGGTGTTATGAGTTAATCATGTTAATAACCAATAAACTTTGATCTAATATTGAATATTCATAAAAAAAAATATAATAATAAAATCACACTTTAATAGATAAAAGAATGTAACGAAATGTAATCGTTCGTACTTTACGCAAAATACAGAAGCTTTTACACCTTGAATTTTATTTATATTTCATAGGCAATTTTACGTTTTCGTTTTTTTTTTTTATTTTTCTTTACTTTATTTTTGTTTAAGTACAACGAGGGCAATTCTCATAATCATAATAATAAAATAACAGACTATAAAATTGTTTTCGTTTTGTTGTTGCGCTTTTTTTTAGAAGGTTTTTATATATATATATATATATATTTTTTTTTCGTTCGTTCGTTCTTTATGTAAATTTAGAATGAATTAAAAATAATAAAAATGTTGGTGATGTTCGTTGGGGCGGTGTTTTTCTTTTCTTTTTTTTTTTTTTTTTTGATATTATTTTTTATTTTCGTACTCTTTCTACATCAATTTTATTGCACTCAAAATTATATAAAGAATGATTTTTCATTATATTTAGTCGCGTAACATTTAACATTAACGTCAAGTTAAAAGAAATATAATGATAAAATATTTACCTTTAATTTTAATACCTATAATTATTATTATTATGGGAATTTTATTTTTTTTATTATTTATTTGATTTCTGTACAAAAAAAAAAACAGATAGAAATGATTTGTGTTTGAAAAAATTGTTTGCAGAGAATTTCGTTGTCTATTTTTTTCTTTTTCTTTCGCGGTAACGTTTTTATTTTTTATATTTGCTGGGCCGTAGTTTAATTATGTGTCATAATTTTTAACGTTTCAGCAATAATATTTGATTAACTAATAAAATTAAATATCTTTATACAAAAGAAATGCGAAAAATAATAAGAAAGAAAAAAAAAGTTACAAAGATAAACTTAACAAAAGTTTTATTATGATTTGTTTTTCACTTTCTGCTAGGCAAACAAACTTTTCTCGTTTTTTCTTTTATCGTTGTGTATAGAACTACATTTATTCTGCTTTTTTATAAGTTATTTGATTAACAATAATTGTTGGTATTTACATCGATTAGCTAATAATTGACATGGGTGGTTATGTTTTTTTTTTTATTATTTATGTAATTTAATCACTTTGTTATTTGATTTATGCCATTTTAATTAGGATAAACGGTTTTGTAAAAAAATTAAATACTTGGCTCTCGTTTATTTTTTGTATTTTATTAAAACAAATAAAAATATAATTATTGCAGCCAAAAGTTATCTAACTTTTTTCGTTTTTTTTTTTTTTCGTAAAACATGTTTCACCAGGTAGAGTCCATCGCCGCCAAAAATATGTACAAACGAATTTTTCAATAAATAAAGCCAAATTGAATTAAGTAAATGAATCAGTTATATAATTTTTTTTGTTGTTTCAATAAGAATTGCATGTCGAGAAATAATTTTTTAGTCTTGGAAAACCGAAAAAAAAAATCGATGTCAGTTAATCAGGCGATTATATAGCGGGTGAATGGTATCAAATTTTTTATTTTTTTTTTTTACATAAGTTTATTATCTGCATGGTTTTAAGCGGTCAGTCAACAACAGAAACGAACCTTAAAGTAATACAAAAATATAAAGGTTACTCGTTTGGGTAATAAATTTTCACCTTGTGATTTGATTGCCTAGAAGTCACAAATAAAAATAAATTCTTTGTTAATTCAATAATAATTTACCTTGTCGTCTGTGTTTTGGCTTCAAAAACGAACAGAAAAATCGATGCATTTGACCGATAGACAAACATTTTACACAATACATAGGAATTAATCTAATTTATTTTCATAAAAAGCTTATCTATTGTCTCTGGCAGATAAATTTTGAAGACAGATGCGACCGCATTCACTGAACACAATAAGTTCTAATAGGAAACGGTTGAAAATGGCTGTTGTTTTGTGAGCCCAATCAAGATAAATGAGAAAAAATGTTTTATTCTGTTAAATAAACAAAATAACTGATTTCAATTAAATGAAATAAATCTTTACTGTAGCTTTGTTGTAATTAATTAAATTTTTTAAAAATTGTTTATTTTTCTATAGTAGAAAAACTAATTGTTTAGAAAGAAAATTGATTAATTTCTCACTGTAATTCATTTAGAAATTACAAAGCAAAATACGAATCATTGACCGTTTAGCACCAACAATTTAGTCACGAGAGTAACAAAGGCAGTATTAACCTTGTGACCAACAATAGTTACACGATGATTATTATTATTATCGTGTTTTGCCCAAGTTATGTGAAAGATTCAAGACAAAAATAAGTTTTGTACGGTATTAAAGTGTACAAAAGGATTTTGTTGTAATCTTTCGTCTTTGAATAATAAAATGAAAAGAAATATTGAGAAAAAAGTCACAAGAAAATAATAACAAGGCTTTTGCCTTGCTTTCTAACATTATTTTATGTGACATTCAACTTACCTGTTCGATTTCTCTAATGATTTCCATCAACATTTTTTTTTAAACAATTTTCAAATAATTTCTAGTCGAGTGCATTTTGCTGCGCCACCTTTTATAATAAAATATAAACTAATACAAAATGTTATTTCAACAACGATAGCTGTCTTTGCTAATTTTCTCGGAAAATAAATTTTCACAAAGTTTAAATGTGTATAATTTTCACTTCAGGGATCGCTAGTGACTGAAAAGAGATTTTTCAAAGCCTCTGGAGACTTTATAGTTGTGGATCGTATGTTTTCATTTCGATAGGGTACAAAGTATTAAAAAATGAAACACAAAGAAAATTGAATAATTTTTGCTTTTCATCAGCAGAGGGTAATTTTGATAGGGGTATATTAAACTTAACGTTAAAACTCTAGCTTTTACTTTTTCAGAGTTGCACTTTCATCTAAAACGATATAAAATTTACAAAAAACATCGAATCATTGAGTGGATTTTCTGCCATAATTTTCAATTTCCTTTGAGTGCTTTTCTTGTAGTTATTTTTTGAGTTAAAAATCCATGCGTTTTTTACCGCAGTCAAATTTTTCCACTTGGCACTGATGCGATGATTATAAAAAAATATTTTTTATATTTTTTTTTATCACCTGTTGGTTTGTCACAGGATAAACTATAGCCGACGCTGCGTTATTCGAAATTTAACGTTAACATCGCAGTCGTATGAATATTCATTTAAAATACATGGAATTTTTTTTAAGGGAAAACAAACTTGCATTTGGATTTGTGCCAAACCGCGCCCGCTATATATCAATAACTTAAAGTCTGCATAAAATAATGCGCATCGTCTAACAAAGTAAATAGGATTTAAAATAAATTAGTGTGAAAAATAAATATTGAAATACCTGGCACCTTTACTAGCTGCTTTTTGTCTTCGAATAAACCAAACTAGACACAAATAACATTGCGACGTTAATGGACTGTGTCGCTTTTAATTAATTATATTATTGCATAATTATGTAACCATTTCTATATTCTTATAACAAAACAATTCCTGTATTAAACATAAATATTATCGAAAGAAAATTAATTACAATTTCAATTTAAATTTTCTTGCAAAACTAAATTGAATACAAATTATTTTCCACTCAATTATAGCATATTAATGCAAATTTAAAAAATATAATATTATTTCGTATATTGTATTCAATATTTTAATTTATTTTTTTTTTTTTTTTTAAAACATATATAAAAATAATAAAAGGGTAGAGAAAAATAAGCCAAAATCAAAATTTAACCAAGCATATTATTTAGTTGTTTTTGTTTTTATTTTATTTTGATTATATGTTGCTATATGCATAGTTTTACTTATTTCATTTTATTATTGTTATTATTGTTTCGTTTATTTATTTTATTTTATTTTATTTTATTTTATTTACATTCAATTGAACATAATATTTTTACGGTATATTAAGCACGAAATGCTTTATATTTCTACATAGATATGTATATGTATTACATACAAAGAAATCAAGTGTACTTAAATTAAATATTTACAATTTAACATTGATATTTATTTTGTAATTTTTTTTTTTTGAATGTAGAGAATTTTATATAATTTCTTTGTTTCTTTTTTTTTTTTTTTTTTTTTTTTTATTATTCTTTCGTTTGTTTGTAGAAATGCAATGATAAAATAATAAAGAGAAAACTTTATATTTTTGAAAAAACAGTAGGAAGAAGTTTTATTTTTAATTCGGAAATTTATTTATTTATTTCTAATCATATTTTTCTTTAAATTTTGGGTGTAAATCGATAAAATTGTACGAAAGATGAAAAATCAATAATTTTCGGTCTTTATTATTGAATGATATAAAGTTGTAATTGTTCGCTAAGGTGAATAATAGATAGATAAAAATATCACTGTGCTAAGCATAAAAAACAAACAGAATGAATACATTAACATTATTGTTTCTGTTTGCTTATTATTATTTTTTTAATTTATTATTATTATTTTCTTCGGAAAATTGTGATAAAAAAGAAAAGAGGAAAATTTACATTAAATATTTAATAAACAAATAATGATTTCCAACTAAATTTCTTTAAACAAAAAAAAAAAAAAAATTGCTTTCATATTTATAGCCCCAAATGAATAAGAATGGTTTTTGGGAAACACAAATTATATTATTAAAAGCAGCAGAAAAATATCTACTGTAATCTTTGATAAGATAATTATGCCCGTTAATGAAAATATCAACAATTAAATGCGTATTGAAAGTTTAACGGCCAAATTATATTATTTATGTTTGAATATTTGATATTATAGGTCATGGCATGGGAATGCTTTATCTTTTCTCTCGCATTTCAAATTTTACAACAAATCTTCCTAAGAAATTTGTATTTTACTTTTCCATAAACAAAATAATTTTATTTCTAAGAAAATTATGATATTTTGTTTTGAAATAATTAAATTTTCAAAAATATTGAGTGTCTACAATCAAATATTAAGTTTAAACTACTCGAACGAGATCAAGTAACGGAAAAACAACTTTGGGAAATTAAATATTTCTGATTTTGTATTGAAATTTTTATTATTATTTTTTTATCTCGTTACTAACTTTTGACACTTTTTTATAGCTTAAATGAAAATCTATTTGTTTTGGATTTAAAATAACAACTTTATTGATTCATAAGCATTATATATAAAAGCTTTTATTATTTTTTCACTCGTACCATTCACGCTTAAACAATTATATTCAACGAACTTTAGAAAAACGATCAAAGACGAAACGACTTTTTTTTTTAGTTAAAAACAAAATACATAAAATAAAGTTTTAAAAGGATTATACCGAAAAGCTTTACGTTTTCACTATTTGAAGATTTTTTTTTTAAATAGTTTAATTTAGCTTCTTTTTTTTTTTTGTTATAACGAGTCTATAGACAACGCATTAGAAGTTTCGGATCAAGTTAAAACTGAGTACATATTGAAAAATTGTTATCATTATCGCAGACAGTATAGATATGTGTTTTTATCAGAATTTCCTAAAGTAGCTTTTTGATGGACAAATTTTATAAAATGTTTTTTACTTAAATACATCCATATACGACACTGTAGTCTGTAGTCTAGCTGTGTTAAGTAGACATCAGAGGAACGATGATTATTTTTACAAAAATTGGCGTTAACTGTATTACAAAACGTTGTCGTATTTATAAAACATTTTTCTTTTTCTCGTTATATTTCTTTGTTATTAAAGCGAAAAAACAGCGAATACCAGAATTTTTTATTTTATTTTATTTTGAAAATGCTAAGAGTAATTTCAACAAAATTTAATATGATCTAAATACAAAAACAGCAGCAAAGTTGATTTTTTTTCATGTTTTTTTTTGTATTTTCGTTAAGGTGAAACGATTTTTATTTATTTATCCATATAAATATTTTTTTATAATTTTCTTCATTTTGAATCTACATCAAGTAAAATTAATAAAAAAAAATTATATAAAAAAAAAAGAAAATTTGTTTATAAGCAAGAAAAAATACTTGAAAAAATTCTTTTGTATTCCTTTTTGCGATGTCATCATCGTCAACGCAGCTGTAGTGTACGAAACGTTTTTACCTGTTTATTTTCAAAAATATATAAATATATAGGTATATATGTATACAAAGAATGGTACAAATTAAATAAAATTTTAAACTAATTTATAAAGGAATGTTTAATATATTTTGCTTATTTTATTTATAAATAATTTTCATCTTTTTTCTTCAATTTTTTCTTTTTTTTTTGCATCTTTTTTCCTTTGCCTTGCTTTGTTTGTTTCTTTATTATGAAAATAATGGAAAATGTTCTGTAAAAGATATTCTTTAAGTGATGTTACGTTAATTTTTTATTTTTTTTCATTTTTTTGCTTTTTGAATAGCAATTTCCATAGTTATCTTTGTTAAATGATTTTATTTTATGTTTGTTTTGTTGTTTTTTTTTTAACTTCAAATTATCGTTTGTTAACTAGCTTGAAATATTTTATTATTTACTTTTATTTTTAGCTAAGTGGCTTAAGAATGAAAATAGTTTAAAAAAAAGAAGAAGAAGAAAACACACACAAACAATTTTTTTTTTTGGGAAATTATACTTCAGAAAAAGATGTAAGGTAAAAAGCAGGAAAAAATGTTTTTCTTTTGTGTTTGAAGTACCAACAAATTCATTTAATTTTTTTTTTCTTTTTTTTTTGTTTATCAAAACAAAAATTCTTCTATTCATTTGTTAGAAATTTCATTAGGTTTTTCCGTAATTTAATTGTATTTCTACTAGCTAATAGATTGCCCGTTAAAATACGAATACCTTAAACACAATTATGTTATAATTGAAAATTCAAAATTTATATAATGAGACACAGAATGTGTAAAAGGTATAAAAGAAATAAAATTAACTTTGTACATTTTTTGATGACTTTACTTTGACTGAACCTAGAAAACAGGGAATTAAAAAAGAGAAAAAAAAAAGAAAAAGAAATTTTAAACATAATTATCACAGCGTAGGATATAAAAAAATCAGACGAATTACCTTTAGGAAATAATAAACAAGCATTTGTATATATTTTTTGTTTTATTATTATTAATTTGTTTATTTTTTAATTAATTATGTTTAACTTAATTGCTAATTTATTTATGGTTTTATTTCATTTTCTAATGGAATTTAATTTTTTAATTAAAAAAAAAAAAAAAAAAAAACATTTTGCTTTCTTTGAGTAAATAACTGAGTTTGCTTATTTTTCATCGTTTTTTTATTTCTGTGATAATTGATAACAATTATCTAGATTTCCGTAAGTAAAATAAATATACAAACTTTGATTTATAAATAAAATAAATAAGCAACAAGGGTAGCAAAAATCAGATGAAGGTACAAAAAAAAACTTGTTTATGTCAGGTTCGTTATTTTTTTTTAAATTATCATCAAAGGCCAACAATACTTTGTATTATATTATTAATGTGTAAAAATCGCGCTGTTTCAATGCATATCCATCCAACAGATGCAATTTTATTTAGCGCAATAAAACCGACAAAGTCACTCAAACTTTTTAACGAATTTAAATCAAAATTTATCTAGCGAATATTATAACTAAAGCCAGCCAACCTGTTAAATCTTCTAACTCTTCAATGAAATAATTTTTATTTCTTTTAATAAAAGTACAAGAAAATTTAAATCCCAAAATACAATATCAACGAACCTAATCACCTTTTTCAATCGAATAAAATAGAAAAAGAAAAAAAAAATTATATAAAACAATCCAAAATCGTAACTTAAAATATTAAAAGATATTATTAGCTCGACCCGCTTTTATAGACTCACCCCTGTGTGCTTATTGCAAACGTATATGGTCGTAATTGAGTCAATTTAATATTTTTTTATTTCTATATTTAACTAAAGAACCCTACCTGGAATTAATTTTTTTTCCTGTAATGTTAAGAGTGGTAAGAGTTAAATAATAATAATAAAAAAAAAAAAGTTTAATAATAAAAAAGAGAAAATAAATAAATAAAATTATTAGGGGATATCAACCAAAAATAAAATTAAGGATGAGTAGTGAAAGACTTCACTCAAAATAATTTTTATTTTCGTAATAAAAACTCATAAATTGATGAACGACAAAAAAATTTTTTTTTTTTTATATCTTTATACAACAAACGTAAATTCTATTTTCTAATAAAAAAAAAAGAGCTTTTCTACAACTTCCTTTTCCTGTTTAGTGTTTATTTGCTAGAATTTTTTTATGCTTTTTTTGTTGTTTTTTTTTTGTAGTTTTTTTTTCACAGTGAGTTAATGAAGACAATTTGTGAAACTAAAAATTAGTTTTGATTGAAATAAAAAATTTAAATCAAAGAGGACATTTATTAATAATTTCACATTTTATTTCACTTTCCTTTTTCCTTTTTTCCTTTTTTTTTTTTTTTTGTTGAACATTTCATTTTTAATATAAACATATTTTAGCCGTTTGTCGTAGCTATATAACCCTTGTCGTCTATTAATAATATGAATATGATTTGATGAAAAATTCCAATTCCATATTTGGTTGTCATAGGTAACTCGTGTTTATCTCATAGCAACAGAAAATGTACCTATTATAACCGACAAACAAATATTCAGATGAAATTTTATCATCATATTGAACTTTTGCTTCTGCTGTCTCTTATATATGGTTATTAGTTTTATTATTATTATTATTATTATTATTATTATTATTATTATGTATTATGTTTGTGTTTTCTACACTTTTTTCTACAGAATTTTTATTGTTCAATTTTGTTATGTGGATTCCACTTTTATTTTCTTTCTATTTTTTTTTTTTTAAATTCATATTATCCCATTTATTGAACATTATAAGGCTTTTTTTTAAATGTGAATAATAGAAATGTAGGAGAAATAGAAAAAAACTTTCTACAATTCATTGAATTTTTATTGTAAAATTATTCAGAATATTTTTTTTTTTTTGAAAAATAGTCACTTTGTGTTATTTTTAAGGAAGTGTAGGAAAAATATTTCTTGACTCCATTCGACATTTTTTATATATTTGTAAATTGAAATAAAAATTAATCGTATCAAGGCTTGAAAAAAAAACAAATGCTAAATTTTCCAATTAAAACTTAAATTAAATTTTTTTTTTTTAATAGAAAAATAAAATTTAATAATATTTTGTCCGATGAGTTAACAAAAAAAAAAATAATAATAATAAAATAATAAAAAAAAACTTCAGCCAACCATTTGATTAGGAATTTGACGTGAATAAATATTAAATATGAATTAAAATACGAAAAATTAAAGAGAAGATGATGCCGCAAGCATAAATTAATCGTATTATGTGAAAGGAGAGAATGAAAAAAAAAATTCAATAGGTAAGATCTTTTTTACAGGATCACCCTAGTATAGGTAAATTAAATTATTTGTTTAATGAGTTTTTTAATTGGACACACCATCAGTTCGAAAAATAATAATCGTACTTTCTTATATTTAAGCCTATTTTTATTTTTTGGAATTTTCTTTTATGACTTAATCCAGTTTTTGTGTAACAAGAATGAAAATTCGCTAAAATTGTCTTAACTTTTAATTAAGAATTGAAATTTTTGATGGATTGGGATACTTTGCATACTTCCAAGATTATTAAACTAGTTGTCAGTTTCCTGCTTTAATAAATAAAAATCCGTCCTCTGAATTTAAAATCTATTGAATTAATAGGATTCTAAAATTTAACCACAATATTCTATTACTACCAAAGCACAACAGAATCATAATACTATTCTAGTAAAAATTAAATTTAAATAATTAATAAAAAAATAAATAAAATAAAATAATAATAAATACATTTTATATTCAATTTACATATATTAAAAAACAAAAACAAAAATATCTAAATATTTATTGTTTTCGTTAATTAATCCTATTTATGTTAAATTTTTAATTAACATTTTTTAATTACTTTTTTTTTTTCTTGTTTTTTTAATTTTAATTTTTATTTTTATTATTATTATTAGTAATAATAATAATTTTTTTTTGTTTTTTATTTTTGTCGTTTGTTAAACATTTATGAATAATATATTAATTGTTAATATAATTATATTACCACCGAACCAATTAATATTATGGGCGGTTTTCTGAGTTTTCGCCTTCTCACAAGTACTGCCACTCAATTATTATTTGAATGTATTGTTCAATTAGAGTATTGTTGAATCATAACTAATTAATACAAATAATTAATATAAATTATTAATAATAATTGACCGATACATTGTTTTGCTATAATTATAAACTATTTAATTTTCATCTTTTATCTTTTATTATTATTAAAAAAAAAATTAAAGAAAAAATCGTTTTTCCATCGATTTGTTTACGGTTTTCATTATTAAACTATTTTGCTTTTATTCAATTTTGTCTTCAATCCAATAACATGGAGTTTTAATAAAAAAAATTTAATCAAAATCATTTTTTGTTTTCATTTCGTTTACCATATTTAATCAAAATCCAAAATTTATAAATACAAGAAACTATAGTTATTATTCATTGATAAGCTAAATATCGTACAAAGAATTTAATTTTAATGATTTTTATCAGATATCATATTGATTTAGAAATAATGAAATCGTAGTAATTCGTTATCAAATTTCATCAAAAATTTATTCATTTGAAAATTAAAATATCGTCTTAATGTTGTATCTTTTGAGATTATTTGCTAGAATAAAATAGATTATTCGGAAACTACATAATCATATAAGATGATTACATTATTCTAAGTAATATTTGGTACCAAGTACACAAAATGCAACATTATTAATAAAAATGTCGCAAAAAAAAAAAGAAAAGAAAAAAGAAACTCACAAAAATCATTTTAAATAATCGAAAAGAGATGAAATTTTCTTCAAACAAAATAAAATTTTTATTAAACCAACTAACTAGCTACCGACTGCCAATGAAATCTAAAAGAAAAATTATTATTTTTTTGTTTAACGAAAGTTTAACTTTAACAATGCGATAATAAATTTTGCTTCGTATAGCATTTAGCTGGCGCCAATGTTGTCATCATTGTTATGCATTTTGTTATTATTGAATAATTTTATTTATTTTTATATTTTTTTATTACATAAAACATTTTACCTTATTGAAGATGAAAAAGAAAGAAAAAAAACCCGGTCATAAATCTAAAAATTGTATAACTTGCAATGTGAATAACATCAATAATGCATAAGCGATAAATAAAAAATTAATTCATGAAAGAAATTTTCTCATTCATTTTGAATCGTTGTAACAGATTTTAATGTTTTGTTAACCATTGATTGATTAACATAAAAATAAAAATAAAAATAAAATAATTTTAAAATTTATTTATGAAAATAATAAAGCTGGAAAAGTTTTTAAGGTTTATTGTTTCATATTAATAATATATAATTTACTTATCATAATAATTATTCCCAATTAATTATACTGAGGTAAAGTTTATACTTAAGCAAGTAAATTAAAATCGAGAATAATAATAATAATTATTATTATTATTATTATAATAATAAGAACTAATTATCTTACATCAATTAAGAATAAATAATCCTCACTTGTTGAGTAATAAGCAACCCTTTACATAAGTCAGTTCAATTTTATTGTTATTATTATTATCATAATAATTATTACAACTTAATAAAGATAATTGTTTTAAAAGAAACATTTTTTTTTTTTTTAATAAACTTTTTAATATTTTTAATTCTGAATCTTTATTTTGTATTTACAAACAAAAAAAAAATAAAAATTATTATTAAATTGTTTTTTAACGGAAAATAAAATTAATTTGTGTTGTGTTAAACTAAGTAAGAAAAATAAAATAAAATTTATCTGCAAGAATAGAGTTTTTTTCGTTTTTTTTTTATAATAATAATACTTAAATACATCTCAAGTAGATACTTTATTTCAATTTGTTTTTATAACCATATTTATATAATAATAATTATAATAATAATAATAATAATATAAGCAAAAATAATACTAAAACTTTATCGTAAGTATTCTCTGTATAATGTTTTGCAATTGTGCTAATTGCCTTCGGTACGTTAATTCACGACCGAAAATGAAATTTATTTTAAGAACAAAAAAAAAACCGAAAGAAAGAAAGTATTAAAAAATAATCCAAACACCTTAATAGAAAATAGCATGAAATTATTTTTTATTTTTATTATGCATTATAATGAAAATAATTATACGTAATAATAAAAGTACTAAAAAGGGAATAAAATTGATTTAGTAATAATGATAATGATATTACTAATACAACCACTGTAATACTAAAAAGTCTTATCTGAATATATATAAAATTTAACAAACAAACACTAAAATCATATTATAATTGAAACGAATTTACATGGTAAATCTTCTTATGTTGTTACATTGCTAAAATATTCCTATATTCAATAACGTACTTGAGCGTTGACGCTTGAGTTGCGAAATGAGCTGTTTTATTAGCCCAAAAAAAAAAAAAAAAATAGAAGAAAAATAAATAATGGAAAAAAAAAGGTTATTGAATTGAGTTTTATTTTTTTTTATTTTATTTTATTACTTTAAATAGGGGGTGTGGGTGAACGAAATTCATACGCCTTATAACTTATTTTCTTTGTGTAAATGCAGGATTGGCGGTGGTTATGTTCAAACAATAATCGTTAAAACAAACTTAATGGTTTGAATCACAGATTATGCTTGTTATTACTAAATTCAAACATATACTCGGTTTGCTTATGTTATTCTGTGCTGCATAAAATCCTTTTTGCCTAGTATATTTTACTTATAGCTGCTCTGTAATTATTACACAAAGAGTAGTTAGTAAACGTAGTGAAAATCCTTTTGATTTCTTCGTTTTCTTGAAATCATAGAAAACTACTGGCAAATAAATGCATTCGAGTATTAAATTTAAATTAATGCATAAAAAAAAAAGTTAAAATTATTAAACTGATTAAACAGATTATTTTAAAGATGTATATTAACAAAATTAATTTATATTTTTATGAATCTCTATAATTTTAAATTTAACAAAAATATTGATTTTGTAGTTATTAATCCCGAAACAAATTCGGAATTTGTATTGAATGCATTTGAAAGATCAAATTATTAATCTAATTGAATATGACGGAACTTATTTTATCCGATTTATTTTTTATATAGAAATATTTTTTAATATTTTAAACCTTGTTATCAGTTGTTGTTACAGCAGTATTTACTTAAAGTTTTAAGATTTTTCTAAAGGAAAATTTCTCATAGCTTCTAATACATACAGAACGTACACCCTTAAAAAAGAAAATCAAATATAACGATTGAAACATTAGCACATACTATCGTTTATTAAATATGCATCATTTGAATATTTATTACAGCAAAACTTGTACAAGTTGAATAGAAATATAAAAACCGTATTACATTGATATAAAGTTTTCGTTTTCCGTAGATTTTAATATGGCCAAAAAGAGCTGCAGATTTCATTCCCACAAGATGCATAGAATTATTTTTTTTTTTGATTCAATCAAAATATTTGCAGTTATTATGCAAAACAAATAACTTGATAATAAATAAATTTATCAAAAGAAATTAAAATTTAATAAAAGTTTCTACTGTGCATATGATAAACGAGCTATAAATCATTGACACACTGAACAGATTAGTATAATGCAAAGAATTTAACTCATGCACGGACACGTAGAATTTTCTGCTCCATTATCATTATGGCAACTAACAAAATTGATTTACTTTAAATTCAATTATGTTTTCATGTTATCCAACCAAACATTATAAAATAATAATAATAATTATTATTATTATTATAGTTCATATATTTAAACAATATAACATTAAAAATTTAACAACGTTGCACGCAGATGCCACTCCAAATATGTGACACATGTCAGCGGCACTTTGTGGGAGAAAATAAAACACAAAAAAAAAATAAAAAATAAAAACCGTAAGAACATATTTAATTTAATTTTACATTGTTTAAAAAAAAAAAAACAATCAACTAAAAAATTTATAGCAAATGGTGTGGGATCATTATCTAAATAGATTTTAATAAAATAATAGTTAATGCTATATTGAAAAATGTAATAAAAATGTTTCAATGTAACAAAAAGAAAAATGAAAAAGCAGAAAATAAAAAAATAAAAGTAGAAAAATAATAGAAGATGAGAGAAATAAAAAGAAATAAATAAATAAACATTTGAAAAAGGTTTAACGATGATGGTTTTAAATTTAGATTTCATTTTACTTTAACAAAATTCTAAAAGGTAAAGCCTAAAAATCAAGGCAAATATAATAGAAATGTTTGGTTAAAAAAAAAAAAAAAAAACGAAATATATATATATAAAATAAAATAAATAAATAAAAATTCACAAAGAAACATCAAGAATCATAACATTTATATCCATCTAAAAATTTAATCTAGTAAATACTTTTAGCCCTTGCCACCAATACACAATATACAATCAAATAAATACAAAGCACACATTTAATTCTTACGACAAACTGATGCTGCCATAAACTCCACATATCCTTTCTCACACAATCCATTATTTTATTTTACATTCTTTTTTTCAGTAGAAAAATTCGCCTTTTATAAACTCATTCCCAAATGTACCAAATAGAAAGAAAAAAAAAAAAAAAAAAAAAAAGATTAAGCTGAGTAACTTTTTTATTTAAAGAATTTTTTCTTTTTATTTTTTCGCCTTTATTTTTCTATAAAGTTTATCTACTTACTTACTTACTTACGTGAATATACAAGAATTGTGCCAAAATACACACAGTCACTTCAATTTACTTACAATAATTGTCTAATGTGTAAAAGGATTGTTGTAACAAGTTTTGTTAGATAAGAAAATAATCAAACGAACAAGTTGTATTGGAAAGTGAAAGTCAAAAGTCGATATTCTGAACAAATTGATGTGTTCATGGGACAATATAATTTTAATCAAATTTATAATTGCAAAATGACAAAGATCGATTACGAAACTTGATAATTAATAAAGTTAATAAATTTCGAAAGTCTACTTGTGACGTTATCAATATTATATCAGAGAAAAGTTAGAAATAGATGTATATTATAAAAGCACATTTTAAAGTTTTACTCATTTGGAAATATTGTTCGGCAAACATTAGATATAAAAACTTAAATTAATTCGTATCTGCAAGTGACAAATGATGGATCTTTTTGAAATTATTCTTTGAAATATTTATAAATCACAAAAAAGGTGTTTTTACCATAAATACAAAAAAAAGAAAAAAAAGTCCCAGTCACCTGATCTACAAAAATTCTTTATGGAAAAATTTCGTTCGTTATTTTATATTCTTTTTTTATTTTACCCTTATGACATTGAATTAATTCACGTTCATTCAGTGAACTTTATGCTTTTTTTTGTATTTTTGTTCAACCGCAATACCGCAGCTATGTGTTAGCTTTTATAAATAAGCCAAATTCACATTTCAACAAGCGAAAAATAATTGATGCACTTTGAATGATTGTGATTTTCTGACAAATTGATTTTCTATTTTTTTTATTTGTTTACTTTTTTTTTTTTTTTGAGCTTTTATTTGTGCTTTATTTTCTAACATCAACTTAAAGCAAATTTATTTAACTATTCAATTAAATAAACTTTAAATTTATAGCCTAACTAGAAACGTAGTACCCAAAAAACTAATCAATTTTAGAAGATAATCACTGTTAAAACTGAGTTTTAAACGTATCATGTTTACATATTAATATGTATTAATATGTATATGTTATTCATTCTTTCTGTAATATTTTAATAAGAATATTTACAAACATGTACATGGCTTTAGTTAAAACTATTCTCTAATTTCACGAGTAAATAAATTCCGTATTAAAAAAAAAAATATAAAATAAAAAAATGATTGCAGAATATTGTTTTAATGAAATAAAGTAATTAATTGTTACCATTACGATGTGTGTTATGGGTTTACTTTTTATTTTAACCGTATTTGACTGATTCTTTAATGTTATTCTTTAATAAACAATTTTTAATATAGCCAAAAAAGACAAAAGAGTTAAAAATAATGTTCTTGATGGCATTTTCACGTGCCTTGACAACAGTAGATAAACACAAGTTAACTGTAAAAGTAACTGTCATTTAATACCCTTTGTAAATTTTCCTTAACGTTCTAATAACTCATAATAACCGTGAACAGAACTTATGACCAAATAGGAAGAGACTTTCTTTTTTATTTATAATAATAATAATAATAATAACGAAGCGACAATAATTTTTTTTTGTTGTGTCTAAAAAGTGAAAATAATTATAATTTAAAATTATGATTAAAGTTCATTAAATTTTATGTATCATTTCTTTTTCTTTTTTTTTATGTATAAAACATTATTTTTAATAACAATTCATCTTGTGTTTTCCTTTTTCTGTTGTGTAAAATGATATAAAATAAAAAATATACGTGGTAGATAATTTGAAAAATTAATAATGGGGTTGCAGGGCAAGATTAAAAACTTTTAAGATTTTGATTGAAGTGTCGCACCTGCTATTGTAGATAAAATATATAGATAGTAAATATAAAATTAGTATATTATGGTAAAATCCTAGTAATACAGATGGTGAACAAAAAAAAAAAGAAGTTTATTTATATTTAATTTAAAACATTTTTTAGGTCGAAAAAAAAAATTAATATAATTATGCAGCATGAGTAGTATTATTAGAAAAACAAAATCCTTCAAAATATAGTTTTACATTTATTTGAGTATCGTTCTCCTATATTTTTTTTCTTTATTTTTCTTCGTTCTAATATATTCAATATGAAAAACATTTTAAATATTTTTTTTTACGTGTAATTTGTATCTTCGAAAAAAAACGAAGTAAATCTAGCAGATGTTCATTTTTACAAAGGCAAAACCTGACGTGAAATAAATTGTATATTCCTATTTTTATACATAAAAGCAGTTTTTTTATTGGCATTATTAATTGCAACTAATAATTTGAAAGCCCTAATTTAACACCAGGTTGTAGAAAGGAAGAAAACCATTTCATTTATTTAAAAAATTAAAAAAAAATTATTAATCTACTGGCATATGTTTGTGATCCAAACAAGCAAAAAAATAATAACTTTCCATATTATTAAACTTCCATTTAAATAACATAATTAAGTTGTTTTTCTGTTAAATAAAAAAAAAAAATATATATATATATATATATTAATGGTAAACATTTTAATTAATAATATTATTCAAAACGGAAACTATATTACTATCTATTTACGTTCTTCGAATTATAAAATGTAAAATCAACAAATATATAAAATAGTGGTATTATCCAAGGGTAAATATTGACTCTATTTAAATATTAAGAGTTAAAAATATTATTTTAAATAGTGAAAATAAAAATAAATAAAAAATAAATATAATAATAAAATGTATATCATGCACTAAAGTAAATAAACAAAAATGTAAAAAAAAAAATAAATATAATATTTTTTTTTTACAAATTATAAAAGTAAAACCGCAATAAATAATTACAAATAAACTTGTTTACAATTTTTTTTTTTATTTGTGCTAAATTTTCTGATAAATATACTTCAAAATATTTGCTATTTATTTTTAAAATAAAAAAAAAATAAATTCTCTATATTTATTTACATAATACTGCTTGCAAAAAAATTTTTTTTTTGTTGTTTAACATTTGAGTGCATCAAGTGGAGGCGCCAGTAAATATTAAGTGAAATTTTCAAATAATACATTTTATTTGTTAAACTTTATCAATATTATTTAATATTATTTGAACAAGAATGTAGAAATAGTTTTTTTTTTTCGTTTACAATGTAATTAAAAATCCAGCACGTGAATTGTACATAAAATTTAACCCATCTGCGATGATTTTTAAGATAATTTTTTTTTTGTTTTTAATGAATTTAATTGTTATTTTATTATTATTATTATTATTATTATTATTATTGTGCATTGATAAAATATTTTCGTTTATGACATATATAGCAAATATATGATTGGCACAGAAAATCAATATATATATAAAAAAAAAGAAAAAAATCGCAAATATACAATCTATTGATAGAATATAGAAATTGAATTTGAAGAATATGAAACATGACCTAGTTTCAATAAATTTATACATAATAGGGTGAAAAAATAATATTTTTAAAGCCTTTTAAAATAGAAAAATAATTCAATTTAAACGTAAAAGATTGTTAGAAAATAAAGGTACAAATTTTTATATTTACCTTTCTGTCTATACGATAAGAAATTTAATTTCACAAAAAAACACATAAAAATCAGCAAAATGAATTAAAATTTAATATTTTAATAATTGATTGCATATAAAATAACAAATTGTCAAATATTAATTGGTAACAAACAAACAAAAAAAAAGAGGCTTGAAAAAATGATGCGCATAATCCTGCATCTTCGGTTCAGCATTCAAAAAGGAAAGAAAAAAATTATGAAAAATATAAGAAAACTTTAATGCCGAAAACATATTTTTTCAACGCATGCCCATGGATTTTTATGTTTCCGTTCCCGCCCATTAAACATTCAACCAAAATTCCAGTCTGGAGAAATTTTATTTCTCCAACAACAGATAGTCAAAATGCATTTGTTACGTCACCGTTTAAGGAGTAAAAGATCCTACTTATTCGGATAAAAAAAAAAAAAAAATTGTATATAAATTAAAAGAAATAAATTGTTTCCAGCAATGTACTGCCTGTTGCTTATTGCAACAAAATACTCTTGTTCTCCATCGGCTGCATGGAGATATAATGATTTTCGAAAATCATTCCAATACATTATTTCTCGCTCCATAATACTTTCCAGTAGTGTTCATTTATAACACAAAGAATAAACCAGTTTGGTGTCTGACCAATTTGCATATTTTAACCATAGTAAATAACAAAAAAAAAAAAAATAATAATAAAGAGAAATAACTTTTCTTTTCTTTATAACTCAAAGACGTTAAAGAGTATTCTGAAGGGTGTCAGCTTTGTTATTTATGCAGCACAAAAATAATTAAGAAAACACAAAATTAAGTTAAAAAATATTGACTGAAGCACAATAAATTCAATGCAGCATTCCTTTAAAAAGTGTTTTTGTTTTGAAAATTATTAATTAAAGAAATTGTTGGTTGTTGTTTTTTTTTTGTATTAACAATATAGACAATAAAACGTGTGCACACATGCAAAACGTGCTTTAATAAATGTTTATATAAAAGTTAACTGGCTTCGATTCATTAACCATTAAGTGTAAAAAAATTGTTCAAAAATTCAATGTTAAAGACGTAGGAGTTTTGTTTTCAATGCTAATGGAAATCAGGTATTTTTCAACATTTTTTTTTTGTATTTATTTTATTTACTATTGTCAGCTGATTATTGAAACCAGCTATATATAATACATACATCAATATACATACCATGTATAGTATAATCGTTTTTGATAAGAACTTATAAAAGATAACAAAATAATAATAATAATAAAAAAAAATGAAAAAAAGTTAAATAATATTTAGTGATAACATATGCATTGTAATTCTTGCTCTTAAATTCATAAGTTAAAGCTTTCCTAATGCTTTTTCTTCGAAAGTATTAAATTGCAGAGTGATAGTATTTTTAGCTAGTCAAATAGACTGATTGTTAAAATTTTCTATCGCTTGTTTAATAATGTTTGCCAAACAGATTATAAAGCATCATACATGAATTTCTACTTTAAACATGAATTTTCATTATTCTTTTGCATAATAGTTGATGATATTTATCACTTACAACATATAAATGTTTTAAAATTTTAATAATAAAAAATAACAAATTAATAATGATAACAAGAGATCACATCAAAACTAATACCAAATGAAAATTCTATGTTATATGAATTAGTAAAGAAGAATATTAAAGTAGAATCCTTTTGCATTTGTATTATACTACGTGAATTTGGTGCAGTTTTGTACAAAACCCAATTACATAAGTAAGGTAAAGATATCAGACAATATTAAGCTTATAATATTCTATTGTTTCATATGTAGTTGGTATATTTTATATTATTATTATTATTATTATAAGTAAGTAAGAAAGAAAGTAAGTAAGCACATGTGCTCACAAAGCTCTTTTACTTAAACATTTTGCATATGCATGCAAAGCAGCTAAGCAATGTAAGGCAATGCACATCAATGTAAACCATATTTCAGTAACGTAAATGTATTTTGTTTTTTTTTTTTAATTCTCTTGATGTATGCAGCATAAATCTAGAGTCAGTCAATGCTCAGTTATAATTTCATCAGTTATATACAAAGATATCAGTATTATAGATATGTTTAAATTATTTTAACAAATAATATTGGCATGAGGCATTATTTTTACTTGAAACTTTAATTTGACTATATTTCAAACTTTAATATACAACAACACATTGCTTAAATTATGTTAATTTGCATATTTAACATGCGTGCAAATGTTATACAAAAAAAAAATAAAATAAAAAATAAAAGTTGAAGGTTTAATTCGCATCTGGTGCCAGTTATCAAAATTTCTTAATTCTCTTCGTTTTTTTTTTTTTTTTTTTTTTTATTTTCAGAGGTTCAAACCTCTCACAATTTTAACGCAAAAAAAAAATATCCTTTAATTCCAAAAGCACATAATTTTTTTTAATAACATTTTTTGTTTAAGTTTAAACAATATAAAAAAAAATAAATAACACATCAACTGTTGTCATAATTAACTGCAATGTATGTTTTACTAAGCTAATTACTTTAATTAATTTTAATTATATTTTTGATTGGCGACAGCAGTGAAAAAGTTTTTCCTTTTTTAAAACAAAAAAAAAAAAATTTTTTTTTTTATATTTCACACTGTGTGCTACATAATTTTTATGCTGGAAAACGTCATTCGTTTATTTCCAAATTGGTTTATACCACATAGGAAATAGTCGCAGCCCAAGTAACTTAATAACTTAAAGACATTTGTGTACGCGTGCTAATCGTCAATCGTATATAATGTAAAGACCAAACAAAATATACACTATTTAAGGGAGAAATAATACAATTTTTTTTTTTTTTTTTTTAATATCATTGTTGTACTTAGGATAATGGTTTCAGTTATATCCTTAACCTAATGACGGAAAAACATGAATTTGAAGTCACACACTGTGCTGCTGTTATTATGCTTAATTGCTTTATCTTCAGCATTAAACTGTACGAACTAGAATATAAATATAAAGAAGAACGAAAAATTATATCATAAATGTTGACATAGAAAAATATAAATTAAAGTTATTAGTTTCTATATTTCAAACAATAAAACCATTTTCGATTTTTATAAAAGAAAAGACAACGAAATGTTAAAAGAAAAAAACTAATTTTTTTTTTGGCCATGTAAACAGCGTTAAAAATAAATTATAACGAAAAAAATCTATTTTTTTTTTTTGCTACTATATACGACAGTTAATAAAGGAAGCGAAGCCACTATAAAATAATATTAAACTTGCACAAAACGATATACTTTTTTTTACGTTCATTTTTATTACATCATCGCGTTATAAAGTAGAAAATAAAAAATAAAAGAGAAGAAAAAAAAAATAATATTACGTACACTAACTATATGCATATAAACAGTATAAAAAAAAAGGGAAAATAATAATAAGATTTTTCTTTTATGTATATATTCGGGTGACCTAAAACCACCATAACACTAATATTCTATGTAAAACGACATCAGACATTGTGCTTTTATATTTACTACGATGTTTTCCAGTGATTTTAAGATTCAAATCGTTAGCTCACTGCTGTCTTCCTTTTATTATTAACGACAAAAATAGTTTTTATCTTTCTATTTCCTTTCAAATAAAATTAATGAAAAACTATGGACAAATAATGACAAACGTATATCACCTTTATTGTAATTAATTTAATTTTTAACATTAAACGTTAATGTCTGGTAAAAAATAATATTTTTTTTTTAAATTTAATATTCATACCATGATTGTTGATTTTTTTTTGTATCTTAATTAATTTTGGTTGTATATAAACAATATTTCGTACATGCTAAATAGTTTCACTAAATGAATAAGGTTAGTTAAAATGTTCACATATTTTTTATTTATTTTTTTTGTAATTGAAATTTATGTTACTGCTGTTGTTAATTGTGGTAAATTATGTATTTCGTTTCATATTTTTTAATTAAATAAGTTTTTATAAATGCAGTGAATTCCTCAGTGATATTTATCAATTTTTTATTTTTAAAACTAAAATTTAATATTCACGCCCTCAAATAAGGAATTTAGTTAATTGTAAAACATGAATGGTTAAGTAGTTGTTAAGTTTTTATTAAAATTGAATAAAAAAAAATTGTTTTTTTTCATAACAAATATGTAAAAACCACTTGACATTTTCATATAAAATAATTAAAATAAATATGAAACATTTGTATTTGCTACTTACCTAAAGTGAGTAATATTAATTCCGGTGAAATAAGAATTTTTTTTTTTAATTAACAAAGCTTATTAAAATTAATTATTTATTTTTATAACTCATCATGAGTAAAAAAAAAAAAAGGAGAAAAAAAGAATGAATAACCAAGAAAGCTTAAAGTTTTTTTTTTTTTTTTTAAATTTTAATTTTTTACTCTATGGAAAATAAAAAAATAATTCCATAGCTTAAATAAAAATTTTAATTTATAATTTAATAAAGAACAATTAAAAATAATTTATATGTTTAACTTAAATGTGAAGATGCTATATATATATATATATATATTTATAGAAAATAATTACTCATATAGTTTAGTTTAGTTAAAAATAAATAATAAAAGCATTGTAATAAACATGTATAGACACAATACAACGACGCCACAAGTTTATTATCATTTTCAAATGGTTATACATCGTAATTATATTATTTAATATAATATTATGTGCACTTTATAATTGATATGAGTTATGTACCGAAAACCATAGTTTTGTATAATAAAACAATAAGTAATAATAGATATACGTACTATATAGCGATATTATAGCGATTTTATGGGTGGTGAATGCATCGTTTTATATTTATGTTTACAATGACTATGTTGTTTCGATACAATTATAATTATAATGTATAATAGTTTTTTTTTTTTTTTACGTTTGATATATAAAATAATTATGTATATAAAAAGCAAGTAAATGTAAGTAGGATAGTTTATAACAATAGCTATTGTCTGTATTTAATAATAGATTTTACTTACGCTAAAGATATTAACGATATAATAATAAAAATACTGACATAATTAAATAAACTCCTTTAAAAACTATAAAGCGTCATTTTAGTTCGAAGCTAACCATCAAATAAGTTTAAAAAAAAAAATTTTGTTAAAATTTATAGGCGAAGGAAATTTTATATTACTAAACAATAATACGGTGATTTAAGGAAAACAAAATCTTATCAGATAATCGTAATAGTTATAGCGATGAAGAAGTTAGTAACGATAATAAAACTGTAGCTATAAAGATTCTTCTTTACTATAAACAAATATTACTAAAGATACTCATAATGTGACAAAGAAGCCAACCAACAACAGTAAAAGCTCTCTCCATAACAAACATTAGAGCTGCATTTTTTCGTAAAATTATTTTCTCTGTTATTGTTTTTATTAATTAAGAGAATTAAGTGAATTAAAATTAAAATGCAATTCTTTGTTATCTTCCATTAAAGATATAAAAAGCTTTTACATAAAAAAACATTAAATAACCGTCATTAAAACGGAAAAAACTATTAATTAACTAAATAATTAGTTGAAAATAATTTTTTTGGCTAAAGCTGCAATGCAATCGACGTTTAATATATAATTAAAAATAATTCAGAGCTTAGGCATCGTAATTTTTATACATTTTATGTTGCAATTATTCAATATTTGTTACATTGTATTCGATTATTTTATGTATTGATGATACATTTATCGTAACAGTTATGAATTAATTTCAAATTTTATTCAACTTATTTAAAGTTAATTTTGTATTTAAAATTTTTATGCTTTTCTAATATAAATGATATAAAAATGTATTTCATATTCAAAATAATAAATTTCTTATAAAAAAAATAAAATCGAAAATATTTAGTGCATCACACATAAACACCATATTATTGAAGAAAAAAATTAGATTTTTTTTTTTGTAATAAATACGCTCCCTTATGATATAAAAATGTCGGAAAAAAAAAAGAAAAAAATTAAATAAAAAGCAATACAACAAACCAATATCATAAATAAGAAAAATATATGCTAAGCTAGCGTTAATATACGACACATAATATTACAGAAAAGCTTTACAATGTTATTTTGTCGATCATTAAATTTATACAAACGAATAAAAATGAGCTATACTTGGCCATTACTTTGCATAAAGATTCGTTTAACGTTTTTTCATTTCATTTTATTTTATTTTATTTTTTGGAATATTGTTAATGC